>OV651813.1:92852973-93279514 GCA_927349885.1 Psylliodes chrysocephalus
ACAAAAACAACAATAATTATTAGCTTAGACAAATAAGTTCATTCTGCATAATAAGATTAAATCAGCGTATGTTACTACATGGTAACTACGTAGGAATCGGTGTTTCTTTTCATCTTTGACCGATGTTGTATAAGGAAATTATAAGTACGTAGAAAAATAATGAATAAAGCGCGTAGGCATTTGTTTTTCTTTTGTGCCGCGGATCTAACTGACTAATAAATCAGCCGCGTTTAGTTTGTCACACTAATATTAGTCTTTGTTATTGAATTTCATTGTTTTAAATGTAGTTAATTAGTTTTAAGTGGTAATTAGCACGGAAAATTTAAAAAAAATCCTATTCCATCGTTTCAAAAATAATTTTCAACGTTTACGAGTTGAAGTTTATTATAAAGTATTGTGATCTACTTCACCCAGGTACTTTCACAATTTATTAATTTCATTTTATTAAAGAAAAGTTAATTTTTAATAAATTTAAATTCCTTAATTTTAACGAAAAAGTCTTTTAGATCATTAAGTCTTACCTACGATGCCTGATAAATAAGACCAATGCCAGATAAGATAAAAATTATCCCATGGGAATTCGAGTCGAATCCTTCATACAACATAATTCTTTTCAGAAAGTAATATTTATTAAAATAAAATTTATTTTTTTTTTCACGAATAAATCATTAAAGTAAAATTTTAGGAATACAAAATCCTAGTCGAGGTATTATCCACCACATCTTTCAAAATAATAGTCTTTGATAAAAATGACTATAAATACCAAACGCCAGAGAAATCCGTATTCAGTATTATTTAAAATTTAGTTCAATGCAGTTATATTCAGAGTTCATTATTCAATACTTCTCCTGAGCCGGACCCTTTTCCTACCCGACGCTTCTACTTTTAGAGATAATCGCATTTTCTTTTAGTCGCTACGATTATCGGTTTTAAATCGCGGAAACGCCGTCGTAGAACTAATTTCGAGATCAGTGTTTTCGGCGCACCCCTTACCTAGTGCTCCATCCTTTGTATAGTAGTGATGGAGTTTCCGGGGGAGAGTTACAACAACAGCATGGTTTTATTATAGGTATCGTTTTGTTATTAATTATATGTGTTTAAAAGGGGAACCGTTCTTATTTGTGTAAACTTTAGAAAATTGTAAAGTTACGTGGGTACTTTTTTCATTTCGTTGTCGTTGCATTTCATTTTACAGTGTAATTATAATTACGGCCATAAAGATTAATTATTGTAAATCCAGCCATAACTAATAAATGAAGCCCTTCCGGTTTATGACCATAAGAATCAAGTGCCAAAGCCCTTCATTACCTGTGAATTTAGGAAAAAATTAACTGGTTTTAGGGACTATAAATTGTCGTCTTTCTCGTTCATTTAAATGGTACACAGATGTTTAACTTATTTGTCGAGTCCTAATGTTAAGTAAATTATGGTATTTGTTGGATTTGTAGTTTACCAAGTGGACTGTTTCCTTTCGATGCTAGCTGCAAATATTTTCATATGGATAATGAAATTCCAGCAACTTCGTAAAAACCAATTTATTGTGCAAAACGTTGCACGACAACTTATTTTAAATTTTACATATTTACACTACACTTTATTTACAAACACCTAGAGGCTTAACATTACTTATTATTTATTATCATTTTATTATCTTTGCTCAGAGAACTTATGTATTTACGAAAGAATAACTGCCATCGAGTTTTGTGTTAAGACCCGTCTGACTTCTACGTGCCAGAAACTGGTTGACCTTGAGTGGTTTCGCGCTGATGCGACTCAGTGAACTATGGTCACGTAGACGTTTGTTTACAGACGTCCATAACAAATCACCTGCGCACCGAGCATAGGACCGTTTCTGAATAGACTATGTTTTAAAACAGTAATAATGTTTTCTTTCATTATGTAGGATGCAAAAATGGGTAAAATCATGTCTTATTTCTGTTAAGATTTCAGAGAGAATATGTACAAAGGCAAGTCGTATTGTGTTAATAGACATATTATGCTCCTCTGTATATCGTTTTAACACATAGGTTATAGAAATCTGGTATAATTGTTATCCTTTAAAAAAAATGAGGTGAAATATAGTAGAGATTTGTCGATGATTAGAACAAAAGAGCAAAGCGCCGAAGAAGAGCATTGAGCCACCAAAAAGAGCTAAAAGCCATGTGACGAACCTCAATAGTAGTGCCTAAACACATTTATAGACATCACAACCTGATAGAGGTAGGATGGATATCTACTAGAGATACCCCAAAAGTGGGCCTAACGAGCGTCCTCCTTTATATCAGGTGTTCTGTTGTGATCTAAAATATTGTTATCCATGCAGTGCTGACTGCTGAACACACCGTAAAGTGCGGTATTAGGATATTAGTGGAAAGGCGTGACGCAAGATGAGTTTACACTTCTCATTTACATATTTATTTATATCTATATTCTTAACACTCTTCGTGATATCACTGTACTTGACTATATCAGAGAATACGAATTCAGGTATTCTATTAGCGGGGTGTATGAGTGCGAACTATTAGGGGATAACAAATATGCTGTAGTACTGTCATCATACTTTAGCCCGTTCCTGTGAGCTTAATATGCCTCCGGTTAGAAATGAGACATGGGAAAGGCAACACATGTGTTACGTTAAACAAAACAAACATTAATGTAAATTTCCCATTATAAAAATTAAGTTTAAATAAAACTATTCGTAATCTACTTTTGCGTTTACATTGAACTCGACGTATTTTAGGCAAATGTTTTGAATATTTGAAAAACTGGGTTAGGACCAGGTTACAGTACAAAACATTAACCTAAATCAAAAAATATATTTATAAGATAGGTTATCTTTAAAATTGGGTTTATTTTTTATATATGTGCTTATTTTAAATGTTCAAAAGTTATACAGCAATTAATTTATCAAAAAGATTTTTCTCCAATCGACCAATCGAGATATTGACGTACTTTTAAATTGGTCTGGAAATTAGTTATATTGCGTTTCCAGGTGATAACTAAACGATCGTTGAAATAGAGATGACTGATGTCGCGGAAATGAAATAATGTTTTTTTTCTTCTAGTATTTCCGTTATGGACATCCGATCGGCATCTTATTTTGTTAGTAATATACAAAGGAATGCCTTCTAATAATATTTATTGGAGTAAAATTAGAGTGGAACAAGCGTGTATTGGACATATTGAACTAACGTATATTTATTATTGTGTGTGACTGAGTTACATTTTTTGATGCTCTATATTATCTAAGACAAGAACTTTGTAACTTCTGCGGTCTTCCATTGTTAACAGGGACTTATAGTATAAACATATTCACATTGGTTTGCAAGTGGTAGAATCGGCGACTACTAGACTGATTTTGTTTACAAAAATTGAATTGCAAGCATTCAGTGTTATCCTCGTAGCTGTCAAAATATTATGAGATAGTATGGGAGAATCTTGTTACATCTTATATAATTTAGAATTGATCTATGGCTCTAAAGAGCATAAAAGGCTTTCAAAATTACTTTTAGAAAGTATATTTGTAATCTTAATGCCAGATATGAGTTTAATATATGTTTCTCGTTGCAACTATCATGGTCGAAGGTGATTTCCAGGAAAGTACACAAATTATTTTGAAGTGTGACAGCACTGTAAAGCAAGCGTGGTAATCATAAGTACTGATTCATTATTTATAAAATGCATGCTCGCACCTCAGATAAATAAGAACACAAAAACCATTCCCACTCAATTTAGCAACCGTCTTGCTTGTTCTAATGCATCGGCCGATGCGACAGCTAATATAAAACACAATCTGATTGCTTGTAATAATTAAGGGCTTAAAATTATGAATGAATGGTTTAGTAGTTTTTCTTCGTTGAATAGAACCAATGAATCAAATAGAAGCTTTTTAAGTTCTATGCTTAAAATATTGGGTAAAGCATTTTGAATTTTCCATAGGATTTTTGCAGTATAAAAGTTTCATGATAAGAGAACCTTAGTTTACTGTCAATCACAACCGCCAAGTTCTCATATTTATCCCTAAAACGTTAACTTTATATCAATTTTTATATTTCTATCAATCGAAATTAAATAACCACATACAAAATCACAATGAATTTAGAACGGTTGATTATCAAGTCATGATTCTCGGATGCACGTATTAATGTGGATAACTCAGCATTTATAGTATTTTTTGCTCGTTTCTAATTTTTTCATCGAAAAAAATAATACCCAGCATACATCTGAATTGTTAAATTTATTAAAATAATTTGTAATAAATAACTAAATAAAACAATATTTCTTTTTAGTTATACTTGCTATTTCAATGAATAAATTAAATCAGTCTTTCTTTTTATATGATTTAAGCAAATATTTTTTACGCACTTGGTGAATATTCAACTGACTTTAGAAAAACTATACCTTCAAACAAAACTACTTATCTATCTCTTACCTTTCTTCGTTGTACCTATTGTTCTCTCCGTTTATTTGTCTAATTAAATCGTTCCTCTCCTTTTCTCGCGACGCTAGCGCTTCCTGCAATTTCTGTTTCGACTTATGATACTCCCTAACTAGTTCACCCGAGTAGTTCGTAGTATCGGCCATCGCGGTCATTCCTTTGATTTCGGAAGTGCCCGAGGTGAAATTCAGATTTGTGGGTATCCTGCTCGTGATGTAATCACCTTGCAGGCTTCTGAAACACAAAAGAATCTCTTGAAGACACTCTGCGTAAATACAGTTTCACGTGTTGAAACAAATAGTTGCTTTACTAACGTTTATGTTCAATGAGGTAATGAAAGGTAATATTTCAAAGCTCACCAGATGGTGATATTTAGATGTAAGGTCTGTCTGATAAGCTGTCAAAAAGCGTTATAATCAAATGTATCTTATATACAAATATAAAATTGCAACTTTTGACATTATTTATGAAGAGAAATAAAGAGATCATAGAGTTTTTTTGGTTGTCATGGTGAAATGCAATAACCCTAGAGATTACATTTTCTGTTTTTAATTTAACTTCGAGTGGGTATTTGGTAAGAAAATTACTCAAAAAATTGAATAGACAGAAAGTTGCTGAGTTTTGTTAAGAAACAGGATAGTAAAGTCTAACGCAGCCTGCGTCAGCCTTAAAGTGCTACTGGCGCACGTGGACCTCTCATTTTAATAGGGTGCTTAAGCGGCATAGCATTAGCTCTCATAAGCCTCTAGGATTTTATACTATACGAGCAAGTTTTAAGGAGGTTGCACATACCAACCCATTATTCTCAGTAGTGTAGCGATAGACAAGTATTTAAAATATTAGGAGTGGCAAAAAAGCATGCGGTTATTAAAAAATAAATGTATAATTATTTGAAAAATACAAAGTGTAAATTTTATTAATGGTGAAAACTAAAACATCGAAAACCGCAGGTATGGATCTTTAAATGACATTGTAGTTTTCAACAACACCCATATCCAATTTAGTAGTAGTATTTTATTGATCCATTAAGAGCTTACAAATGCCATTGGACAAAAGGTTTACAATAATAATGAAATGAATATAAAATAACCAACAATACTAGTAGTGGGTTGCATAAAAGTAGATTAAATTTTAAACCCAGGATAATACATTTTGTCCATGGATATTTATCTCTAGATTTTGTTAACTAAGCTAATGTCATATTTGGGTTGTGTTATTTGAAGGATTATATTGACATGTGTGTACATAAGTTAGTAAATTTATTTTGTCTATTTCTCTAAAGTTCTTACACTTTTTAAGCTTTTGATGGATTAAAGAATTAAAATGTGGTTTGTTCACAAAATCAAAAGATTTTTAATCTAGAGATACTATAACATGTATTATCCTGGATTTAGTAAATATAAAAAGAATTCCTGAACTGTATGGGTGCTAATTTAAAAAAATATATTTTGGGCAACCCACACTGCTAATATAGTGAAGAAAGTCAACAGTCTCATTTACCTTATCAAAAGCGCTCTTAAAGGCCATTTCGAAGATATGATCCTGAAATTGTACACAACTTACATAAGACCAAAGATAGAATTTGCACAGACCGTTTTGGGATCCATGCTTTGTTGAAGACATTGAACTGCCGAAAAGAATATAAAAGAGTCGCCAAGCTACAACTTTCAAGTTAAAAAGATAAAAGAACTAGACGAGACTTGATAAAAACTTCAAGTGGACCAGCGGATATTACACCATGGGTATATATGGAATGGTCTCCAGGAACATACAGTCTCGGTCCAGAACATAAACCAGTTCAAGGCGAGAGTGGATAAAGAACTCGAAGAAGGAAGAATTTTATTCATTACTTTATGGTATATTAAGTTTTAACTGTAATGTAGTAATTAAGAATAATTTCTACCACTAACTAAAAGAGCAGCTTCATCGACTATGTCGCATGCCTGTTTTTAACAACAACAATAATAATAATAATAATAATAATTTTAAGTTTGAAAACTTTTTCAATAGTTTGTATGGATTTAATATTTTCAGGAAAAGCATTACATAGCCTAAGTCCGAGAAAACCAAACGAATTAAGACACAGAGACAAACGTGTTGAAGGTCAATGTACTTTTAATTCGAGTATTATAGAAGTTGTATAGAAAGGAACTGCTTTAGTTTTAGAGGCATTTAGGTACAAGGAATTGTTGCAAAACCAAATTTTGTAGATTGGTAAGATTCGTATCGATATTTTGCTGCAATTTAATTAATTCGTTTGATTGAAATAAGAGAAAAGAGTCATCAACATAGTAAACGATTAAGACAAAATGGACGGTAAATCATTGATACAAATAATAAAAAGGTATGGTCCCAGGATAGACCCTTGAATTTTATTTACTAATTGATGAGAACGGGAGATTCTATCGTCTTATTTTAACGACTGTGTTCGATTGGAAAGATATGATACAAACCATTAAAATGTTGTTTTGTTTAATAGAATTTCGTGATTGTTAGTCGAAAGCCCAACTGAGATCACAAAAGATTCCAGTAGGGTTCTCGCCTGATTCTACAGATTTTTAAAAGATGTATCATTAGAAGCATCCTTTTGATAACTATTTGATAAAGATAAGATATGATAAGATTAGGAGAACGGAGCCCGATGTCCGTCGACAAACATGGTATACAAACGGATCTGAAACGGCGGAAGTCTCTGGGACAGGAGTATTTTACAAAAATGCACACACCAACTCTTTGAAATAGGCAAACATATTCCAGGAAGAGATTTACACAATTTTGCAATAGGTGAGTTACAGAAAATTAGCAATCCATATAATGTCAGCCTTCCTTAAGACCACATGAAGATGGAAATTGGTATCGAGGCTACTTTGAGACAGTAATGAAAAACTGATAATACTGGGGGACCAAAGTAGGATAAAACTAATTTGGGTACTTGGACATCGGGGCATCAAAAGCCATTAAATAGCTGTAAGTTTCAAAAAGAGGAAACACTGGAAACGTATAAACCAAGGAGTACCAAAAGGTAAAATAAGAAGTTTCTTAAATTACTGAGTTTGAGATAACATAACTACTATCCCAAATAAATGGGAGAATATTCATAAAAAGGATCATGTTCAAAAAGAATAAAATAAGAACTAGTTGAGAATAAAAGAACTTATGACAGGACTAGTACTATATCAGTTGTGTCGCAAGACCAAGAAATATACAAGATATAACTATTTAAAAAAGACACTATGTGTTGGCCTAATTTTAAAACACCGTGAGTCAGTTTTGACCATTTTTACAGGAGAGTTTAAAAACTATCAAATTTCGGAAAAACAACAATTTTATCAAAAAGTAGCAAAATAATAGCTTACTTTGTTGTAATTAAATTATTTCAGCACATATTTAAAAAAACAATGCGTTTTCCGAAATTGCATGGTTTATGAAATTTTTAAATTAGGCAGACATATGTTTTTCTTACTCATCAGTATTGTTTATCTAATTAAGTGCGGGATATTAAGATAATAACGCTCGGGCCAGTAGTTTAGTTACAGAAATCGTTAAAAGTGTTTACTAGAAAAATGGTTAGTGCAAAAATCGAGTATCAGCGTTTTGAAAACCGGGAAATCGCCTACCAAGTACGGAGATGTCACTTTTTTACGGGCGCGTTTTCGAATGGTACAAACGGTTTTGAGAGGGTCGGGAAAAAGTAGAGGTTGACGACCATCCAGGCCGTGTGTACACTTCATCAACCGACGAAACCGTTAGAAAAGATTGTCGTTTACCCATTCAAGACCCATAGAAGACACCATCTGCTGGTGGATAGAAGACATGTTATGCGGACGGCAAGTACAGGCACAAATGTTCAGTGAAACCATGCAGGTGAATATCCACAGGGGATGCCCACAGGGTGGAGTCCTTTCTCCTCTACTTTGGAACCTAGTGGCAGACGAACTGCTGAAAACACTTAACAATCAAGGTCTGTATGCTCAAGGATATGCCGATGACATAGTCATTCTTATCCGAGGGAAACACCAAATCACAGTCTTTGAACTCATGCAAAGAGCTCTTAGGCTGACAGAAATGTGGTGCGTTAGGGAAAACCTCTTGGTAAACCTTGACAAGGCACAACTCATAACCTTTACTCGAAAAACAAAGTTGGAGGTTTTAGAAACTCCGACTCTGTTTGGAGGAAGGCTAAACAAAACGAACCAAGTAAAATATCTGGGTCTAATCCTAGATAGCAAACTTACTTGGAACCAACACCTACAAAAAGTGACCAACAAATGTAAAATGTCTCTCATTGTAGGGAGACGGGCATTTGGAAAAACATGGGGATTAAAACCAAAAATGGTCCACTGGCTATATTTGGCAATAACAAGACCCATGATAACTTATGGAGCGGTTGTTTGGTGGCCAAAAGTAAACCAGAAAACAGCCCTCAATACCCTCTCAGGAGTACAGAGCAGATGCCTTTGTATAACAGGAGCACAGAGAAGTACACCGACAGCCTCTATGGAAATCATTCTAAACCTCCTACCCCTTGACTTAGTCATAAAGGGGGAGGTCAGAATAAGTGCATACAGACTGGAAATCTCCAACAACTGGAACCCACTGGGACATATAAAACATACCAGAATAACACATGAAGTAAATGATTTTATATTAAATATGGGATCAGATCACATGACACCACTCCTAACCTTTAACAGACTCTTCCAGGTCAACTGTAACTGGAACGAGGTAAATAAGGAGATAGATAAATACTTGCTTAGCGGCCTCGTATGGTATACGGATGGATCTAAAACTAACAAGGGAACAGGCTCTGGCGTACATGGAGTTAAACCCAAATGCGACATCATCGTCTCACTGGGAAAACATGCCACTGTATTTCAGGCTGAAATACATGCAATCGAATTGTGTGTATGAGAGAATTTAAGAAGGAAGTACAAAAAACAAACCATCCTAATTCTCTCAGATAGCCAGGCAGCTTTAAAGGCTCTTGATTCAAACAGAATTAAGTCAAAGCTTGTCTGGAACAGCCTTGGAATACTAAATGATCTGGCAACCCACAACAAGGTAAAACTGGCGTGGGTACCAGGGCACAAAGGTATGCAAGGAAATGAAAAGGCTAATGAACTCGCCAAAGAGGGATCAGATCTACCATTCACAGGACCCGAACCTGTATTTGGGATAAGCAAAACCTCTACTCGACAGGCAGTAAACAGGTGGATAACCATAAAACACCAAATTCACTGGCAACAGATAAGAGGGCACAGAATCAGTAAGCTCATGCTAAGGGGACCAAACCCATGCATGACTACTGAGGCACTACAACTCGCGAGGCCTCAGATATCCAACATTGTGGGATTATTAACGGGGCACTGCTTGCTGAAACACCTTCATGTAATGGGATTACACAATGATCCCACTACGTGTAGACTTTGCATGGAAGAGGAAGAAACCTCATACCATGTGATCTTCGAATGCGAAGCTCTTACTGGGCGACGTTTCATCCTTTTCGGCCTAGAACCGGATAGAACGCCCCAGGAACACTTGATAGGGAACCTATTAAAACTAACCAAAGACACAGGACTATTCCAAAGATAGTACCTGAATATAGGGAAAGCAGGGGAATACAATAGACCCAAGAGGCCGCAGTGTTCTGGGCCAAACCTAACCCTACCTGCTTACAACCGATAAAGATAAAGACCCATTCAAGCAATTGCGAATTAATAACAAATTTTACATGAAAAATTGAACACGTCCAAAGTTTGTACAAAAATGGTGCCAAAAAATCCGACACAAAAAAAGGACAGAAAGATTGAAGTGCTGCAGCACCCACTTTATTCTCCTGATTTAGTACCTTGAGACTTTTGGTTGTTTCCTAAGAAAAAACTAAGAAACAAATTCATTTTCAACCAAAGAAAAACAAATTTCCTAAAAATCAAAGGGACAATATAAGAGGTAAGCTCGAAGCCTTGGACTGCTAAAGACAACCACAGGATGATCCAAGAATCTATAGTACAATCCGGAAAGGATTCACAAGGACCTATACAAATTTTTACAACATACAACGGTGACAGCGTGGGTATATTACAAACTAAAATGGGTGAAAGTACAAAAAGAGAATAGTTTGCATTGTTATAGAAGAAAAAGTCAAGACAATCCCAAGAAAAAAAATGAACAATATAAAAGTTTATTGTATTTATGACTTGAAGTGAAGTACCAGGAAGGGAAGCTATAAAACAAAGAATATAAGAGTGTTCGAAAATGTTTAAAAGATAAGCGAGACAATTTGTAAAGATTATGGCTTATCAACAAAGAATCTTGCTTCAAATAGGAATTCAAATTTCTTCCAGTGGCCGTACACGTTATTATACCAAATCGGGTCTCGAGAGATAGTGATACTAGTGATGGGTCGCTTGGAAAAGCCCACGGACAAGTCCGACGGACTAGTCTGAAAAGTTCACTAGTCCAAAAAGTGGAAAAGTGTATTACACATGCGCGAAATTAAAGTTAATTTCTTACAAACGAGGGCAAAATATAGTTTAAAAAAGAAGAAACAACAAATCATTACTGACTTTTATATCTTTTAATGATGTTTTCGAATTTTCGTTTCAAATCTTAAAATACTAAAAATAATAAATAATAAAGTGAAAAAATTAACCAAGAATCCAAAGGTTTGAAGTATTTTACAAATGATTTGCCTAAAAAAAAAAAAATTAAAAAAAAAAAAATTGAAAAAAAAAAAAAACGAAAATATTTTTTTTGAAAAAACATTCAGGGTAGAGATTTTACTGTGTCTTTTATGGCCAAGGTCGACTACTCTTCATTGTGACTTTTCACTATTTTTCCGGACATGTCCGTCAGAGTAGTCCAAAAATTACTTTTCATGAAAAGTCCCATCATTAAGTGATATATATAAAGATGAGACGATTAATTATATAAACACATGAATAAAATAATAAAGAGACTCTCGTCAATCGGCTGACTGCCCGTTGTG
This sequence comes from Psylliodes chrysocephalus, assembly GCA_927349885.1. Lineage (NCBI taxonomy): Eukaryota > Metazoa > Arthropoda > Insecta > Coleoptera > Chrysomelidae > Psylliodes > Psylliodes chrysocephalus. The sequence continues at coordinate 92,864,400 of OV651813.1, forward strand.
ATTGAACAGATGGATACACCTCTACCACTAGTGGACTGGTGCACACTGTTCTATCTCTGTTTAATCAATAGCACTGCTTATTTTATATCTGGCGTTATTGAGGGAAAGTTAACATATTGTATATATTTTTAAATAATATTCGTAGGTATTAATAAAGTGGTTTTAACACGTTCGCTGCGTATTTCCAGTTGGGTCTTTTCCCAGGAGCTGAACTTGTTTTCAGTATTTGCTGCTTTTATGAATTAAGTTAAAATTATGAACATACATTAGAATAATATTTCTTCCATTTTTACCTGTCATTTTTGACATGTCGCACAACGGCGATATTAGCACTATGCGGTGTACTTAGATCTTCAGTGCGGATGTCGCCCATAGGCGACAACTATTTATTCACCGTTAAATTAATGACGCATGTTGTAAGTGAGATGTTTATTAAAAAAAAAAGAAGAATATTAAAAACTAACACTTTCTAGTAACGGAAACACCAGTCAACGAGTATATAAAATAAAGTATACTAAAAATGAAATATAAAAATCGAACTGAATGATTGAAAAACTTACAAAAGATTTCTATGATAGTCTACAAAACATTCTGTTATGCACAAACCAGGCTTATCTAGACAAATCTCGCAATGATACAGTGACTCTTTTCTGATGGCACATTTTGCACCGTTTTCTTATTACTCTTCCTACCGAATTTTTGGCCGTTATTTTGATGGGAAAATGTTCTTGTGAAGGTTTTGGTTTAGGACGAGGCGTAACAGTTGTCTGAGGAAGCAAAGCTCCTATTACTTTAGTCTATAATCATAGAAGTTAGATTTCCTCCCTGAGTACTTGTTATAAAGGAGGTATGCATTTAGCAGGGCTATTTGAAATATATGTATTGCTAACTTCTTGTACCATCTGACGGTTTTATGCGTATTTGGATAATACGCCATCATTTGGTCCTGACGATCAATTCCACTCATATACTTATTGTACTCAAGTATAGGAACAGGTTTCAACTTTTCCTCTCCTCTTTTATTTGTTATAGTGGCTAGATTGTTCTCAAACTCTGTTGAGATATAAGTGACATCTCGTTTATCCTTCCACTTCCCTATCATCACTCCGTCTGAATATCTACAAACACTGTCACCCTTACTTTAGTTTTGCTTTTTTTACATCTTCAGGGTTATCTTTTCTATCTAATCGTAGTATACCTGTACAGTAAGTATTTGCTTCTAGTAATTTTGCTGCTAAGCTAGAGCTATTATAAAAATTGTCCATATATACGGAATGTCCGTTATTTAGTTTTTCTTGTAATAAGTGTAGTACCACTTTATTTGCGTGTCCCTTGCCTCCCATATCGTCCAACTGTCCAGTGTAAACTAGAAATTTTAACACCATACCATTTGGCTCGGTTAACATATATAATTTGATGCCATATTTGTGTCTTTTGTTTTTGATATACTGGCGGAAAACCAGTCGTCCTCGCCACAAGACCATAGACTCATCCAACGAGAGTTGCTTGCCTGGATAGTAAATTTCACACATTCTCTCATTGAAATAGTCTATCAATCCACGTATTTTATACAGGCGATCTTCGGGCTTTGCGTTGGCAGGAGATAGATTTTTTGCAAAGTTCAAGCATCGCAAAATAAGCAGAAAACGATCTCGACTCATATAATCTGAAAAACAAGTTAAATTGAAAAGTCTGTCTTTTTCCAATTGTCCTGATATCTGTTTATTTTTATAGTTCCTGTGTGTAGAATAAGTCCTATAAACTTTAGCAATTCTGGAACACTAAGTTCTTTCCACTGAGAAATACGAGAACGCTCTGTTCCCGCTTCACAAAGCACTTCCACAGCATTATCATTTGTATGCTGAACTATATTTTCCAAAATGCCCTCATCCAACAAATGTAAAAAATAATCGATCGGCTCATTTCGCGGCACATCAACCAATAGTTCATTACGTTTTAAAAAACTTATGTTTTTCATCCCCGAAGACACATTTTGCCAATTCGGCGACGCTGTCGTAGATGGCGGCAATGCTGGTGAAATTGTCGTGTTTGTATCAGTGACGTCAATGTCCCCGTCTTCTAAAAATATTTATTTATAAGCACAACAATAGTGGAAAATTCTTAAAAGTTTACCTATGTCCGAATTATCCAGGTCGTTTTCATCTAGTGAATGTAAATAATCTGCATCACTTTCATTTTCAGACCAGTTGCTGCCACTTTCTTCAAATGGCTCACTGAATTCATCATCACTACAATTTAACACCATTTCTAGCTCGGAATCTGTGATTTTTTTTTTTAAACGCAACTTAGGACGTTTTATGCCCGAAGGACCGGCCTCATTGTCCATATTTGTATAGTTTTTAATGGCAGTCGATTAGGCACAAAAATCAACAAAATCGCGAACGAAAATAAAAGTCCGTTACTTCAATTCAATCTTAACACGCTGACAAAATTACGTACATGCTGCACCATTGCTAGTTTTGTACTGAATATACAAAGCAAGGCATGGGCTTGTCGCTCATAGGTGACACCTGCACTAGAGTGGGGACGCAGATGTCGCCTATAGGCGGCATACGCAGCGAACGTGTTAACGGTTGTATTTTAAATTTAATAGAGTAAAAAAAAAACTTTAAAAAATATCCTACTTAAAAGAGTAATGGTGCACCCGGTATATTTCTAACTGACATACTGATAACTGGATTAATTTTATTGAAATTTTTGTAAATCTATTAGAAATAAAAATATTAGCAAATTATGTTTAAATTTATCCACATGTAAAACCTTAAAGATAGAAACGTCTAATGAATGTCCAATAGTTTGGCGATATTTTAAAAATAGTTATTCAATTATTTTAATCGTTGTAAACTTACATTCTTTATATGTTTTTCTCATCAACTGCATAATAGTATGATGCTATTTCTAACAAAAGCGCTCTAGAAATGAATTCTGTAGAGGGCTAAGTGTCACAAGCTGAAATCTTAATGAAATGAAAACTAATATTTTGGAGATTCTAAAACTGGAGGTAATCCAAAATTAGACCTTTCAGAAGGACAGTATTATCAAAAAACGTGATATTGGTGCCATTGCATAGAACGTAACTTTTACTACAATATGACCGCAGAATCGAAAAAGTCCCTTTACCAGTTACGTAAATGTATTATTTTCAACATTAAAAAAACCATTGGGGCTTATGGCCGAAAAAAACTAAAAATGCGATTTTCTCGGTTTTATCTTAGGAAAAAATTGCGAAAAAAGTTGTACTTTTTATATCTACACTACGAAATTAGCTAAACAAGCTTTCTAAACACAAAAGTTACTCTTTATAAAAGTTTCTAAAATGTGTGTAGATCATAACAAAACATCAATCATATTTTTCTGCCTCATGATAATCAACTTATGGCAATTATTATAACACAAACCAATTAAGACGAATGCCACGGGATGATCTACCGTTATATAATCGGGTGTTGTATTTCCATTGATTCGCTTTGTCTGTCTCTGTTAAAAAAAATCATTATATTGTATATCTGATTTTGTCTTACAATCCTAGTGTAAACTAAAGGTCTTTAATTTTTCTGTTTAGTTTGACTATAGCGACTGGTGAATGTTAAGTGGTTGAAGTGTTGTTATTTTATTACAAAATTTCCGATCTAGAACCAAATAAATTACTACAAGAAAGACTAACTTTGAATGCAAAAGGGCATGTGAATTTGGGAAAACATTAAGTGACAAATTTATTCTATGTATAATTTAAAATGCTTAGGTCTTTCTTTTCCTATTTAGTCGTATTTCAAATTTAAAAGAACCTATTACACATCTAGTTCAGAGAGTGATCTAGATGCATTGGTTCAATTCAAAATAAAATATCAAGAACAATGTATAATTTGCAAAAAAAGGGGGGCGACATAGTAGTGGCGACACAGAAAAGGTTTATTAAATTTGTTAACTTTACAAAAATTGGAGATAATATTAATAAAATTTCAGATTATGATATACACAAGGCAATTGACTATGAGAAAAGTGGCCATTACACGAATTTAGGCTGGCACAAACATTGCTACATTATTTTTTCCAGTAAAAAAATTAAATATTTAAAAAAAAGTGAGTAGACAAGCAGAATATGATCGTAGTTGCGTGCGACCACCTTTTGTAGTGGGCAGTATTCTTCGAAAAGGAACGTTCGACATAAATAGTTGCGTTATTTGTCAAAAACGCCTTGCTCAAAAAAAGATTGTCGCAGGTAACGTCAAAAAACATTGCAAATAAAATTAAACATATTGCCACGTTTTCTTCTGATGTCCTACAAAAGTATAGGAACAAACGATCTAATAGCAATGGAAGCTAAATATCACCCAGGTTGTCTGGTAATCGCGTTGAGAAAGAAGAAATGTCAAATTCAAATGAATCCTTAAAAAAGAACGTTGTTAACGACAAACCATTTCAATATGTAAAAGCTGGAACGGAAAGTGCTTTTCCACAACATCTATATTAAACAAATATAAGGCCTTTGGCGGGTTAGACTCAAAGCGAACTATAATTGATCGTCTAGAAAGGATTCTAGCTGAAAAAATTGGCATTGTAAGGTCCAAACAATGACATATATAGATTAATAGACTGCTCATCCATATATAAACAAGACGACGAAAAGCGGGTCATATTGCTTGGCTTGCCGAGTGCTCACCAGGCAGAATCGGTCTGGCCCAAATGAGTTTAAAACTCATATTTCATCAAAGTAGGAATTGAATTAAAAAAAAAAAAATTATCTGTATGTTTATTTTAAGACAGGAGCTTGCGGTAGGTATTTTAAAAAAGGATTTTGAGTCACAACGTCTAGTTTCGCAATTTTCAAAACATTTTAAGAGATCTAACCACATAGATATAAACAATTTTACACTCATGTGTATATAACTAACTTTAGACCACGACCACTGTATAGTGGCACTATTCGGACACTTGATTATTCTTTTAACATTTATTTCGTATTATAAAAGCAGATATTATGCAAAAATTGAATGAACTATTTAAAGATTTTAGTAAAAGTTAGTAGCTTTTTCACATTCTAAAGTTTGTTCCCTTTAGACAATTAAGGATTATTTTGGCGGTGAATGTGAATGATTTGATGAATAATAATAATAAGATTCCATCAGTGGAAATCTGATCAACATCATAGTAAAATAAACTAGGTACAAAGTGCAATCTTAGTTGACGTCAAGATCCGTGTACCTTAGAATCGGTAAGGGGGAAGAAAGATTCTGACTTACAATCACAAAAAGAACGTACAACTAAGCTTAGTCGATGTAAGTTAGTTCAGATTAGTGATAAAAAGCAAGCGACTATTAATAAAAAGAAAAGTAATCCAGCTAAAACAAGAATTATGGCTACTGTCTTTAATAATGATATATTGCCAGTACTAGTAGAATGTTAAGTGTTGAGTTATCTTCTTCAGGCAATGGATGTACGTATGCATAATTTAAAATGTTTGGTTAATTATTATTGTTTTTTTTGTCATCAGCTTCAACTGCTAAGGTTATTTCGCCTCGTGTTCTGTGTAGGCTTTGTTACTGTTTCCCAGCGCCACTTTAGGAACAGCACTGTTAATTAGAACCCAACAGTGAATGGTCGAGTGGGGAATCCTACCAAGGCATCAGAATTAATTTTAATTAATTAAATTAATTAAAAAAATCCCGGCCAACGGTGGGATTCGAACCTGGGACCCTTGGATCCACAGGCAGAGACTCTACCACTGAGCCACCCACCCCCCTTATAATTATTATGTTTAATGTGTTTTTTTTAATGTTTTTTTTTGCAGTTAATGAACATATATCTACTACTGAAGCAGATAATGAAGATTTGTGTGCTGCTGAAGAGCTTTGCTTAATTTACAAAACTTTGTTTAAAAGCAGAAAATTGGGATCGATTGTTCAACACAAGTGAAGAGTGGTGATTTAGTTGATCCGTTTTCAAACAGAATTGTTAGTGCTAAAGAACTATCTACTTTAATAGGATTGCAATCCTTCCAGTTATTAGCCACCAATGTGGAATTAGTGGCAGAGTTGTTTCTAAAGAATAGGAAAAAGGAGATCAGTTATGTCTGTAAAGGATCAAGTTATATTTACTTTTATGAAGTTGAAAACTGATATGCAAGATATAATGTTTTATCCATTTTATTTGGAGTGAATGAAACTTTTTATCATTAAATTTTTTAACAGTTTTTAATAAAACTGGTAGAAGTTCTTAGTATGGTATAATTCGGCCTTCAAAACAAGAAATATTAAATATTGTGCCTCTATGTAAGTAAGACTACTACTTGATTGTATCGAAATCCCAATACAGCAAGCCAAATGTCTTTGTTGTAGGCTAAAAAATTACTCTGACTACAAAAAGAGGCATACTATTAAAATATTGACTGAAGTGTCACCTACTGGTCTCATTACTTACAAAAGTGAAGCATATGGTGGTAGAACTTCAGAAATATACATTTTTTAACAAAATGTTTAACAAAGGTTTTCTTATTGGAAACAATAGAAGCTGAAGGTATACAAATTATACAGCCTCCTTTCCTCAATAAAAAAAATCAGTTCAGCCATCAAGAGGCTTTACTTAATGCCAAAATTGCCAGAGCTAGAATTCACATAGAAAGAACCTATCAAAAAATAAAAGTGTTTGTCTCTCCGTATTGGTACTTATGTCCGTTTTTCTTCTATTTATATTGAGTTTTTATTATACGATACTTCTCTGTATCTAACTAACTTTTAAAATGTACTTGTAAAGCCCAGATAGCTCTAACTCGGGCCTTTGAATATAATAATATTTATGTAATTGTATTTACAATAAATACTTTATTATTAATATTATTATTATAATTAATTATAATTCATAAAATTATTATAAACGTATTTACCTTGTACCTACTTGTATTGATACTTGCGTGAAAAATGAAATGTTACTTTTTATATTTCTGTAGCTGGTCTTACAACCCTTTATAGAGCAATTCACCATTTAAATTTAAAAACAAAACAAGTTTTTATACTCAAATAATTAAAAAACTTAAAACAGAACATAAGTATAATTAAAACTAAATAAAATAAACAATTCAACAAAATGTCCGACTGAGTAATGACAATGAGAACAAAATCTCAACTAGACTAAACTTTCTTTAAAACCGGTCCTGTGAAAGGTTTGTTTACCAGTGAGCACTCAAAATTGAGACAAAACACAAACATTGCATGCACTAGACAAAGAGAAAACATCTCCCAGTTCGACCCGCTTTTCATCGTTTTATTTACGTATGGATAAGCAGTCTATTTAAACTATATATGTCATTGGGTCCAAAAAGGCAAACGCACCTTCAGTTGTTTTGCCTCCTATTGATCGATCTGAAACCGTTCACGCATATACAGGGTGTCCCGAAATTAGACGGTCATATTTTAAACAGGAGTAAAAGTTCATATAAACATAGGTCCGAAAACGTTTCGTTTTCGAGATACAGGGTGTTACAAGAAAAGTCCTGTAAATATTTTCTAAAATTTCTTTGGTTACCGGTTTTCCAAAGTTAAAAAAAAAATAAAATTTCTGATTCCACAGGCCTACTAATTATTGTTTACACTTTCGAATAAGATAACATCAACTTATCATGAAATTTTCAAATGCTTTTCTCTTGAAAATGGTGCGTCCTAGCGAGATTCAACAAAAGTAGCTTTATTATAAAGAAAATATTGGTTTTTCAAATTTTATAGTTAAATAATTTAAAAACTGTCAACAAAAAAAAACTTTTATCCTAAGCCCCCTAATTTACCCACCTATGAAGATGATCAAACACTGGGGTTTAGTCCATTAAATAGATCGTAAAAATGTTAGCATGTGTATCAAATTTCACTTAGTTATCTTTAAACGTTTAGAAAATGCGAGGGTCATTCAATAAGTAAAGAGACAAATGGCTATAGCTCAAAACCGGATTATTTCTATCTTTCAAAATTAAGGCTATTTTTCAACATAATCACCCCCCACAGTTATGCATTTCAGAGTAGTATTGGCTATTGATAGTTCGCTGATCTTCAAGGAAATCGCAATAGACTGGACCCTGTGAGTCTCAAAAGATGGTCAGCATCACTTTACCGGCGGAAGGTTGAACCTTGAATTTTTTGCGAACCGGAGAGCTAGTGTGTTTCCACTCCATACTCTGCCTTTTGGTCTCAGGGTCGTAGTGATGGATCCAGACCTCGTCGCTGGTCACTATTCTTTCAAAAAAAGCGTCTCCTTCAATCAAACTTCGTTGCTCTTCTAAGGTGCAATCTTCTAGTGGACTTGCCATGGTGAATTGAAAATTTTGAGGTTATGTTGACATAAAATGATGAAACAGCTGATCGGAGCATATCCCAAGGTTGCCAACTAACACCCCTGAAAAGATTGTACACATTCATTGAATAGTTTTAAAATCATAGAATTTGTCTCTTTACTTATTGAATGACCCTCGTATTTACAAAAGTGTGTCATCAGGACTACACTTTTAACACCCTGTATCTCGGAAAAGAAACGTTTTCGAAACTATGTTTATATGAACTTTTACTCCTATTTTAGGATGTATATTACGCTGTTAAAATATGACCGTCTAATTTCGGGACACCCTGTATAGAAGATGCTTCGTCATCAGATTATACACCCATGTTTACAGGTACTTCCGAGTTAGCTCAGGTCATAAAAATTTGCACCGATATCAATTCTCAGTTGGATAAAATTCCAAACATAGATAACTACTCCGATTTAGATATAAGTTCATATCGAAAGTTGATACCGGAAGCTCTTTTATGAATAATTAGTGTATTTATTGATACAGACAAAGAAGATACATCTGTTATTAATATATGCCAAGATATTATATACAAACGGTTTAATGGTAAAAAATGTCACCGAAACATATAGGACTAGGTATTATGATACATCAGGAGACTCGCTCCAAAAATCCGATTGAAACTCTTTACACTTGTAGTCATACCATTTTATACAAAGACGTTTTAAGATTAAGAAATAGCATAGCTCAAGAAGAAATAACAGGATTCTTAGACAATCAAAATTGCTATGTTTCTCGACAGCTTTTATCAGATAAGTTTACACAATTTGCTGCAGATAATATAGTTATTTTAGAATAGACTCTCGATAAATCTCCGACTTTCTATGGTACACAAATAGTAGCTTTTTAAACAGAAACAATAGCAACAGAAACATAAAAAGATTAATATTCTTCCCTATCAAATCAAGTTAAACATTTCTGAGAATTTTCACGAATTAGGTACTAAAGTTACCATATAATTATTTTAAGTTGAAAGATCTTTCAGTTCGATATTTTATTGTTCAAATTTTACTTGTGGCACATTAATTGTTTTCAATATTAATAATATTAAATTTATTTGAGAGCCCTATTGTAAAAGTCATATATTATATTGTACAGGATATCCCAATTTGTATGAAAAAAAAAAAAAAAAAAAAAAAAAACCTGATACGATTATAGATTTTGACCAAAAAGGTTACTATTAGCAATAATCTGATCTCGATCAGTAGCAAAGTTACAGGGGGTTCAAAATTTACAGAAATAATAAATTTTCAGTCGCACGCCACTGGCAAAATAAAATAAATTATTTTGGCTTTTTTAATTATTGATCCAACTTTTACATCTCTTGACTTTTGATCAAATGATCGATATCAGACCCTTGTTAATATGAACTTTTTTTTCCTAAAATGATGAGTACTATAAACTGTCTCAGTTGGATCTGTACAATTTTGAACACCCTGAAGAAAATATTATCAGAACTATAATTTATCAAGCAAAAAATTAAGAACGGCATGCGCGGGGTAGTATCGTCGTGCGATCGAAATAGAAACATGTTTAGTCATAGAATTGAGATGGGATATACGAAGTGATGAGAAAGCAGACAGCGAAACCAGATGGTAAGTGCTGTTTTAATTGATTGTTTTTATATTAAATACTATAAGTTGATTATCAATCAATAGAAAAATATGGTTGATGTTTTGTTATGATCTTAACACATTTTAGAAACTTTTATAAGGAGTAACTTTTTTTGTTTACAAAGCCTGTTTAGCTAATTTCGTAGTATAGATATAAAAAGTACAATTTTTTCCTAAGATAAAACCGAGATAATAGTTTTTTTGGGCCGTAAGCCCTAATGGTTTTTTAAGTGCTTAAAATAATACATTTACGTAACTTTGGATTTTGCGGTCATATTGTAGAAAAAGTTACGCTTTATGCAATGGAACCAATATCTGGTTTTTTGAAAATAGTGTCCTTCTGCAAAGTCTAATTTTGGATTACCTCCGGTTTTGGAATCTCTGAAAAATAAGTCTAATAAATAAACAATTAAGCTTGTGACACTTAGCCCCCCACAGGAAGTATAATTTCGATTGACTAGCACTACACTATAAATGTTTTCCATGAAAATATAAACCAATATTTAATATGTTAAACATTAACCTTGTTTATTTGAATTTTACTAATCATAGTAACAATTTCAAAAATCACATCATCGTCCAACTTTACTTCTTTTCTGAATTGACATTGACGTTTCTAGCTTTAAGGATTTACACGTAGATAACTATTTAAAAAAGCTTTGTGAATACAGATGTCTTATAAATCAAATGAACGAAAACTTTATTTTTGGTAAACAAAAAAGGAAATTTACATTTCTGTTCCCAATGCAGCGGAATGTTCTCTGTCTTTGGGTTCTAGAGTGCAGGAATTCGATTTCGGCGGTTGACTCAATATGCTATTGGCATTTTTTGGCGTGCTAGTCAGTTCTTGTATAGGTGGCATGTGTTGCTGGAAGTCCATATAACTATTACTAAGGAAAACGTCGTTTTCATTCTCAAATAGTCGGTCCACCGATGTGTTCATGTTTTTGTTGTTTTTTAACCCTAAAAAAATAATCATTTGTATATTGTTTTTACTACAGTTGTAATAAATTAAAATTTAAAATATAACCTGTGTTAAATATGAAAATCAATTCAGTAAATTGAAAAACATTATTTCTAAATGTCTATCTTAATACATGGTTGAAGGATTTAGCTTATATTTAACTGCTGTCAATTCCGCCTGGCGTTTTGCAATAACAGTATGAACTTTTAAATTATTTACAATTTGTATCTGTTAAGAAAGTACCAGACTTCATTTATTTTTTTAACAATACAAAAATAATTTAACATGTTAACTACCATCTCAGCCTTCAAAGTGTTTCTGTTATTAATATTAAATAATAATTATAAGTCAACACAACAACTTTTCTTTGGTTTAAACATTGTGAAATTGTGGCATCTAATGTCATGACAATATTTGACATTTGATGTCTCAGCACTAGGTGTTCACACACGAACAAGGAGTGTGGCGACATTTACTTCCATCCAGTAATATCGTATGAAAAAATGGAGAAACTCGTATTTGCAGCAGCGGATGTTTTAGTAGGCAAACAAATCATTATTATACTCTTCACACAGTAGTCTATGAAGAGTATTATAGGTTTACTTGAAAATTTCAGGAAAAATCAAGTTCTATAAGGGAACGAAGCTTATTGATTTTTAAAATAATCTGAATAATATTGAGGGGGTTATGGAAGGTTGAAATATTTAAAAAAAAATCCTAACTCAAAAACGAAAAATGATATCAACTTGAAATTATTAGCAAAAATCAAACTCTATAAGGGAAAGAGAAGCCCTTTGATTTTGAAGAAAAACTGATTAAAAATGGACGGTTTAAGGTGGGTTGAAATAAAAAAAAATCATAAATAAAAAACGAAAAGCAATATCAACATCAAATTTTTAGTAAAAATCAAGCTCTATAAGAAGATGAAGTCTATTGATTCTGAAAAAAATTTGAACAAAAATGAGAGTTAAAAGGGGGGTTGATAAAGTTCACAAGTATTTATAGTGGACTGAAAAAGGGGCAAAAAGGTTTAAATTTTTTTTTAAGGTACAACTACATGTGGTCATTACAAAATAATAGTCTAGGTCCCTGGCTATTTCAAATCGGCAATTACATTTTTTAATGGGGACAACATTTTTTATTGCGAAATTTGTCAAAAATCTGTCAACATTATGTTTTATTACTTTTTCACACATACCTTGCGATATCTCCGGAACTAAACAAGATATTTTCAACTTTTTTTTTTTAATCGGCAGAAGAAACGTAAGCGGAGATTACTGCGTTGGTTTCATTAGTATAGAGAACCTAGTTTTTTTGTAAAACTAGACAAAACTTTAATCTTTACTTTTTTGCGGCACTATTTTCAGTAATCGAGAAACTTTTTTATTTTTCAAAATTTCACTAAACTATCTGCGTACCAAATAAAGCTAAAGCTTCAAGAAAGTTTTTGAGCAATAAATACGCAAACTTGAAAGTTTCTGCAGCCGCGTTTAATTATTGTGCTTTCTAACGAGCAGACATCTCTCCGCGTCCCGCCTAATGATTTGGGAGAAGTCTTTGCTGCTAAAATCTTACTAGAGGGAAGAAAACATGGGGCAAAAAGAATTACAGTAGTCTTTGATACCTATTTACCAAAGTCGTTAAAAAATGGGGAACGACAAAGACGTGGTGATTCCAGTAGTGAATTTAAAGTGGCTGGTTCTAGAAAAGTACCCAAGTTTCGAGAATTTATCAGGTCTTCGGCGAATAAACGATCATTACTAATATTCATTACAAACTATTTTTTGACAGAAGTACCAAATTTACTAAATGACTGTGAAACAGTAATTGTAGCAGGTGGATTTAAAAATCCTCAACTTTGTTTTGAAGTAAATAAAATTACAGGGCCAAAAGAGGTGGAAAGACTAAATAGTAATCAAGAAGAAGCTGACACAAGACTGATACTCCACGTTATAGTAAGGCTAAAAGCAGAGAATACAATTCTGGTAAAATCTGTTGATACCGATGTCCTGATCTTGCTCTTACATTTTTACTGTGAAATATCAGATATGTCCCAAAGCAATGTATACAAACAAATAGGACATGATAAAAATTCACATTTTTGTCTATTAACAATATTGTGGCCAATTTAGGGACACAAATGTGTAAAAAACTACTGGCAATTCATTGTTTAACTGGATGCGACACAACAAATGCGATGTATAAGATAGGCAAGAGAACAGCATTTGATGTGTTATACAAAAATATTGATGATTTTAAAGACCTAGAAAATCTTCCCTTTTTATCACAAGATAAAGCATTGGAAGTTAGTACTAAATATATATTTTATTTGTATAGAAACAAAAACAAAAATATTGCTTCTGTTGAAATTACATTCAACATGTCCTATATGCTAAATACTAGGTAGACACTCCCTGTATAAACCTCCGCTTTTAGCAAACAAAAATAATAAAGTACTGAATAGTCACTCCCTGTATAAACTAATTATCTAAACTTGAAACACGCTTGACTTTCAAATGACCGCTAGACATCTGTGTCTTCGCAAACAAGTTAATATGAACACGTACGCAATCATGCGACCTGGGACGGCCAATGAGAAAAAAGGCGGTAAAACCGTCGCTGGCTGGCGGGATTGTATCGGAGAAAAAACTTTCACTTTCATTTTGTCAGTCGAACAACTCACATCAAAAAATCTTGTCAACGCAGACAGGAAGCCGAAATTTAAGTAAAAGCATTTGTGCGATTTGATTTAAAAAGTTATAACATGTAATCAGTTAATAATTTATGTAACCAAGTATAAATATGTAAAATGTGGAACCAGTAAGCCGTGAATATATTAAATTCAAATGTAAGGTGATACTTTCATTTGAATAAAATCAGTGCATCATCTAGAACTTCGAGAGCATCCTCCAAAGGCTATAGGGTGGAGCATAAGGCCTTCACCCCCAGGTAACATATTTCGAACATAGTCATACAGTCCATACATGATCGAAGGCAGTAAGTGTCAAGCCTAAAACCCAGGGTAAGACAGCTTCCTTGAATCAATTACGGTGGTAACTGACAACGGACTCAAATCGCACATCTTCTGAGTTGCCTCCTACTGATCATGCTTTTAAAAAACATTTAAAAAGGTAATAAATATTTTTCTAAGTCGCCCATGCTTTTATAATATAAAAATACCTACAAATAGCTATAATATGTATATATTATTGTTTTAGGTGTCTGTATCAATTAAACATTTGATACAATAGCCACATTCAAAATATGCCACTAGAAAATCCGACTCTATACGGATGGACATTAAAAGAAAATATTTGGAAAGCCAATTTTTCTTCTCAATAACCAGTGCCCGATGATGTAATAACAATTTTGTCTATAAGATGTTCAGACAAAAATTGCAACAATAATAAGTGTACCTGCATTTCACAAGGGTTAAAATGCTTCAGTGACTGTAAATATACAAACTGTTGTAACAGCCTAACCTATGAAATTTTATCAGACTGCGAAGATGAAGACTTTTAAAATATGTTTTTTGTTATTTAGTTTAATTAGTATTATAATTTTTTTTAATGTTTTTGCAATTTTTTTAGAGACTTGAGTTTTTCTTGTTTTTGTTTGATCAGATGTGCCTATTAAATAATGTCAAATAATGGTCAATATAAATATCTTTAATTTAAGTTGCTATAAAAAGAGTTTATTCGTGCGATGAAGATAATTTTAATAATAAAATTTTATATTGTTAATCTAAACTAAAGCAATAACTAAACTATAACTTTCTCTAAATGTTTAAGAACTTTTATCAATTTACAGGTCACAGGTATAATTAAGTCGGCGCCCACACAATAATGCTAACAGCATTTTTAGCTAGCTGCACGGCCGCGGCGGCCCATGGAGGTGCGGAACCTTTTAACTTCAAGTAACTATTGCTTGAAAACTATGATACTTAGAATAGTGATTGTTGTTTTAAAAATTTTCTTGAAGCTTTAGCTTTATTTGGTACGCAGATAGTTTAGTGAAATTTTGAAAAATAAAAAAGTTTCTCGATTACTGAAAATAGTGCTGCAAAAAAGTAAAGATTAAAGTTTTGTCTAGTTTTACAAAAAAAAACTAGGTTTTTTATACTAATGAAACTAACGCAGTAATCTCCGCTTACGTTTCTTCTGCCGATTAAAAAGAAAAAGTTGAAAATATCTTCTTCAGTTCCGGAGATATCGCGAGGTATGTGTGAAAAAGTAATAAAATAATTTTGACAGATTTTTGACAAATTTCGCAATAAAAAATGTTGTCCCTATTAAAAAATGTTGTAATTGCCGATTTCAGATGGCCAGGGACCTAAACTATTATTTTGTAAAGACCACATGTGGTTGTACCTTAAAGAAAAAATTTAAACCTTTTTGTCCGTTTTACAGTCCACTATTAAAGTATTTTAAAAAACCGATTTCAAAAATAAAAAAAAGAATTAAAGAAATCGCACAAGATGGTAAAGAATTATCGATAAACATACATAAAAATGAAGTTTGATGATTTTTTCATTGACCCAATCATTAGATTTTGACCAAATGCATATGCGACCATCTCTTAAGTACCGCCTTTCTAAGAAAAAAGAATCATTGAAATCGGACACTGTGTTAAAGAATTATCGCTGAACAAACATTAAAAAAATATTCCGATGAATTGAGAACCTCCTCCTTTTTTGAAGTCGGTTCAAAAAATCCTAACTCAAATGATTATTATAGTCCTCAAACAGAAGTCTGTGAAGAGTATTATGCTTAATTTGCACTATATGGAACATCAGCGTCACGTAAAGGAACGGTAACGTCACGTCAAAATATTATTAAATGGGTTTCTGATGGTAACATTCACATACATAGGTAACGTCACATACTATCACCATCTCAGACCATAAAGATTTATCAAAAACGTTAGGTTGACGTAACGGTCCGTGCCGTTGCCTGTTCATTCGGTATTAGTCAGGACATTGTTACTCTAATAGAAGGATCGGAAAGAGTATTTGGATAGCTGCCTAATCTGCTTTCGATAAAACGTTTGCTGTGGATCTGTATTAAGGTGACCACATTATTGATGAATACTTTGACCAAGGCCTGTTAATATTCTAAAACTAACCCTCAGGAAATTCGTGGTTTATCCAGGGAAAGTAGTACTCGTCTGTTATATGTTTAGATGAGCAATGTTCCTCCCTGGTAATTTACTTTATTATGTTATGAGAATACCAGTGAACTCAGTTTTAACTATTATCTTTTAAAAATGGGTCAATATTATTTGAGACAACCTGCACTATACTTTACCTGTCAAATGAAAGCTCGCAAAACTACTTTTCGACATTTGTCCGTTTGTCAATCCAATATCACCGGTACTAAGCGTCATTAATCTGGCGTTCAAATTTTGGTTGCTGCCTTGCGCCAAACCATATGGTAACCCATCCAACACGGGCATCAGAGATCTGGTCATCATGTCTGCCGCGGATCGCGGTCTGGTGAACGGCATCGCGGAATGCGGGAACGTTTTCGGTTTGATGGGTGTCACTAGCATGTGCTCGGTCCACGATGTTTCCAAGCTTGGTCGTTCCAGTTTTTCTACGTCTACGTTAAGGGTGCGCTGCTCGAAGGGCACGGAAAACGTCTCGGGCGGTACACTTTGCAGCCAAGAGAGTAAACTTAAGTCCGAGTCACTAAAACCGACACTACCGTCTAATAGTTTGCTGAAGTTCATATCGTGCGACGCGACGTCCGAGCCGCCCGTAGCTTTAGCTTGGCAGTAGTTCACACAAGATTCGTATAAAATACCTGAAATATACAAATATATTAATATCTAAGTCGGCGGTAGTTTTCGTCGATATTAAACAAGCATTTGAGGGGTTACTATACACAATACCCGATTTTCCTAATAAAACAAGTTTTGTAATGTATCAAGGTGTTTCTCAAGGTTCTCCATTTCTCTTACTCTATAATCTTTTTTGTTAAACTCTGTACATGGCTGATATTAATCCAATTAATCCACAAACATATATGGAAAAGCTGAGGTGATCTAAAACCATAGATTATCCACACCAAAGATAAATGGACATCTGATTTAAAGGTCCTTTGTAGAAAATCGTTTCCACTGATAGTAAATGTAACTTTAGACTTAAAATTAAGAATTGTTTTTTTAAACTACATAATAAACCATTTCCAATTACGCTTATTAATAACTAACACTAATAATATCTTAAAGGGTTCGTGCAATTTTAAGTCATTTATTGACAACTCTATTTAGCATGCCTAATTTCTGTGACATTCAGGGGGTAGTGAAAAATATTTGGTGTTGTGTATTTTTAATTTTTGCTAAATAGAAAGATTTTATTATGCGTACTAAATTGAGTAAATTATGTTTGTCTATTTGATGATGATGTATTTTACCTTTTATATAGATAAAGCATGCGTGTGTGTGAATTTGCATTTGCTGACCAGGTAAGTATATAAAAAAACTTCCTTTTTAATAACAAAAAAATTTTTTCATCTACATTTGTGTTCCTTTTGAACACATTTGAAAAAAGAAATGTACGCTCCGACATGCGTGATTTTTTCATAAGCCTATTTAAGAAAAAAATTGTGGATCACTCCCATATAATTTGAGCTACATTCTATATATTTAAGTGCTCCATATTTTTTCAAATGAACATTGTCTATAAATAATATGTGGGCAATTTTTCAGAAATGGTATGAAAGATGATATAATCAGAATGAGGTCACCTTCTTATTTATTGTCGGAGCAAATATTTAGATATAACAGATGTGGTCAATTATAACTATTAATAAATTAGGATGATTTTTAGAAAGCGGAAAGACAAAAAATTAATTTTGGAAACATCCGATAAAACCTTTACCTGTTTGAATTAATTATTTTTCAATTTAGAACATTTTTTGACCTAGAATATGTGTTATGGTTCGTAATTTGTCAGAATTTAATTGATATTCCAAATGTCAGGAATGTTAACTGTAATAATTATGATTTATAAAATTCTTTAATAACTAATTTATGTTTTTATTTGTAATACAAACACGTTTTCTTGGCATTTGAAACACGAAATATATGCAAAAAAAATGGTAATAGGTTGTGAGCTATAAATATGTTTATACCTTTTATGACATTTTAAAAACTGCAGTAGGTAACTACTAAAAAATCTGAAACTGTATTTTGACTCATTTTTATTTAATAATTGTTTAAAATGCATTTTTTTATTGAGTAAAATGCGTTAGTATTAATTATTTATACATATAGTTTATAATATTCTTCTGCGGGAGTACGTGGACGCAATACACTTTTAGTAGTGCATTCTAAAATTTAAAAATGAGTCTATTTCCCCTCTTTTCGACTACTCTGCCCTGCTAAGCTGACTCGTCCTATCTGACAAACTTTCAGTTTTTGAGTTAAAGGTATATTTGCGATGCATATATGCATCTATAACTGTTTTCCTGTGCAAAAACGTCCTAACTACAACATAAACCACTTGTTTCTTAAATTCAGTTTCGTCCTATCTACCAAAAACAACATAATTATTAAGAATTTTTGTCCAATCTATATTTACTAATTAAATTTGTCCTAAGTACGCAAATAGAACGTTTCAGTTTAGTAAAACTTAATGGTATCAAATAAAATTACGAATCAGGAAGTCCTATCTGTCGTAGTTAAAAAGGCTGAGGATGTTTCGCGCGTCCTGTGACGTAGTGGTTAGCACGTTTGACGGTAAATTCAAAAGTTTTGGCTACGAATCACGCGAAACCCAATTCTTTTATGAATGATATTCAAAATATCCGCATTCCACAAAATTCGTTATAGAATTTATAAAAAATATGTTTTAATAAAACATATGTATCCAACATTGTATAACTTCCTAAAAAACAAACATGCAGTTAAGATAAAAATACGAAAACCATGTATGTCTATTTTAGTAAAAATTTGTAACGAAAATAAAACATAATGCGCACTTAAGACGGAAAACACTACACTCCAATACAGAGTTAAAGCAATGCCAGAAACGTATACGTATCTAATGACAGCTACGCATGCGCAATATCTATTTTTCCCACGTATCTGTTTACGTCCGACGTAAGAACACGTACGCCTAATACGCATTCGTATCGAGCCGAGCAAATGCTTCGGGAGCATACGATCGCACACGATTTAATAAAACTAATGACAGATTGTAACTTTCCATTGTTTTTTAAAATTTTGGGCCACAAGATGCAACGAGTTTCATATATAATATACATACCAAATTTATTCCAAGAAAGTTCATTGAAAAAATGAATTAGTAAAAATTACCGGACATTGATACTCGATCATTTGTTATAATTGTATCTACCATACCAGGAGCTCTACCAATCCTAATTATGTCGATTATTAAAATTGAATCTCCCACATAAAACATTACTATTTTCCAAATTTTCTTTATTATGTAGAATTTGTAATACTACAGCATCATCTAAAGCTTCATCATTTAAAGCCCTTAAATTCATAATTTACTCAATGTAACTGTCAATACTTTTCTCAAAAAGTACCTAAGTTTATAAAGTTGTAGATACGTTTACGTCAATGCTTTTGCTTTAACTATAGTTTTCTTCCAGATTGCTCGTTTAACGTATCGTCAATTTCTACGTTTACGTCAGAGAGATACGCATACGTATCTAGCGTTGCTATAACTCTCTAATAATTTGTTCTAAATGACGTCCGTTATTATTAAGACATGCTACTGCTTCTTTGCAAAGAACCCCGTTCTCTAGTAATTAAGTCAGGAAAGTGTCAGATTTTTGCGGCCACATTGTTTATCACAGAGATATCAGGAGATGTAATTACTGACACAAATATCGTGCGATCCTGAATAAGACATATTCTAAGGGACACAGGCGGGTAAAATATCCGCTGCTGTCATATGCCTATTTCATTATTCTCATTTTGTTTACAAAATTATTTACATATATTAAAAAAGCTAAAATATGTCAACCTATTTTATCGCAACTGGACCCAAAAAATTTTGAATCATATCAATTTTATATCAAATTTAACTAAATTAGATATAATTTCACTAAATTAGATATAATTTCACTAAATTAGATGTAATCATTTTCAATAAATTCCAAAATCTAGTCATGTTTGTGGCAACAGGGCTTACACCGGCATGGATATTTACGTTGTTTATTATAAGCGCACAGCGGCTTACACATTTATTCATTGATAAAAAAAGTTGTATCTGCGAAAAATTCTTCTCTTTATCCCCTCTCTTACTTCTCACCTTTCGTCTCCTCGCCGCGGACCTATAAATAGAGCGTATTGATTGTCGAATTAATCTTGGCATCATGAATATAATATTTTATCAATGAATGGTTATATCTATGTTATCTCTGTTTTATCCCGATTAACTGTTCAGTTGTATGCAGTCGCGGCTGTAGAGCTGAAAAACTGTCTAAAAATGCAAGTAGCTCATCTACATTTCACAGAAATTATTTTAGACATTCTAAAATATAGGTATCTCATAATTTTTAATTATTAAACATTTAGACCAGTAAATAGACATACAAATCGAAAAATTTAACATAAATTGGCTACTGCAGGGTGAAAACGGTATAAGTCCATTTTAACCGGTATTGTGTTTATTTGAATAGATCATAATGATTTGTATGTTTGCAGAAAACGTTATAAGTCATTCAAATAATATATTGGCATTTAACAAGCTGAAGAAAGTGGGTTAACTGGGTCACCAACTGAGGCGTAGAAATCACCAAAGTTACAACAGCTTATCCTGAAAATTTTATATTTTCGACTTACACCCTTTTCACCTTGTAGTAGCCAATTTTAACATGCTTTAAACTTCGAGGTAAGAAAAAGTACCAAATGAAACGAAACTTGGCGATTTGCAAAATCGGCCAATTTCGATCCATTTCTGTAACAAATTGTTTTGAATTGCTAATAAAGATACATTGGTAAGTCGATCTTATCCTGTCAAATTTCACAAGTAGTTATTTATGCATTTAAGCGCGGTAAAACTACGTTATATAGAGGCACTAGTAACTGGAATTTTCTACCCTAATTCACACAATTTTACTACCTCTGAATATGCCTTATCCAATGCAGTTTCTCTTAAATATGTAAATGATTCACTTGCATTATTTTTTTATCAATATTCTCACAAAGGCAATGATTAACAAGATAAGCACATTTTTTTATGATCATTATGGGGTAGAACTTGTAACTTGTGGATAGTAGACGTTTACGAAATTATTGAAAGTGAAATAAATACCTCGGCAGGCAATTATATAGTCACATACGTTTTTACAAAATCTGAAACCAGAGACAATTCAATAAAAATGTGAACAAAAAAAATTGCTAAAACTTAGAAATAATAATCTGGCACCAATTTTAGAAAAAGCTCTTATGCACATGTCACGGCAGATTTAATCATCCCTTTTTCCAAAGCAAAGGCAGAACTATTTGTCAAAATGTTTTATCCAAATTTATATTAAATCCTCATAAAAATAAGAAGTTGTTAACTACTATTCCACAAGTTTTTTTTTTTGATATCTTAAGCGCTCTTAAAAATCTATTACAGCCCGCAAAAAAGTCCTTATCATAAGTATGTCCTATTTTTTATGTCTTCATATTTGGTTTATTTTACTTATCCATTTGAATTCCTCCCCCTAGTAACGAAACTGCCTAATGAATTATACCTAAATTATTTTTATAAACGCTATGTAATAACTAATAACCGAAGTACAATTGTGTACAATTAAAATTCGTATTAAAAAAATCTGATGTGTCCAACACATGACTTTCCTATCTAGTCATTATAGGCTTTTCCGGTTATTTTGTACAACCTATTGCAGCACCTCTATAAATGTTTAGAGGATAAACTAAATATACACATTTTCCACATACATCTAACTCGCCACATTTTTCTATAATATATATTCCATAACATATAAAAACATCCTCCCATAAAGTACCCCCCCAGGTGTTCCGCCTTCGTCCAAAATTTAATCATTTCACCTTAGGCCGAAATAAAACTTAAGTTTAAAATTTAATGTTTTTGCCTTTATCCGTTTTTAAGTTTTCTTCAAAATTCGAAATTTACACATTTTCTCAAATATCTCGAATACGGTCCATTTTAGAGAAATTATGCATAGAATAAAAATTATAGAGAATTATATTGTAAGTAACTTTTAATTAAAGAATTTTCTTCTTCAAACGTAAATAACGAATATATTCCATAAAATATAAAAATGACCACCAGTAAAGTACCCCCCCAAATGTTCCGACTCTGTCCAAAATCTAATCAGTTCACCGCAGGCCGGAATAAAGCTTAAGTTTCAAATTTAGTGTTTTTCTTTGTATCGGTTCATGAGTTATGGTGGATACACACACACACACACACACACACACACAGACACACACACAGACTGACACACAGACACACACACACACACACACACACGCGCGCCAACACACACACATAGACAGACAGGCACACAGACAGACAGACAGACAGACAGGCACACAGACAGACAGACAGACAGACAGACAGACAGACAGACAGACAGACAGACAGACAGACAGACAGACAGACAGACAGACAGACAGACAGACAGACAGACAGACAGACAGACAGACAGACAGACAGACAGACAGACAGACGTCCCGAAAATAGTCAAAACAGATTCAGGGGACCCCAAAACGTAAAAATCCGTCGAAAACCGGAGGTCGAAAAAAATCATGATTCCTATACTCTCCTTATATCTGTATACAGATAGGAAAGTAAAAAAGCAACCTATAACTTAACACAAATAAATCGAAAATGATTTTTAATAAAATATAAAATTATTTATTCCTCTTTCTTATTTATTTATTTCCTGTGTAAAATTATAATTTGTAATTATAAACAAAAAACCAAAAAATGAAGCCAACATGCAACTAAATAAATGAAAATCACAAATTTTAGACTTCAAATTAGGAATGTGCACGAGCTTGATGGAGCAGGCTCGGTATTGCTTGAGCACGCTCGAGCGGAGCTCCGAACGACCAGTCCGATGCCCGAGCGGCTCCTGTATAATATTCGGCTCGAGCGCCTCGCGTATCGGCTCGGCTCGTGCCTCGAACGATCCGAGTGTTCCGTACTCCGAATCATTCGAACTCTCGGTAATGAACTTATCATCGAGTAATTTTTCCATACCTAGTTGCATATTATTTAATAAAATTAATAAAACCTCGATCGTCCCTTAGTGTGACTCTGTAAAAGCAGCCTCGTCAGAGAGATCACGTGTACAAGGTGTGATAATGTTTTCGAGCACTACATTGCTTAGATGGACCGAGTTTATGGCTGGTTACTTATTCGAAATATCAAATAATTTTCATTTATTCGAATGAAAAAAATCCTATATACTTACTGTAAACGTAAATGAAGTCAAAAACTTATTCTTATCACACTTATATTACGGGGACCGAATCTTCACCACTAAATTTAAGACCACAGTACCACCCCCAATATTCGTAACATGAACTAATTTTGATAGATGTCATTTATGTGTCATAAATTAAGAATCCTTTTGTTCAGCAGATGGAGCAATATTCCATATTTAATAGTTCTTTTGTTCAACAGATGGCGTAATAATTTTATTAGTTCTAAACGGTAACTGTTATAAAATACCTAACAAATTCATCACCCCTAGCTACTACGCGATAATAACTAAACGAGTTCTTGACCTTGACAAATATTTTCGATGAAACAGGTATAAAAATAAAACTTTTGCATTAGATTCGGCACGTCGGTATATTTATTTAGTAGCAGCGTTGGGTTTATTAG
Organism: Psylliodes chrysocephalus; assembly: GCA_927349885.1. Classification (NCBI taxonomy): domain Eukaryota; kingdom Metazoa; phylum Arthropoda; class Insecta; order Coleoptera; family Chrysomelidae; genus Psylliodes; species Psylliodes chrysocephalus. The sequence continues at coordinate 92,888,174 of OV651813.1, forward strand.
TACAATTGTACTAGATTCAGTACATTTCAACCATTCATAAATGCTAGTACCACAAAAGACAAAAGTATCTAAATCTAGTACATTTTAAATATTTCGCTGGATCTTCTAGAATAATGTATTCTATGATTTCCAATTTCTATGCTAGACAGTAGATACTTCTGATACTCCCAATGCGATACTTTATACCAGGGAGGCTATTTTCAAACTCGAGAAAAGTCATTCCTCTCAAGAGAAATGTCATAATATGTCAACGTAAAACAGTATTTTTAGGGCCCTTGGGGCCAGTGTGAACTCACAGATTGTTTCTCTTGGTTTATTTAGAGGGAATACAAATTCTCGTAAGAATTTTAATCCTCGAGGCCTTTAAAACAGCGTTTCCACATTGACGTACGACATTTCTGATGAGAATCTTGAGAGAAATGAGTGCTCCCATACTTTGAAAATAATGGGTAAGAGATAAGGGAGTATGAGTCTTCATATAAGGGACATAAATATAAGATACGCTCCTAAGCATATGCTTAACAACCACCAGCTCGAACGCAGTTAACATCTGGCCCACTATGTGTCGCTATCATCGATATCAAACAAATAACCCAGCGGGAAATTTAAAAACCTGATAAATATCGACTACACTTTCATGTTCTAGTAAATAAATTTAAACATTGTTAATTACGGTAAATTATTTATTAAAAAGAATACTACACTTACAGTCTATTATAGATTAATTATTGTAAATCTATTGACATAACAAATATTTTTTAATTTTTACCCTTATTTTATTTGTTTTTCTATAAAAAATAAGTGTTTGTTTTTATTTTTAAATTTTATTATTTAACCATATAAAAATATATTTTTGTTTTACGTATTTTAATTTATATTTTTTTGTTTAAAATAAAGTTTATTTTGGTTTCTTTTTAAATTTTTTATTTACCAACGTAAGAATATATTTTTGTTATACCCATTTTATTTATTTTTTGGTTTAAAATGAGTTTGTGTTCTCATTTGAAATTTATCGCCAAATCTAGTACGTTCTGGTACAATCACGATCTGAATTTCAGTACAAGCTGTTGCTACTAAAAACCCAACGCTGTTTAGTAGTTCATTCTTGTGTCCAATCAACAAAGGACAACGGTCTTCGTATCATTACGTAGGGACCACTTATACTATACATAGTGTTTCGTTAAGAATGGGATATAGAACAACTGACGATTCTCTGATTAAAAATAAGACAACTAAACAAATCATGCTTAGATAAAATGTTTCTTGGTACCGAGTTAAGGTGTTAAAATCCAAAAAATATTTATTGCTTTATTTTTTTTATTACTCACAACAATTTTACTAAATTTGGCAAACGTTTTTGGTGTCAAATTATCCACCTATCAGCAAAAAAATAAGTTACCTTAATTAACTTTTCCAGTGGCGTACAGCATTCGTACGTAATACCGCATACCTCTTAAATTTTACGTCACTATCCAAAATGTTATTTGGACATAAAATTTTAAATTTTTTGATGTTTTTAAAATAAATAATGTACTCTTAGAAATTAAATAAAAAAAAATCGAAATTTAAAAACTACAGAATTTTCTAATATGTGCGAATATCTCAAAAACTAACTCAACTTTATTTAAAAAACATCAAAAGTGGACGTGGACTAAAATTTAGAAGGAAAAAGATGTTACTGGCCCATGACGTACGCCACTGGCAAAGCTTATTTAACTTATTTTTTGCTGATAGATGTATTTTATTACACCAATAACGTTTGCCGAATTTAGTAAAATTAAACTGAGTAATAAAAAAATTGTAGCTATTTATAATTTTTGATTTTCAACTTTAAAACTCTGTTTTTCGGAAACAAGTAATGTTTTACCTACGGATGTTTCGTTTAATCGGCTTATTTCTAATCAATTAATCTTCAGTTGCTCCCATTCTTAATGGAATACCATGTATATACCGAAAGGTCTTACAGCCAAAGAACCAAATAAAAAAAGAAAAATGTACCTTATTTACCAACAATACTTTATTTAGATCTGCATCAGTAAAAAATATTTTCAAAAAATTTAATCTCATTTATATGTAAGTTGGCGTCATCGGCATACGGAAAACCTTTTTAAGAATTAAAAAAAAAAAAACTTATTTTTCATAAACAATTGCATGGTCTATTAATTTTAGAAAAAAAGTTACTTTGCATAAAAAGTTATGCATGGTCTAAAACCTAAATTTCAATTATCTGATATCAAATTTTATCAGTCGTATACAGGGTTTGTCGAAAATAAAGGTATTTTATCTTGAGAGCAAAATTATATTTTTTGACAAACCTTGTAAAACCGACTGATAAAATTTGCTATCTGGTGGTTGCATTTTCTGTTAGACCATGCATAAATTTTTATGAAGAATAACTTTTTTTCGTAAAATAAATAATAAAAAAGTTTTCCATTTGTTATCAACTTACATAGACCTACTGTGTGTATGCAACTTATGACATATTGCTGAGATAATGTTTTTGTAAGAAAAAAGAAATTAATCATAAAATTTTACTTCATTTGTAGAGTCGTAATTTATGTTTTCATATTTCTACTTTTTTTGTCAATTTAGAATTCCAGTACTATTTTCAATTATAAATAAAAATTACGTATTTTAGATTAATCAATAAGAAAAATAAGCATTTTTGAAATATTAATAACTAAATACAAATTAAACAACAAATTAATAAAAAAGCATTTAAAACACGTTGACTGCCGAAGCAAATGTTGTGGTTGGGTCTTAGTAAACTACAATATCTAATAGACGCATGAATAAAATATATAAACGCGGCGCGAGATTAAATTATTACAAACATAGGTCGCGTGCATATATTGTGAATAATATATTCAGGTTGTCCCATTAGTGCATAATTGTTCAATATTTTAATTTGTGTTGTAAACACGTATACAATTTCTAAATAAAAGTTATATGCATTTTAAAAATAGGTATTTTAAAGATATTTTTAGACATACAGGGTTTTGCGTTTTTGTCTGACAAATAAAACGGTATATTTTTTAAAAAGAAATCCCTGTATTTTACTTCAGTTTTTGAATGCTTTGGTAATGCTGTATTTAACCCTAGAATTTTATTAACAAATATTGCAGGGTTGCCAATAAATTAATTTTTTTTATGAAATTAGAGAATGATTCAGACCCCAAATTAAATTATCATTATTTAGGTAGGTTTAAAATAATTTCAATTTTTTTTTAAATGTAGTAATAAGATAGTAAGCTAACGAATAGTGGTAATAGAACTGGATTATTTTGTACAGTGTGTTTTGAAAAACAAGTCTTAAATATGGCTAATTCCAAGTTAAATTTATTTAATTTTTTTCAAATGCCACACCCTGTATATTATTTAAGCATTCAATTCCTTATAAATTAACATATCCAACGATATCAATAACACATATACAGGGTGTCCCATGAGTGCGTAATTGGTCGATAGCAGTTTTATAATAGGAAATACGAAAAAATTAATATAAAAGTTGTATGACCATAATTAACAGTTATTTATAAATATACAGGATAATCCATAAACGATTGTCTGACCAAACCTATACATTTTTAAAGTAAAACTTGACTGTTTTCACATCGTTTCAATAATTTCAATTTCATTCATTTGCTATGTTGTATATAGGATGTGTGAAAATGGTCACGATTTTCTTAATTTTCTAAATGGAACACCTTGTATGTTATGCCACCAATTAATATAATATTCCATTGAAAAAAATTTAAGCATATGTAACCTCGCGTGTTGACACACTCTATATAGAACATAGCAAATGAATAAAGTCAATTAAAATTATTTGACGACGTGAAAACAATCAAATATGTATAACTACCTGCAGGGTGTTTTGATTTAAAAATGTATAGGTTTGGTCAACATCTCGTTTATGGACCACCCTGTATATATAGGAATAATTTTTAATATGGTCATATAACTTTTATATTATTTTTTTTTCTTATTTCTAATAATAAAACAGCTATCGATCAATTACGCACTGATGAGACACTCTGTATATATGTTATTCTCTAACATGTTGGTATCGTTGGATATGCAAATTTATAAGGAATTGTATGCTAAAATATTATATCAAATGCTGCCTTTGAAAAATTGAGTAATTTGACTTAAAAGTAACCATTTTAAGACATGTTTCAAAACACTCGCTATAAAAGAATCCAGCACTATCACTACTATTCGTTATCTTAATGTGCTATAAGTCAGTATATTAAACAATTTTGAATTATGATAATTTAATTTAGGGTCTGCATTATTTTCTAATTTTATAAAAATTTAATTGCTTGGCAGACCTGTAATATTTTTTTAAATTATTCTAAGGTTGAATACAGTATTACCGAACCATTCTAAAATTGAAATAAAATACATGTTCTATTTTAAAAATATACCAAGCAAAAATGTAGCACCCTGTATATATCTAAAAATATTTTTAAAATATGTATTTTTTAAATCCATATAACTTTTTTTTTAAACATGTTTGCGTGTCTTTAACATAAATTAAAATATTGAACAATTACGCACTAATAGGACATACACATGGGTACATACACATAGCAGTCAACGTGTTAACTCAGAAATAAGATTCCTTATAAAGATAAAATAACATTCAGGAGAAAAAAGCAAAGACCGCCAATATTACGTGCGTATCATACAATGATGCCAGGTCATTCGGATTTAATTTACATCGGAATGCAATAAAGTTCCTTCCCTTTCCTGCATTTCACTATTGTATATTTCACCCACTTTAAAATCAAATTCGTCCTAGAAGGAATTGTGAAATTATCGTATAAATCGATAATCTGGCAACGTGGTCAACACTTGTTCATACACAGGCAAAATCAATCGATAATTTGGAACCAAACGAGACAAATATATATGAAAAGCACGAAACAATAAAAGATGGCATACACCTGTATCACTGTTTCAAAAATTGGTACCTCTAAACAATCATTTACCCATTAAAACCATCTCTAAAGTAGAATAGCTATACTGTTTTTTACGGTGACATCTTCTTAAAAATAGATGAACTACATGAACTGTACACAATTACAGGAATTCATAGAAAATCTCTAATTTGACAAATAAATTTATCAAATATTTGTTAATCGTATTTCAAGTTAGATTTGAAAAATACGCAATAAAATTTAGAAATATTTTGGCGGGATACTTGGAAAAATATGTAGAATGAAATCTCCTACTTTTTAGCCTCTGGTTTTAAAATCACTTTTTATGATTTTTTTTTAAATTCAGTGTATAAACAGGACAAATAAAAAATAGGAGATTTCATTCTCCAAACCTTATACTTTAAGCTGGTAGAAGATTTATTTTAATTCATTTAGCGGGATTTAAATGCAATCGGAAATGGTGAACCCTTGCTTCTTATATGAGAAATACAGTGATACTGCGGCCTTAATGTTAAATGATTCATTCAGAGTACGGAACGCTCGGATCATTAAGAGACTCGAGCCGCTAAAGCCGCTCGAGCCGTACCGGTAGGCGATGCGCTCGTATTGTTCGGAGCTGCGTTGTAGCGTGCTCGAGCTGTAATTTTTCGAGCTTGATCGCGAGCGCTCGAACTTTACAAGCTCGTGCACATCCCTACTTCAAATATTAATTTTTTTATTTCACTTCCGGGTTTCATTATCTTTCTTATACCTAAAGCGATGAATTAACCAGATGTAATGAACTTTTTAAACTCCTTGAAATTATAAGTTATAACGACAAATCGGCAATGTTTTGCAAAGACTTGACCAACAATCATGCTACCCGTGTTTGATAAAATGTTTTTAAAAGTTCCACATATTATTGTAAAGGCGCACCTTACAGAGCTTTAAATCTATCGTGCGAATATTAAATGATATTGTAATGCGAGCCATTTCATTATTCAGTCATGCTCAATCCTCCAAGTCCCTCTCTGTCTTATTTGGCCTTTGAGACTCAACTTGTCCGATTATCATCATAATTAAATCCCTTAAGACCAAACATATGTGACGGCTATGGCGAAGGCGCTTTCGAGTACATTCCAGATTGAACGTGATAATGTTACTAGTTTTGGCGAAGAACATTCTATAACCTTCACCATAATTATAAATGTATATATAAATATTGGTGGAGGAACACGGAGTCAGTCGTACACAAACAGTTGTGAAGATAAATAGTGAACAGTTTAAAGACATTCGAAATATATAAATTAGAATAGTATTGTTTTAAAATAAATAAGTGTTCAAATAAATTATTAACAAATAAACTGTTGTTTAAAATAAACAAACGTAACAATATTATGGTTCTATTAATTTATTTTTAAACAAGTTCAATTCAAGACTATTTTTTTGTTAAAGGCTTATAAGTTAATTATTCTAATTATATTCAAAAAGTTTCATAAAAAATACGTATGAATAATTGATTTATGAGTATAATAAGATATTTTTTTCTTTTGTGCGAAAACTGTAAATTCAAAATTTGGCAAAATAAATCATTTTACAAAATATAGTTGAAATGGGTCTAGGAGTTTTTTAGTTTTAAAAAAAAGTTTTTCTTGTTTTCCTCAAAAAACACTTGAGCCATTTTGATTAAAATTTGGGAAGATACTAGCCAAGATCTTATATATACTCATGAATTTTTTGAAAATTTTTGAATTTGTAGTTAATTTTTCCGGAAGTCCACTTAAACCTTAATTTTATAATTGTTTTATTTTAAAATTGTACTATGATTGCTGTTTGATTTAATTGCATTTTTATGTTGGTAGATCTTTCTTTTTTAAAGTTATTAATCTTTTGTTTCTACGTTTGCCAATCTTTTTATGTACTGAGTGATATAATTGAGATCTCCAAGAATATTATCTTAACTTGCATTATTTTTTAATAAAATTTTATTTTACGTCATTGATACCATCAGGTACAGAAAATTAAACGCAGACCATCTAAGTCAGATCTATTAGAGACGAGCATCAGTGAGAACGAGGTTGAAGTTGTACGTACCGTGCACCACGTTACATAATAGGCAATACGCTGCTCAGCGGTATTTGTTTGTTTCACGCGTGGTCCTATTATACCTTGTCCAATCTATTGTAAAAGACATGGTCCGCGTTAAGATTTCCGCACCTGTATATTAAATGTTATAAAATGCGAAGAAATATGAATAACCAACCTTTAATTATCAATTGGATCAGTCTGTCATTTTTGGCGGTACAGTTGGAATTCCCGTCAACGGCTCGCCTGTCACCGGGCAGAAATTCCGAAACTAGTGGAAAAATTTCCCGAAAGCATTGAACGCGCGCGTTGCTCGGGTTCCAGTCTTTATAGTGTAGATGGTCTGTGAGTCTTGGGAGGGTGAGTAACAGACACAATGTGGAGTATTCTTCTTTCGATGCCGAATATTTTTCTAGATCGTTCAATACCCTTACGACTTCTTCGACGGCGTTGTCGACGGAGTTTCCTGAAAAAATAATTTAATTATGTCAATTAGGGATGTTAAAATTACATTACAATTTAACATATTATTCAGTTGCTGTTATTGTGTCGTAATTTTGCAATAAACGAAAATATGCATTTTTCAGAAATTACGATTTATAACATGTGTAGATCTTAAATCCGAATATCACTGGTTTAAATATGCATTTGGTTTTCAAAACAAAAGTATAAACTGCGTTTTGGCCAAATTTTAATTAACAATACTATAAAAAAATTATAACTTCACACTTTTCTGTTATGAGATTTCTCAGCTCTTCCTTATTATGAAATGGCGTTGGAAAAAATAAAATTTTTGATATATGGCCATACGAAAAAATAGCATATTTTGAAATCGCGAGACCTAGTTGGATATGGGATTTCTGTGTTCCTGCTTATTACTGTTATCAAAAAATATCCATCTTGTTGGAAATACCCATTTTGTAATTCCTCATCATCCAGTTTACTTATGAGTGGCCCGAGTATATACCTAATTGTGATATTGTGCAGCAGTACCTTCAAAAAAATAAAAATAAAAGCGTGGGGTGCTTGATGTTAATTGTTATAATATTTTAATATATTGGTAAAAGTAGAGTCATTATGGAAATATCTTAAAAAGCACCCCACGTTTTTTACAATAAAATAAATTTTTTTGTTAATCATACTATTCTTAATTTAAATTTATCAAAAATTATTTTCTACTTTTTAGTTTGATTTTTTAGTTTTTCAAAGCTATTTTTAAACAGATTTCCTGTCGTCACCGTTGTCATTTTAAGTCACTTACCATCAGTCTATGTTTTTTTTTACTCAAATACCAAGAAAGATACGTTTTCTGCATGAGACAAAAAAAATGCTACAATTGCTCTCCATAAAAAAAAATTGAGAGAACAGGAGCGGCCATCAAAAAAAAAAAATACGATGTCATTTATGTAGGATTAGAGTGATTTTTACCCTTCCATGATTTGAACAATGACTCTTTAATTAAAATGGCTACATACCAAATTTTATAAAAATCAAATGAAGCATTTTTGAGTTATTAAAAAAAATTAATTTTTTTTTTTAATATTTAAAGCTTCCTCACAGGCAAACGAAACACTTTGTGATATAGGTAATTTTGACTTAATCGACTTATTTTGTTCTGACACCCTGTATATCTATTAAAAGATATGTGGGCAAAACTATTAATATTATCAAATTTCATCGATAAAGAATAAAATCATAAATTTATCTTTTATTTTGTATTTAGCTATGCAACAATTTCTAGAACATCGATGACACAGTTCTAGTAATCTAAATCACAAACTGATTTTTAAATTCAAGTTTTTAATTGCCAAACATTCAGTTTCACTTATAGAAACTAAGCCACTAGGGTTATAATATAAAATTGAATCAGTATTTTAAAGAAATCATCTTCTTTAATAAACCGTTTAACTTGTTAATGTTTCTGTCATAAGCTTAAATAACATATTTTATTAACTAAATTCAAATGTCTTAATTGGATTTAATGATTCTTGTTTCCTCTTTTAATTACGTTATTGACACAGTGTCATCTAATGTCGTAAATACCTTTTATTATCTATATGTATCGCATTTTGATTCTTAAAAATTGCTCTATGCAGTAATTAAGATGTTTGTAATATTTGCAAATATTGCAATGAAAGAAAGGAATTCAACGCTGAGAAAGATGGTATCAATGAAATAATAATTTTTGTTTGTGGCATACAGAATACTGTCTGTAGGAATCTTTAGTTGTATTAAGTACTAAGTAGGGATTTTAAGCAGGGCGATATGAAAAGTTCAAATCTATTTTTATTTTTTCGAAAAGAATACGTCAAAAGTAATTAAAAAAAAACTATTTCAAAATCGTGCAGATACCATTGAAAATTGAGTTTTTTTTTAATTTTCCTATAAATTCCATCCATCATCTGATCCTGACTAATTCTATATGGGACCACCCCTTTCTAACAAAAGAAGATCATAGAAATCGGACAACATGGTAAAGAATGTAGTTGTTTGTTTCCAGGCTGTTATGCCATGGTCTTTCTTGGTTATTACTACCAAACGTTTCAGCTGCGGTAACCATCTTCGCTCTGAGTATAGTGTTTATATGAGTGTCGGCACCCGCTATTTTTGCGTGACTGGTATTAGGCGTTTTTATTTTCGCGCGTTTTATTGATGTGTGCTAGATCCTAGGTAATGTTTTTTCTTTTCTTTCTATTGAAGTTCTTTTGATGTTTGTTTATTTCTATAGCCTCCAAGTGTAATCTGGTAATGTCTTGATGTTGCTAGTAGGCCGGTGTTTTGGAAAAGGATCTCTGTCGAATGTGTGCAGACTTTTCTGTTTGTTCTAAACGACAACTTCGTTTGTGTTGTGTTATTCGTGTACCAATGCACCTTTTTGTTTGTCCTATGTATACTTTTCCACAAGTGCATGGAAATCTGTAGAGTCCTGCTGATGTGAAGAGGGGGTCTCTACGGCATTTAGCTGTCCAGGGTTCAGGGATCACCAACTTACAACCTGGACAAACATCTGGCTGAAATTCTACAAAACACAAGTGGGCAAGACAAAAACCTACGTGCGAAACTCTATGCACTTCATCGAACACTTAAAGAGTATCACCTTAGGGCCTAACGAGATCCTAGTCAGCTTTGACATCATCTCTTTATTCACTAATGTGTTACTCAAAGAAGTAGTCAGCTACATAGGGGAGTTTTTTCCAGAGCTCATCAACCTTTTCTGACACTCGCTCACAACATCATATATTCAGTGGAACCAAACATTCTATGAAAAAATTGACGGAGTTGCCATGGGCAGCCCACTCAGCTTAGTTCTGGCCAATTTTTACAAGGAAAAACAACCGAAGCATTGACTGAGGTATGTAGATGGCACATTTACAATCTGGAACCACGGGAAAAAATACCTCCAGAATTTCTTAAACCATCTACACAGTTTTAATGGAAATAAAAGAAAACCGACAAATTCCTTTCCTCGATGTGTTAATCAGCCGAGAAGACAATAAACTAGGTCACAAAGAATACAGAAAGAAGACACACCTGATCGATACCTACAATATGGATCCAACCAACATCCAAAACAAAAGCGTACGGCAATCAACACCTTAGTAAACACGTTAAGGATATATTTGAACCAAGACACATCAACGATGAAATGAAACACCTGACAACAGTTTTACAAGCAAACGGATACAGAAACAAGTATTAAAATTAATTTTAAAAAACAGACTTCAAAATCGTGCAGATGTCGTCACCACATCTTAACCAAATTTATATGGGACCACCCCTGGTACCCCCTTACTAACAAAACAGAAACATTGAAATCGGACACCGTGTTAAAAATTAACGCTGAACATATATAAAAAAAAATATTACGACGAATTGAGAACCTTCTCCTTTTTTGAAGTCGGTTAAAAAAGACATAATCCGTGCTACGTGCCCAAAGAAGAATAAGAACAAGTCTAGTGAAGAACAAAACCAAGGAACTGTACGTCACTGTACTGTCACTGACCGAACTGAGAAAATCCTAAAGAAAAAGAAAATCAGCACTGTCTAGAAGCCAACAAAGAAAATAAGTCTACATAATTCCATGCACTTGTAGAAAAGTATACATAGGACAAACAAAGAGAAGCAGTGATACGCGAATAACAGAACATAAACGAAGTTGTCGTTTAGAACAAACCGAAAAGTCTGCAGTCGTCGAACACACATTATCCGATAGAGAACACAAGATCCTTTTCGAAAACACCGACCTACCAGTAACATCAAGACATTAATCGACCAGATTGCACTTGGAGGCTATATAAATACACAAAAATCAAAAGAAATTCAATAGAAAGGAAGAAAAAACAACATTAACGATCTGTCATAGATCATTAAAAAGTGCGAAAATAAAACCGCCTAATACCAGTCACGCAAAAAGCGCGCGCTGATAGGCATATAAATACCAGGAGGATTCAGTTTCAGTTGATTCGTCAAGAAGAGTACTTTGTCCACGCTACTAAAGATGGCTGCCGCAGTTGCAGCTGAAACGTTTGGTAGTAATAACCAAGAAAGACCACGGCATAACAGCCCGGAAACCATCAATTACATTGACGCCGGCCGTGAAAGCCTATTCTTTCATGGTAAAGAATTAGAGCTGACTAAACATAAAAAATTAAAGTGTTTAATGATTTTTTCATGGACTCCATTATTAGACCTTAACCAAATTTATATGGGACCACCCCTAAGGTACCCCTTTCTAACAAAAAAAAAAGAATTATCGCTGAACATACATAAAAAAATATTCCTGCGAATTGAGAACCTCCTCCTGTTTTAAAGTCGATTGAAACCTCCCTATATTAATGATAGCAATATCAAAACGTGACAGACAAAAAAACACATTAGGGAAAATGTCCGGTAATGAGACGCTTATGATCGCAATAGAAACATTGCTCCTGCTACTTTTAATTGGCCATAAAACTACCAAGTTTGATCTTTTAAAATGGCTAAATTCTGAACATTAAAGAAAAAAAGAAAAAAAAAACAAATATATTTTTTTATTTAACTTTTTTGAGCTCTAGTGGCCAAACGAAGCAAGTTGGTATATAGGTAAGTTTGGTTAAATCAACTTATTTTGAAGCCCATAAATCTGTCACAGCTCCATGTACACGTAATTTCCGGACACCCTGTATATTTTTAAAGTTTTATATGTCCTTGTAAAACGTTTTAAATATAAAATGATAGTTTATATAATAGGTTAGAATTCAAACTATGCATAGGTGTCCCAGTGACATACTGAAGACATTAAAATGTATTAAATTTTATATTATTAAATAGTAATTTTAATGAATTTTTTCTTAAAGATAAAACATTCTGTTAATTATTTTAAGAAAATTTAACATTTAACCCATATGGTAATCATTTGGCTTATTTCTATACGGCAGCGTAGAAGGGGCCACATTTTGTAATTTTTTTTTTATTTCTAAAATTCCGTATTCGAACACGGAATTCCTTGTTTAAACACGGAATTCCTTGTTTAAACACGGAATTCCTTGTTGAAACACGGAATTCCGTATTCAAACACAGAATTCCGAATTCAAACACGGATTTCCGTATTCAAACAACGAATTCCGTATTCAACACGGAATTTCCGTGTTTAAACAAAGAATTCCGTATACGAACAAGGTATTCATTGTTCGAACACGGAATTTTATTTTCGAACTATAAATTTAAATAGCGTATTTACAGGTTACTTTTGGATGACTTGGGATCTTGGGGAGGGATGGGTAAATACGGATTCATTGAATATTCTCAGATTTTTACTTTGGCTGTATTTTAAAAAGAGGGATGGCGTAAGTAGTACCGATAGTATCGCCGTCTTTTTTTTCCTTTAATTTTAATTCCAGGTCATATTTATTTCTTAGGTTCTGAACCCTGATGCCTAAATTTCATTTGAATCGGATCAAAATAATGCCCTGTATAGCGTTTTAAGTTTACCCTCCTGCCTCTCTAGAAAAAAGTGAAGAAATGGGGGACCGGTTAAGAATTTTTTTGGTTGTGTTTCTATTAAATGGTACTATATTAAATATGATGGGGCTATCTAAAAAACTGGTGATGACGTCATATTTAAAAAATGACATGTCATAAGAAATATACTTATACCAAAATATGCGCATCTAAAAAACAAAATCACTTCTGAATGGAAATTGACAAACAATTATGTCCGTCGTGTATGGAAACTAAAGGTCGAACAAGGAATTCCGTGTTCGAACATCGAATTTTAAAAATTAAAAAATGTGGCCCTTCTACGCTGCCTATTTCTATTATATGTATATTCTAACATATTTATGTTTACATAAACGTTAACCTTTTAACATGCTTGCATTGACCAAAGAAGAGTCCAAGAAGAGTAAGCTTATATACAGTGTGGTCGAATGAAAAGTATCCACCTCCCTTTTCTTGTTCCCTGATTTAAAGAAGAAATGCTCGGACACGTCGATTTTTGTTTGGATGGGCACACATTTTTTTCCTAATTGTATCACTGACACTTTAACCCTCGAGCAGTGGGGGAAGAACCCCTAGAATTTAGATAGGAAAAGTACTAAGTATGGCACATTTTTGAAATGGTAATTTTATAAGTAATTCAGTAATGCCAATAGTGTTGCGTCAAATTACGATATTAGCGCCCTCTTGAGGGTGAATACGTATGATTCACATTTCTATTGATGATTGTTATTAAACAACCGAGCGGTAAGCCTAGCGCAACTATTATTTTGAAAATAAATTTTCACAATTTCAATTCGTTCTGGAATGGAATAAACCATTTTTTACAATAAAATTAAAATAATTTTAAAATCAACCAAATTGTAAAGAAACCACAACGAACAAAAAACGCAAACGATAAATTAGAAATTTCGTTTTGATATAGTAGATCTAGCTTTTATTGGAATTTCAGACGTAAGTTTTTATCTTAGATAAAAGAGACCGAAGATGTAACATTGCACACTGCGCATGTTGTCTGTTTTAACTCCAAGTAACCCACCAATTGAAAATCATTGTTTGCACGACGCCACCCGAATTGCTCCGATTTCCCATTCAACGCTCACCTCCGCCTGAGTTCAGTCACCATTGACAGCTGTTTTTTGATTTATTTGTTGGTGTTTTAGCAATTTAAAGTGTTGTAGATATTTAATTTTAAACTCAAAATGCCACGATGTATCTTGAGAAATTGTATATACTTATAATACAAGTACCAATGTTATGAAATATAAAAAATATATTCGTTTTCAGCGGTAAATATTTATTAACGTTTTGACATAAAGCGCCATAATCCTTTGAGCTGAATACATCAGATCCGCATTAAGGGGTTTCAATAAATATTCATCAAATACATATTTCAGAAAACAGATTTCGTATTACTTACATAAATTTACAAAAGGATAAAATTTTAAATATTTAATTTTGTTTTTAAAAAAGTAGTTTCTATAAGAATATTTTCTAAAGCTGGTTTTGAGCTCTTTTTGGTAGATAAATAAGAAGTAAAAAAGCATAGTTGATTAGTAGTATTTTTATAAGAATATTAAATAAAATACAGGATGAATAACTTAAAATTTGAAGATAATGTAATAATCGATTTTAAAGGAAATACAAAAAGAAAGTAGATTTATTCAAAATAATCGATTGATTGAAAATAATCGATTTTTTGAAAAAATCGATTTATCGTTTAATCGGTGTTTTAATGAATCGATTATTTTCGATTAATCGATTATTTTCAAATTTTCAAAGGTATTATATGAAAATAATTGATTGATCGAATATAATTCGTTATTTTATATAACTAATATTTCGATTATTTTTTAGAAATATCGATTTATCGGTTAATCAGTTTTTTTAATAATTATTAATTATTTTCGATTTATTGATTTTTATCGATTATTTTAGATTTTTCAAAGATAATAGAAAAATCAATTTTAAAGGAAATATGATAAGGATTATTAGAAAATAATCGATAGTTCGGTTATTTTTTTGGAAAATAGATTTGTCGTAGAATCGGCTTCTTAACTAATCGATTATTTTCGGTATTTCAATGATAATCTAATCATCGATTTTAAATGAAATACAATAAAAATAAATTATTGATAATAATCGACTATTTTCGATTAATCGATTATTTTCGAATTTTCAAAGGTAAATGAAAATAATCGATTGATCGATTATAATCGGTTATTTTATATAACCAATATTTTGGTTATTTTTTAGAAATATCGATTTATCAGTTAATCAGTTTTTTAATAATTATTATTTTCGATTTATTGATTTTTATCGATTATTTTAGATTTTTCAAAGATAATAGAATAATCAATTTTAAAGGAAATATGAAAAGAATTATTAGAAAATAATCGATAATTCGGTTATTTTTTTGGAAAATACATTTATCGTAGAATCGGCTTCTTAATTAATCGATTATTTTCGGTATTTCAATGATAATCGAATTATCGATTTTAAATCAAATACAATAAAAATAAATTATTGATAATAATCGATTGATCGAAAATAATCGATTATTTAAAATAATCGACAATTCGTTTTTTTTTTGTTTTTTTTTTTGAAAATCGATTTATCAGTTAATCGACTTTTTAATTAATCGATTATTTTCGATTTTTCAAAGATTATCGAATAATCTGTTTCAATGGACGAAAAAAAATGGAATATTTGAAAATAATCGATTATTTAAAATAAACGATAATTTTTTGTAAACACTGATTTATCGGTTAATTGGCTTTTTAATTAATCGAGTTTATTTATATTGTGTAAATTTTGAACGGACTTTTGTATTTGTGAGTTTTTAACTGTTTTTAGATATATTTATATTATTATAATTAATTCATCAAGATTAAAACACTTCATATAAACAACTTAACTTCACATGAACAAAAATCTTCTTATAAGAAATGCAAAACAGACTCCCATTAAGGTAGAAGGTTGTTTTACGATTTTTACTTGCTGATTGAACTATAGGGCTATTATTTGTTAATCTGTCAAGTAAACCTACATGTAACTTTACTCAGAGGTGAAAAGATCGGCCCTTACTCGTAACTTATTGAATATTTCATGTTTTAGTCAAATTTATTTTGTCTTCTTGTGATTATTTATTTAATTAATAACACTAGCATTAGAATAATGTTATTGTTTTTGGTTTTTAATAAATAGGTAATTGTTTTTGTAAAATTCTTTCTTTATACCAGCATCAGTTATTACTTCATCATTTTTAAATCAAAATATTCCGAAAACGGTACGCAGTATCGAGTTTTACCAAGAGTACCTTTTTGGTGTAAAATTAAATGATATTTGAGTTCACATAAAATTTCGACTAGAAAATTTAACTTCAAAAAAGTTATGTTTAAAACTACTCAACACGAACCTTGTAATTTACGCCCTCTATGAGAGGCAAATATAAAAACAAATGCATGCGATGTGTCAGCTTCCAAAACATATTTGTACATAATTGCATTACAATGTTGCCAGTAGTTTCGACATAATCGTAAATAATGTGTATAAAATAATTTTTGTTTCAATACCCTGTATCTTGAAAACGGATGCCGTTACGAAATTTCTTTACTGAGCAAACCCAACTTATTTCGCAGTGTTCTACCTACCCTAGCAAGATGACCACCTTTTTCTAAACATCCCTGTATACATATAAGTACCCAGGTAGCACACATTAGTATAACTAACGTATTTTATACGTAATACTCGTTTAATTTTGGTATTGGTTGATTCCGTATACGTTTACAGTTTACGATTATTATACATGCCGTATTTTAAAAGATATATTATACGTTTTTTGTATTCATCCTATGGTATATAATTGTAAATTTTTCTACGTTTAAATGTAGTTAACAATATACGACTATTTTTAGTTTGCGATGAACTATTTATATACAGTGGGTCTAAATATACGTTTAGGTTTATTTAAATTAAATTTGTATAAATTTACATAATATTACAATATGTGTTCTTCGTTTATAACTCCCGTTTAAATTTCGTCTTGGTTGATTTTTTAAACGTTTACCATCTACCATTTTTACTTAACGTTTTTTAACAGATAAATTAAACGCTTTTGTTTGTGGATACTAGTTAATATACCTATATTATTCTACGTTTAAATATAAGTCACCTTAAACGCATATTACCAGTTTACGATGAACTAGTAGACAGAAGTAAATAATATGAATATATTTAGGTTTATTTAAATTAAAAGCTTATAGATATATTTATTTACATTACACCATATTTTTTTAATTATATTTCCTGTAATATTTATAACAAATTCCCCATTGTACCGATTTCAAACACCCGAACATTTAAATAACCCGCCAATAACCATGGTGGGGTGGACTAGTCCATGTCGTTTCAGTGAGTGAGATTCGGGGTGTGCTTCAAGCTAAGTCGGGCTGATCCAAAGTGCGCGTAGTGCAGAGAATCGAGAGGGGAGTAAGGTACCGGCAGACGATCGGGAATCAGCTGACTGATGGTGGCTGTGAAGGGCTCGCTATCAATCAAACGATTCACGCTATTATAAGTTATATTTCTGTTAACTAGTTGCTAATCACGATAATTGTTTTTTATGTAATAAAAAGTTCTTGTAAAATTGTTGGTGTTGTTGTTGTGCCCAGTTGAATTGCATGTTACTTTGGCGTCCTGGCTTTTACGATATTGGTTACAAGCATAGGTAAGTTTCTATTAATGTTTTAATTTAGCTACTCGCTTAATAATTGTTGCATTTTACAACAACTACTGTTTTATTACAGTGTGTAAAATGCTTATAGAATCTCCAAAACATAACCTTACTTTTGTTTCTCTTATTTTTATACGTATTTCTATACGTATTTTTTAGGCTACCTAGTTATTCCAAGCATACTCATTTTCCTTTGTTTTGGTCACTTGTTTTTTTATTTAATAAAATGTCTAAAATAACCCTGTCTCGGCGTCATCTACTAAGAAAAATAATACAAAATGTTCAAGATGCTTTAAAGTCAAATCAATTTTTTTTATTCCCAGTGAAGATAACATTAATAAGGCTTCGGACATTAATATATCATCTGATTCTATTATTTATAATAATTTCTTAGAAAATAATACAAATTTAACTTTGGAGCTTTTAGAAAATATTTCACCTGAAATGCAGTTACCTTTTGGTTATAGGAATGGGGGTGAACCAAGAGACTTAACCGACCGAACGATTAGAAGTGCTATGCAAGATTTTCTTAAGTTAGCTAAGGCCTGTCTAGGACACAACACATCCAAAGTGTTAAGCTAAGATTTTAATTTTCATATATATTTTTTGTTAGTTAAAGAAAAGTTTCGTTTAGTTTGTTATTCAGTATTTTAGTGTTTATTTTTTAGTATTTTATTGTTTATTTTTTTTTAATAAAATATTGTTCTGTACATATAACAAGAACAAGTGATCAAAAAAATTTCCAATATATTTAGACCAATTACAACCAAAATAGAAACACGAGTAATACCTATTTCTAGTGTATACACACCTGCTATGGATAAAATCCAAACTGTCATTTACGACATATTAACATTTTTCCATGGCCTCTTTTAGAAATTTTGTTTTGATCACTTTATTTAATTTGTGTTTGAAATATATTTAAAATAATATCAGGTAGACGCATTTTACACATTAATAAAATAAGATAAATCTAATATAGACGTATAGTAAAACAGGATAATAAAAGGTAGATAAAGTAGTAATGTTAGACGTATAAAAAATAAAAAAAAAAATACGTTTATAGGGCGGACATTTTCACGTATATATTGGGTAGCATATCAACGGTATCCATACGTATATTGTAGTACATAAAAAAACGTCTTTTATACCAAAGTGGATTCGTATAAATATACTACAACTATAAATCTAATATAGACGTATAGTAAAAACGTATAATTATAGGTGGATAAATTCTTAGTAATCGACGTTTATAAGGCGGACATTTTCACGAATATATTTGGTAGTACATCAACCGTATTCATACGTATGGTAGTACCTAAAAAAAAACGTCATTTATACCAAAGTGTGCTGCCTGGGTATCATAGATTAACAATTTTTAAAATTGATTTATTTATTTTCCTCAATTTCTTTTTTAACGATACGCCCATGTTTATATTCTGACGAAATTGGTAATTTTCAGTCACCTTGCCCTCACCCTTACCACATCTAAAAAATCAGATTTATGAATGAGTTGTAAGAGATGTGATAGCATTTACCGAGAATATCGAAAATAAAGTATTAGCAGGGATATAAAAAAGGATAAGAAAAAAGAAAGGTAAAGAAAGGTTAACAAAACAAGTTATGGAAAAAAAGGAGACAAAGCAAGACCACGAAAAGAAATAAAATAAATAGGAGAAATTATGGGAACATATTGAAAAATTGCGACCAATGACAGGAAATAGAAAGGCATGGAAAGTGGAGACACTTCTTCGTTGTTTTAAGACATAAGACAGAATTAAAAAAGAAAAAAATAAGTTAAAGGAATACAATAAAAAAATTGATTCAGTATAAAAATACAAGGTTACGAAAATATTTTTCTATAATCTTTGTTACATAGTGGGTTGCATAAAAGATTGAATTTTAAATCCAGGATAATACATTTCATCTTTGAATATTTATTTTCCCTAGATTAGGAAATCCTATGAGTTTGTGAACGAACCACATTTTAATTCTTTGATCCATCAAAATAGTTGTCATTTATTTTAGATTGATGTTAGTTAACAAAATGAATGTAAGCAAGAAAGTGTGAAAAGTGCAAAGACTTTATTGAATACTGAATTAGACAAGATAAATTTACTAAAAATATTACCAATATAATTAGAAGTTAAACTTTAAATTTATGTTTGCAAATGTCAATATAATCCTTCAAATAATCTAGAGATAATAAGTATCCATGCATAAAATGTATTATAGCACAAGTAGAAGTTGGAAAGGCTTTTGGTAAGTAGAGAGGGGATAAACGTCAAACCACGTCGGACGGCTTCGATAATTTCGCAGTAATGTTTACCTGCTTATGTCGTTTTATAGAATAAGTAATTTTAAATTGTTACCGGCGGAACGGGATAATCGCATGTATTTATGGACTATAAATAATTATTAAACATGTATTATAATATTCAAATCATAATTTTACAAAATTTCAACAGCTATTCACAATTTATTAAACTATTGACTCGAAATTGTTATTACCATCTATAAAATAATTTTGTACGTCATTGTATCGCGTCCACTTCGGTTAGATCCGCCGCAAACCTGTCAATTTATGTGTATAAAGTAGGATAATTGGCAAAAGCGTTTCCAACTTCTACCCCTACTATATCCTGGGTTTAAAATTTAATCTTCTTTTATGCAACCCACTATAAATGTGCGTATTATTTCCTAAAATAGTCATTAACACGGGTTTGATTGATTTCCAATAAAATAGCTCGACGTAAATTTCATTATATAAATTTGCATTTTACTAGAAAAACGGATTTCCAATCAAGGCTTGCTACTACTTGAGTCGAGTAGGTTAATACGAATATCAATAAGTCATTGTTACTCCTAACAAAGGCGACTGAAAAAAAAAGTATTACAGCGCAGCGTTATGTCGCACATTGTATATCTAGTGAAAGGGAAACTTTTATAAAACCAATGTACAATGAAGTTCGATAAAGAGTTTAGCAATAGATCGTCCTATTTTTATTGCCCAAGTGGGCGAATCGCCAGTCTATATGCAAAAAAGGTTTGCAGGTACATTAATATGGATAGCGCACTCCGCGTAGCATTTCCAAGTCTATTGGAATCATTTTGTGTGTATAAATAAAACTGATCAAAATGAAGATGTTTGGAATTGACTTGCTTATTTTAAAAATAAAAAAAAATAATGTAATGTTTAATGAGTTTTAGTTGGCTTCTCTTCTTTTGCAAGAGACGATAAAAAAACGTGAGTCGTAAGTTATGACTATTGAAAGAAATTAACAAAATTGATAAATCAAGAGGCCACCTATAATAGCCCAAGAGCCCACTGCAAATTTTGGCCGTCATTTGATAACGAACTGAAATATGACCCGAAGGCATGTAAAAATATGGTACTTTACCAAACGGCACCTGTGACAATCACTATCCTGAGCAGAGTAGTTAAACAAATATTTTATGATCGGGATGGTTTGTGCGAGTTTGTTTATTTGAGAATCGAGAATGCGTTTTATAAAGGGATCAGAATTTACGTCTACGGCGCTTGCTTTACATTTCCTGAAAAACACTTTCAACTATAATAGTTGCAACGAGAAAAATACATTAAACTGATATTGGGTCCTATGATTGAACGTTTATGTTATCCGTAACGTACATGTTAGGCCAAATTTTAAAAGTAACGAGGCAAGTTCTTATGATGGAAACCTGTTAAATTAGAATATAACAGGCGGAATATAACAGTAATGTGTTATGAAAGACTTTACATCATACGAATTTGTCTCTTTGCTGTTAAAACTCGGCCTAACATGTACGTTACGGATAACGTAAACGTTCAATCATAGGACCCAATAACTGGCATTAAGAATGCAAATAATATTGTCCTAATGTAATTTTGAAAGCCTTTTGTGTGCTTTAGAGCCTTATGTTTAGTCAATACCGAATTATAACCATAAATATTCCTTTTAACAATAATAGTCTTGTTATAAGGATCGTTTATTCTTATAATAATTTGACAGCTACGTGGATAACACTGTGAATGTTCGTAATTCGATTTTGGTAAACAAAATTAGTCTACTAGTTTTTCGTCGTTGTTATTAATATAATTATTATTATTTATACACAGAGCCAAACCAAAAATATTCGCATTTGTTTACGACAGCATGACAGATAATAACATCTGACATCGTTTCCATGGTAACGTGTTTTATGGATAAACAAATAGTGTTACTAATTTTTTTTTGACGTCACCACTATCACTAGGGTTGCCACATTTTCGGAAGTGAAAAGCGTGGCAAAAAAGGCCTCCACTTATTTTTCGTACAAACGAGGGTCTTTTACCCGGTCTATTTTTGTATAAATTCGATTCCTCTGCGGCTTTTAGAAAGCGTGGAATTTGCATAAAAAGCGCGCAGACAAGTCAAAAAGCGTGGCTGCCACGCCAAAAGCGTGACGTCTGACAACCCTAACTATCACGGTCTATTGACGTTTCTATGTTTTAGACGTAGGTTATAGTAACTATTTAAAAA
Source organism: Psylliodes chrysocephalus (assembly GCA_927349885.1). Taxonomy (NCBI): domain Eukaryota; kingdom Metazoa; phylum Arthropoda; class Insecta; order Coleoptera; family Chrysomelidae; genus Psylliodes; species Psylliodes chrysocephalus. The sequence goes on from OV651813.1 coordinate 92,910,418, forward strand.
TGTTATGTCAATACGGATGAGTATTAAATAATATCTATTTTCGTTTTCGTAACGTGGTACATACAAGATTTTTCTAATTCAGTATAGATTATTTATAAAATTGTGTTTGAATAAAACCGTCACTGTATGCAATCAATATTATTTATGCACGCATTGGAAGTTGCATAACTGTCATCGGCAAATTTATTAAATCATATAAATATTCTCAACCAATTGTCGGGATAGTTGAAAATTAAATAGCACATCACAGATAAGAAACATTTTCGTTTTTCTTTATAATAAAGTCATGTTTCCAGGAGTGCGTTTAGAAACCACGCACGGCGCGTCTGGACTCTATTCTAATGTATGCTGTCAGACGCGCCGTGCGAGGTTTCTAAACGCACTCCTGAATTCAGGAAAATTGTTGAAATAATGTATAAACGTCAAATCGTCTGACATTCATAAATAATAGCTAACTTCATACAAATCTAATACTTTTAAAATATTTATCACAGTTTTCACTTTCTTGTTAAAGCTTTTTTTAGTTTTTCTTCGTAAAATCGTATCAGCACCACAGCACTTTTGATTTTTGATGATTTAAATTTAATTTTTAGTTAATCCTTTCCTATGTAGATGTAGCTACTCTTTAACCTCTATATTTTGTCCATTATATCGCAAAAGTCGTTCAGCAAAATAATATACGCAACCATACTTTTATTTTATGTTCTCAGTCAAGTTGGTCTGGTAGAAAAGATTTGTCAACACCGTGTATTTGTAAATATCTATCGATAGACAATCTACCAATTGTTAAGCAAGGTTTTTCTCGTTTATTTGGAATTAAATATTTAGCTGTCTTATTAGGTTCGCAGATATCTACTTGAGATAAATAATTATCGTAAGAAAATGTTGGTGGCACTGACCCTGCATAATCTATTATAAATAGATAGGTATATTTACCCCAATTTCCAAATAATGGTTGAAATAATAAATTTTTGGTTTCGGTTATGAATTTGTGGAATAAAATTATTGATATATCTAACAAATACGGTTAAATTACTTGTCTTTATTCCCCCAAATATTTTGGATGTTTTCTTTTGTATTTATCATGCAGTGTGTCTACTTAAGTTGGAACCATATGGAAAACTTTGTTATTATTGGTTTTCTGAAAATTTTTATTCTTGATTAAAAGTACTGCATGGTCCAAAACTTAAAAGTCAACCATCAGATATCAATTTTTTTTAAGTCGTATACGAGGTTTGTCAAAAAATATGAATTTTACTCAAGAGTAAAGTACCTTTATTTTTTACAATACATAAGAATGTTATAAATTAAAGTTATTTTGAATATGTAAATATGCAATTACAATAATTTAGCATGAATATTCAGGTTAGGTGATTATTTACGTTTTACATTATAAATTAAATAATCACCAAACCTAAATTTTAATGCTAAATTGCTGTAATTGCATATTTGAATATATCTTATAATTCAAAATAACTTTACTCTATAATATTCTTCTGTATTGTAAAAAATATTTTCGACTTTTTTTTTGTATTTGTCATACAGTATATACTTGTTGGAACCATATGAAAAACTGTTTTTTTATTCCCTAATAACACTGATTTGCAAGATACATCCCATTTAGGTTTCTATGTTTGTGCCATAAATGGTACGTCCCTACGATGTTTCTAAAGAAATGTTTCTGGAATAATTTCTCAAGAACGTTTTAAAAAGATCGTAATAATGTATAGGTAATATTTTTAAGACTAACGTTTTATAAAAAAAAAGTAATGTATATGTGCGGTAATAATGAAGCATATTAAATGTTACAATGGTATATAAATGTTACATGTCTTCCGATATATAACATTGTTCCTTACATGTACTTAAGCCATTACATCACCTATGAAGAACCTGCTATATAACAAAATTAGGTTATTTTTCACAGTAATCACGTGAGTTATTATGTAACATGTAAGTTACTTTCTAATGTAACACGGAACTAGTATATGTAAATGATACATATATGTTACATGTTTGTGTTTGCTGGGAATATATTGAATGCATAACTAACCCATGCCCATTTTGTCGAATTCACGCTTTATTTACACAAACAGCATAAATTAAAAAAATTACATCCTTAACCAATTTTTTTACAAATCTATTCATACGCGTTTTAAATGGGTGTTTTGTGACTTTATATAAGGGCATTTTGGATTTCCCTCGTATAAAGGAATTTATTTTTAATTTTATTTAATTTAGTATTTGATTTTAGACAAAGCACCAAATTTTATTAAAAATTAATCTTATTAAAAAACCGATAAAAAATTAGTCTCCCTGTATATATAATTTATATTTGTGTAAATTGTAAATATGCCTAATCATATATTTTCCTCTAAATTCAAGACAATTTTAAGATATGGCAACACGATTTCGAAACTTTCGCTACTTTTGTTTCTTCAGACACTTAGGTCCTGAACTAAAATTCAATATGGACGCAGCGAAATTATCAATTTTACATGAAATCGTAATTTGTGCACAGTTTAAAAAATACCCAACATTGATATGGCAAGAATATTCAAAAAAATATGTATAATAGAATGCTGTAAAGTTTTTTGAACTGCATCTGTGACTATCACTTTTTTTATATTTTTTAATAGTATTTAATAATTAGCAGGACAAGTGAAAATGTCTCATTGGAATCATTATACATTTTACTACCAAAGTTCCACTGAAATCCATCCAGTGAAAGATAAGTTCTGTAAATAATTGTAAACCTTTGTTTTAACCATGTAAAAAACACTGATATGGCGGCCTTAAGTTACATGTTTTATTTTTTTCATTTTTAGATTGGGTCAAGACTGTATACAATAGCAACGGAACCAGAATGAAAATTACTAATTGTAAGTTCACTAACAAAATCCCATTTTATACAGCTATCCTTCCTTCAATATAAACTTTCAAATACAATGTATAGGTATATTTTATTGATTTTAAAACAAAAGAATGGTTATTTTTCTTTTCCCAACTGGTTACATAATGATTTATTCGTAACAAGTTGCTTCAAATTCAACTTATTGTAACTGGTTACATAAAGTAGATCATTTTGACACTTAACGATTACAAAAAATGTCACTTTATATGTCAAAATTAGAAAAAAAATGTTTTATAAATATATTAATTAATATTATCTTTATAACAGCAAAAAGGCGAATTTTAATTGTGCATTGTACATTTAAGTGGTCACGTGATCCTTGGAGCTTACAACCGATAAACATCTTTCTTTTCCCCCTTTTCAATGGGTTTCTTGCGTGTCGGAAAGAATGTGAGACAGTGTTAGTAAAGTAATTTTTATCGAACACAAACTGTTTTCTTACCCACAGAACAAGAATGAATCAAGAGGATTGATAGACAACGGAACTCATTTTTTATTCACTACGTCGTAAAATAATAACGAGAAGGGCGATCTTCCCTATGTACGAAAGTGTGATTAAAGAAGACATCACGTTTGTCAGACTGAAGTGGAATCCTTAAAAAAAACGGCAATTACAGCAAAACAAATTTTCTAACTTTTATATCGGCTATAAAAGTGTAGAGGGGCATATTTGGTTAAATAAATAAAAATAAATTTTTTTTTAAAATATTTTTTCATAATGGAAATAGAGGATTTAAGAACAAGAACAATGCCAGCTTGATATACGAGGGTTGGTCACTTGCTATGGTTTTGATTGTTAACTTATGAAGTCCATGACAAGTACAGCAGGAATGTTTTATCGCCAACAGTCAATAAAGCGATTTGCGGAAAAAAAAAACACTTTATCTCTCTGTAAAAATTAATTATTTTATCTGCCGCTAATATTTATCAGCATAGCCATGTCCGTCTGACAGAAATAGTAGTTAACTGATTTGTTTTGTATTCGCAGTTATTTTTCTGTTTGTTTATACTAAAATGTGATGTTATAATATCTCCTTTTAATTATAATTATTTACGGTTGGCGATAAAAGTTTATATAAACTACGTCAGCAAAGTGTCTTTATCGAACTCGCCTGTTACTCGCCTCGTTCGCTTCTCTCGCTCGGCTCATGATCTCAGACTAGTTCGATAAAGAATCACTTTGCTGAGTTTGTACATAAATAACTAAAGGGTGTATCTTATAGTGGTATCCGATGTTTTTTTTTCTTCAAATAACTTGACAACCAGGTGACAGATCGCCATGTTTTTTAATGTTTTAGAAACATCAGTCCAGTACAATTTTAACAATGAACCACCTTACACCACAACAACGTGCTCAAATTGTAAAAAAATATTTTTAAAAAACTCCTATTGCGTGCCATGTTCCCGAATCGACTGATATCGAAATACGGCGATTTCGACTGGCCGGCTCAATCACCAGATTTGACCGCACCTGACTTTTTTCTGTGGGGATACCTGAAGGGAAATGTTTATGCCGATAAACCAGCCACTTTCCAACAACTCCAAAAAGTGATGGAAAATGCCGAAAAAGGAGCCGATTTGTGTGTGGCGTCCGGAGGTGGCCACTTGGCCGATGTCATCTTCAAAAAGTGACAAAATAAATTGTAATGGATCCAATTTCAATAAAAAACATTTATTACAAAAAATTCACTGTTTGTCAAATTATTTAAAAAAAAAACTTCGGATACCACTATAAGATACACCCTTTATTATCAACATTTGGTGTTAGTAGTTTTTTTCCACAACCAATATTTTATTACACTAATCCGTTGCTGCTTCTTTAATTCTCGGCAATGTGTCAGCTTTGTAGAAGATAGCAATATCATTTGCAAACTCGATATTGTTTCCATTGTCGTTTAATGAGAATAGACCATTTTATGTACACATTAAATAATGTGGTCTTACCGCTTGCTATTATAATAATAATATAAAAAATTAAATATAAACGTATACATGGGTCATTCTCAGTTAAGCCGTAAATTCGACGTCCATAACAAAAAATCACCTTTTTTAAAAAAATTTATTAAAAAGAATGTTATTTTCTCTTAAAACTCGTGCTCATATAATTGGTCACTCAAATTCATTTCTTAATTTTATTTAATTTAGTCACAATTTCACCTCAAAGTCGGAAAACATCTCTCCCCTGGCCGATTCTGTTTATTTATTTGTAATTTTAAGTACTTGAAAATCAAATAACTTATTTAAATTATACATTTCAACAAAATAATTTAAATAAATTATCGTAATCAAGCAAGTAAAATTGCGTGATTTTTTTTTTCTTAAAAAAAAATTACGTTTACTTTTGTCCCCCGTATTTTGCGTCTCGTCCCCTGGCACGCTTATTTTTGTGTAAAATCGGCATTTGTTTACTGACTTGCGGGAATTGAAGACCTTGAGCGAACGTTGTTGAGTGTATAGTTTGTAATCAGAGCCACTCGAACTAGGTGCGCAGTCATTTAGTCATTTATTTCGTTACTGGCACTCTGTGCATACAGTTGACAACGAGTGAACGGAGTCTCTCCCCTGGTAAGTTTTATTTTTAAAATATTCATCTAAAAATTTTAATTCATTCGTATATTTACTTCTCGTTGTGTATAGATTCTAACTTTTCTTGGTTAATTTCATACAATAAATACATTTGTCATTATTTCTATTTTTGTTACTAAAAAGTATCTCCCCTGTTTATATCTCCCCTGTCTTGTAAGGGCCAGGGGAAAGACACGATATCCAGGGGAGATATGAAAACTTTAAAGACTAATTATTATCAATTAATTATTGATAAATAAAATTATAAAATGACTGAATAAAGTTAATACTTCAATAAAATGTTGTTTTCTTTCATAAAATAATGTTAAAATCCTTTCTCTAATCACAAAGTATTCTACTATGTACATTAAGTCTCTCCCCTGGATGAGTATCTCCCCTGGCATCTTATAAAACGAGATAAAATCAATAAATTGACTGACCGTCTTGCAGGCACGTTTGAAATGATTGTTTTGATCGAACCATTGTAAAATTTGATTTCAATTTCAACATTTTTTTCGTGCCGCGTTTTATCAATAAGCGATTTACGTCTCAACTGAGAATGACCCATATATAAAATAAAATTCATGCATTACAGAAAAAAAATATATATTTTTAGATATTTTATATAGGAGACAAACACAATCTTAATTAAAAAGATATCGAAACGTTGATCATACAAAACGCAAATAAATATCAGTTATTTGAAAGAATATTATTTATTACGTCCATTTTCTCATATTTGATAATTTTTTTTAAATTATTTTTAAATATGGACAAGATATTACATTTAATGTCGACTGGGAGGGAATTATATAATTTTCGACCTAGATACAAATACGATCGTTGTCCTATTGATTTCTGAGTACGAGGTACAGTATGGAGATGTTTTTTCCTTTTGCTATATAGATGATCTAAGTTAAATAGTTGTTTATTTGAATGCTATTTAATATTATTATAATAAAAAATTTGTTTTAAATCCATAACATTTGCCTCAACAATGAGTTTAAAGGATACCTGTAGGGCCTTCTGAAAATTATTTTTAAAAATGTTTTTTGGGGAACTTCAAGGGGTTGTAAATGTGTTTGTGTACAACCCCACACAATGATGGCATATCTCAAATGACTTTCTACTAAGCTATGATACAAGATTTTAAGTTGATGTGGCTGTAGATAATCTCTTATATTTTTAAATTTATTTATTTACAACCATATATGTAATGTTGTCATTACTAACTTCATTGAAGGTTGGGAAGTGTCACATTACACACCTCTACTTCCCGCCCTCACTTCCCGCCCTCATTTTATCTATTCTAGATGAATATTTTTTATATTTAAAAAAAATAACACATTTTTTTGACAAATTTTATAATACCTATTTAATGGCAAACAATAAAAAACAATGAACTAAAATACAACAAACTACTTATTGATATTTATTATTCGCGAATTTAATATCCGGCTTTATCTGACATTTATTTATATTGGTGACAGTTGTTTACCCCGTAATCACAGTAACAATATATTTACCTACTCGGTTATTCTGAGAAACCCGCGCGCTTGGTAATTTGTCGTTAAATGTAATATTTTAGGTATGTTCAGAACGAAACAAAGATTTATTAACTCTGATCGAAATGTGATGGTTGCAAATAAAATAGTATACAAACCTCGGTAGGAAGTTTCATTCCTGTCTCAAGATCATAGCTAACCTCGACGCTTCGCGTCTCGGTGATCTAACTAATCTCACGACAGGAATTAAACTCTTCCCACCTCGGTGTGTAATATACTAATACTATCATTCTAAATTTTTGGCATATAAGTTATATTTTCTCTCCAATTGAGATATGAATCCACGTAAACCACTAGATATTTTATCTTGTTTTCAGGGAGAATGATAAGTATTTGCCAGAAACAGTAAAAGTTAATTTGTTAAATAGAGGTCTTGTTATAATATTATTACTGAATGGTAAGTAGTGGGTTTTATCTACATTTAGTGTCAGTAACTTAGGTACTGTCAAACCAGCTTTTCAGATTTGGAATATCCTGTTCAACTTTTTGCTTTAGTTCCAGCCATGAGTTAGCAGGTAAAGATTAAATAGAATAGAACCGAGTACCGTACCTTGTCGGATACCGTAAGTTATGGATCCTAGATCACTGTAACTTGTTGTCGGTTTGTAGTGTAACTTTCAAATAATTTGAGTGATGTGTCCCTTATACCTGCTTCTTCTAAGGAATCCAAAAGTAAACGGTGGCTGACAGTATCAAATGCTTTCGAGAAGTCTAGATATACACAGAGACATGGACTGCTTTCATCTAGAGCAGTTAGAATTTTGGTAGATAGTGCTATAATAGCATCTTCCGTAGTGACCATATTACTGAGGCCCTTCCTATGGGGCCTCAGTATTGCATTCGTGCAGACGAAAAAATTTTCTTATCCCCATTTTTTAAAACTTTTTTTCATGTTTCCGATCATTCTTAGTCCGAAAATGCAAAAAAAAATCGTCTGGTCGTCTGTGTGTATGTATGCCCGCACGATAACTCTTTCTTGAATAATTACTTCTAACTTAGAACCCTATTGATTTTCAGAATTTTCGGTTCATCCTAACTACTTTAATATCAATTTTCTTAAAATCGGCCTATGGATTTATAATGTGACAATTTTAGGAATTCCAATTATTTCTAATGTCAAAATTCCTAACATTCTTAACATTCCATAAATTGCAAACATTCTCTAACGACCTGTCAAACAACAGCTGTTGATAGTAAAGGTGAAATGTCTAAGGCGGGTTGCGACCTTCATACTTGCAACTCTTTTGGAGGCTATTTTTGTTCGAAATTAGTCGCCAAACCTACCAATTTATGAAAAATATATAAGCCGTTTCTTAAAAATTACTTTTTTGTGGTGGTGCTAACTTAAGCGTACTATTTCGCTCCTAGCCACAAAAACACCTTTATTTACTGGCTTTCTGTCGCAACCCCATAGAATAATTAACCGGCCATTTTATTTGGCAAAAATCAGAATAATGCTTGGCTGTGCCTGTCAAGTATCAAGATGTCAACTGTGATGTGTCAAATTATTTAAAAATGTATACTTCTTTTGATATTTATTGCAAATAATTTGTAGTATATCTCAATTCAGGCTTTCCATAAATAAAGGTACAGCAAGACAGATAATATAACAAAGCACTTTTTTATTATATAAAAGAGAGGTAGGATATAATGCTGGTTTTTTGTAGAAAATTTTTATTATACGATTTTGGATTACATATTCAACCAGCGAATTATCTGATTAAAAAGTAACTACTTATAATCTAAAATATAGTAATTTAAAGCCTACAATTAAGAATACTGCTAAATTTATTTTTAGTAGTATTCCACAATAACTTTTATATAATTACAAAGAAATACCTCTAATTTCAATAACTTTCAAATACTGCAAGAGTAGATGATGACTGACAGTATCAAAGGCTTTTGATAAATGTTTATATTTTACATTTTTTTATTCTCATTGCTATATTGACATCAAATCTGTATTATGTCTTCATATATGTTACAGCAAGGCTTGTTCGGGTTTTTCAAAAATACGTTGAGAACTATCAGGACTAGTTGACCAGTGAACAATTTAAAAGTTGTACACAACAAATAATTTGCTATTCAGCTGTTCAACTGGACCTCAGATGATCTGTATCAAACCCGAACAAACCTATACTCACTAACTTTGATAATCATATTTTGATGAATTGAAGTAGGCGTTATGCATTTTTCTTTAAATATTTTATTACCGCTGCATAGGTTTGATTTTTAGAAAAATATACGACTTACTCTCACTAATTAACCTATATTGTCAATGTAACTACTGTAAATAGTACTTGCTGGCAGATAACTTTATTAGGAAAGAAAACTAACTTACCTTGGATATTAGCTTCCGATTTGATGCATAACAATTCGATATACTTGTGCTTCAATATCGTATAGCAAAACCGCTTCATGTTGAAGGTCTTGAGAGCCTCCAGTGGCTGGATGAACTCAAGAACGTCGTCCCATTGGCCATCTAGGATGAGCTGCCGAAGGAAGAGGACGTCGTCAGAATAATTGCCATTGATAACGCCAGTTTCGCGTTCCAAACTCAGCTGGGAAATGTGTAATTCACGATTGTACAAGAACTCCAAGGCCAATCGGACGACATCCTCCTCGCGGAGGGTCAGTCGAGCCGATGGCATTATGTAACGAATGTGCAATCTGCAACAAAAAAGCGATAAATAGTTTTTAAGAAAATCAAATTATTTAAATTTATACATTCTAAATCTCCAAAAACCAAAGAAAAATAAAAAAAAATCCATATGCTCCGGCAAAAATCAAACCAGCGTTATCTATCATATAACGCTCGTGCTTTAACCTCTCTTTAAATAAGTGGTTGGTATATAACGTCTTGCAACAAATTTAGAGCTAGTTGTCGAATGATATAACAATAATAACTGGGCAATAAATGCAGTTGAATGTTATGCCATGACTGTCATATGGACTCAAAAATGAACTAATTAGATATTACTATGCTATAGATAACAATTTTCATATTTAGACAGAATCTGCGCCTGATCCTAGGCATTTTGACACTGGATATTGTCAAGCAGCTCCATAGGCAGGTGGTGCGAACAAGAACGTGAGACTATCGAGCAAAGCCTCTAGGATTGCCTGACACTCTGATTTATTAGAAGACTGTGTTCAACGAGTATTGGCTTACACTGGCTGATATAAGAAAGTCATCTCTCAGCGACGTTTAACTATATCAAACCTGTAGGTTGGCTGACGAGCTATCAATTTAGGAGGATGCACAATGGACATAGTGAGGCCTAAGTGATGTGGGGGGGGGCAACTCACCCTTCACACGTTACAATTACAGATAACGTTGAATAAACTGTGGATATGGATAAATATATTTAATAAAAGAAAGCAATTACAGTTGTTTTTTTGAATAAAAACAATCGCTATTAAATTCATAAACTTTTAATATTTTTAAATTTGTTAATCTTTCTAATCTTTTATTTGATTTAATATTATAGCGTTTCCAAAAGAAAAGACCACCTCACTACCAAACTTTTATGATTTATATATATATTTTTTTTCTCATTCTCCATGTTCATATCCCATTATGGGACCTCCTACAGTTCAAGCAGACAGCAAAAAATGTTAATATTCGTTTTTGAATTGAAACGGCTGTATTACCGAAGGCATATATGGTGGAAGGTTCAGCGTATTATACCCGTGTTGTGACAGATGGAGGCGGGCAAGTTATGGCGAAAATTGTTTACTCATCCAACTCCAACATATTTACTAATCCAAATAAACACATTATCCGCATTAGGTACCCCCCGAGGACTGAATCACTTCCGAAATACATACTGAGTATGTTTTCACTTGAAATCACTAAACATTTTCTCAAATTTCCGAAATCATCATCGAAAATCATGGTCGAAATCATCGCTGAAATCACTTTGAAATCAATTATTTGCTCAAAAATGTAAATAGAGCAGCTTGTGGATCAAATGACAAAGGGCAGAGCCTCAAAAAAAAGGTCATAATATAAAATTAAGGGGAATTTTTCACCGAAATCATATAAAAAAATTTAGGTACTTTCCGAAAACGGGTACGTTTTGACCTTAGTGGTTTCCCCCTCGGGTACCCCATTGGCGTTGTCTCTTATTTACGATAGCTACAGGGTGAGTAATAATTATTGGGATCAAACATGTCGTTTTTTGGTAGGTAATAATTTCACATGTTCATAAATCGTTGTCAAAATTGGCACAGAGGCAAGGAATATTATTTAACTTATTATTTTACATTTTGATACAGGGTGAGCCACATGAGCAATTCCTAATGATGAAATTTTGTCATATTTTAATGACATTTTTTTTAATTTTTTTTTTTTAGAAAATATAATATAAACATAATTTTTATGTAAAATTTTTATAATATTAATATTTATTTAAGAAATAATACAAACTACAAAGTAATACTAATAGCAATTGCAAATAAATAAATAAATATTAATAAATAAGTTTTTAATTACTCAAAATGGGGTTGAAAGGAATCGTACACGGAAAAAAAATTGTAAAACAAATTTCTACAATTGTAGATTTTTTCTCTACAATAAATAGTACATATAGGGACAGGGACAATTTGTAGTAAAAATTTCCAAATATTTGTGGAGAATGTATTGTAGAGTTATTATCTACAATATTTAGTAAAAATATCCAAATGCATCATAAGAATTGTTCCACAAATTGTTATAATTTTTGCTATTCATTGTATGAATTTATATTAAAAATGTATTGCGTTTTATGAAAATAAATACGAAAATTTTACACAATAAATAGTAAAAATTAATACAAATTGTAGTAATTTTTAATAAAATTTGTAGTAGTATTCCATAATTATTATAATTATAACCTAGAAAAAAATGTTCCTTGATAAAATATTCAATTTATTGTTTTAATATAAAAGATACAAATTCTTAATTACATTATATAATAAATAACAGTAATAATAGCGCCCTCAGTCTCAGTTGGCTTTTCTGAACCTGAAAAATATGAAATAAAAATTAATACCAATTGAACTGTTCATACCCTTAAAACGGGGATATTTATCACCTTTACACTGATTTGGATATTAAATGACTAAGTCAGATAACTAACAAAAATGAAAAAGTAGGTATGTCACAATTAAGACAAAAAAATATCCTTGAATTTGGCACAAAATTCGATCGTTGGGCACAACATTCGATCGTTGGCCACAACTATTTTTTTAATCTAATCTACTAAGGTTATTTAAATTAGTTATCTAAAGGTAAATTATTCAGAAACAATATTAAATGTACTTACCACCAATAGAATTTATTATTAAAATTTTCTCAAACGCATCGGTGCTTATAATATAATAATGTGTTATAGGTACTCGTATATGTACCATGCTTTGTTATGTGAACATGGCGAACGGCTACTGCTGTCTGGCCGTTTATGATCGACGTCAGAAAACGTTGGCCAATAGCAGAATTTTGTTTTGTTCACATGACTAAGAATTTCTACAATATTGTAGAATATTTTTTAACAAAATTGAATGTTTATTATAAGAAGGGATGTAAAGTATTACTATTTTTTGTAGAGAAAATTACTATTTTTTGTAGAGATAATTATTAATATTTGTACAAATTTTTACAGAAGTTAGTAGTAGTAATTACGATAATTGTAATAAATTTCTACTTCTACAAACAATAGTAAAATATACTAAACATTGTGGACTTCTTTCCTATTGTTGTAGCATTTTATTCGACAATTCAATTGCTACAATAATTAATAGTTTTTAACTATAAATTGTAGTAAAATTTTCTACAAATTGTTAAGTATTTTTCTACAAGTCTACTACTACAACAAATTTTTCTAGTCACATTTTTTTCCGTGTATTTGATCAAAAAAGGTCCCCTTAAATTTAAATTATAAAAAGCGTTCTTTTGGTTTGTGTAAACGGACCATTTTAAAAGCAGCCAACCACTATCGTTCAATAACGGTGAACGTGACGAAGAACACCGGGCGGACACGAGGTAAGAGTTCGAGGGGATCAAGAGGAAGATTGGTGAAGAGAGGAAGATGAAAAAGGGTTTTTAGTTAGGTGTTTTTAATTTTAAATTGTTAAAATGTGTTTGGGAGTTTCCTGTTTTTACAATTTCTATATCGTGGGAAGCTGTGGGTAGGTTAGGTTATGTTGAAAATGAGTGGGTAAAATACTTTGCCGATTTTTACATTTATATTATTTTATTATTACCGATGGCTATATTATATCATTTTTGATATTTTATTAACTTTCAGTTTCATTAGACTCTTAAATATCTATTGTTCCCCGATAAATTATGTATATCTTATCAAATTATTTTAAATAAACGTTTCTTCTCTCTTACATTTTATTCTTTTCTCACACACCTGCTGATGGTCATTTGACCGACAGTAGTCGCCCTAGAAAAAAATTAATATTGTGCTTAAAACTTTTGTTTTCTTTTCCTTTTTAATTAATGTTTTCAAAGTTATGTGACGTCATTTTTAAATTTTAAAATTTAAAGTATCGTCATGTAACTCGGACGAAAGTCCATTATAATTCATTACAAGCCATAATTTTTTTTTGATATTTTCACGACACAAACAAAGATTTTCTGTAAATAATTTTATTTTCTATATAATAAATTATGTTCAATGTTTGATCAAAGCTACTAAGTTAACCATCGGTTTTGTCATTCATAACCATTAAGTATTTTTCTTTTTATTAATTAAACGTCTCCGAATCACTAATGCGCGCATTTTCAAAACTGCTCTGACAAACTGGCTAAAGGCTATGATAGTCTTTAAGGGGAATGATCACCGGGGCTTCACAAATACCCGGCATACCAACTAGGTTTAGGGTTTACCCTCGGGATGGAAAAAAAACCAGACGAATTGTATTTTGGGGGGGGGGGGGGGGCTAGAAATTGGTTACCTGAACGTGTGATACTCAGATATTGATCTCTGTATGCAGATTGACTGGATTTTGCTCAAGTAGAACTTAGGTTGAGCTCAATAACTCGTGACACACATACCTAGGGTAATAAAATGTGAACATTTTTAACAACTCAATGTACTTCGCTTTTAGAACCGATGATGGACGTAGGACCGAAATCAGTTGCCATTTAGTTTAAATAAAGAATTTTTATTTCTTTAGCAAAACACCAAATAGGAATGTAAAAGTTGCCAACGACCTTGATAGAGCGTTACTTGATAAAGGAGGGGGCACGTTTTAAATGTAAAAAACCCTTCGGTCAGAATTTGAGGAAATTTTGATATGTTGTAAAACTTGACCTATGGATCAAATATCTCTTAAGTTTAACAGTTTTTGATTTACGGGGTGTCCAAAATCACTATTTCATAATTTCAGATTATCATAAAATGCATGTTTTTGTCAATATTAGCACAAAAATTAGTGAATTATTTTTTCTAGAACTAACTAGAATTCTTTATTTACTTTCATACAACTGGTATACAGGGTCAAACCATATGTTTAAAAAAAAAATGTACGGTGGAATTGTTTTGATATTTTGCTGAAAGGAAGCTAATACATATATATTTCCATTAAAATTGTTATAAGTTACTTACAATAGACGTCAGATGTACAGAATGTTTCATTTATTTATTTATTTATTCTTTCTAGTTCATTTTCTGATCAGCCAACTGAAATGCCTATGTTAAAAAGTTGCGAGTAAAGTAGTAATATTGAGAGGTGGATTGATATTAAATTTATTTAAATTAAATAATAGTTTGTTATTATTATATTTGCCACATTGAAAAAATATATGATTTAGATCTGCAGTTTCCCCCATCCGCTTCACAGTATGGGGTTTCTAATATACCTATTTTATTCAGATGAGCTGGAAAACAACCGTGATTGATTTTCATTCTAGAAATTGTGCTGCTATAGTGTTTGTTAACTTTGTATTCGAAAATATGTGGTAGTGTTCCGCACCGTAGTTATTTAAAATAAGTATAGTTGATACATTGATATAAATAATTATCAGTAAAGTATAAAAAACTAACTGAATACAAAATGCAATCTAGATAATTTTCTTTTCGTTTGAACTTTGTTCTTAACGCTAATCATTTATTCGATTTTTTTGAGTGTTATTTTTGGAAAAAAAGTTAGGCCACAGCAATTTTTAAGCGTATTTTCAAAGAAGTGTTAAAGAAAAAGTAAAGCAAAGAATGTTTCATGCATTTTTGAAATCGTGATTCAAGGAGCTTTTATTTGATAACACACACGGTGCTATCAGAAAAAACACTTTTGGAAATAAGTCGGTGGGACAGCCATCTTTAACGCATTTTCGAAAAAATAGTTAATACAAAGTGACTCAAACCAACATGTTATACATTTTTAAAACAGTGGGTATAAAAGCTTTTATTTCATCCTCACACGATGGCATCAGAAAATATTTTTAATCCCTCCCTCTCGCCCCCAAATTGACCCTATATAACGGCAAGCAATATGGATAATTTTCGTTCAATGTACATCTTATTCTCAAGGTTTGCCTATCATTCTATAAAAACTAGAAGGTTCAATTGTAAGGGTTTTCCATTTGAAGAATTCGAGGTATGACCGTAGATCTTTATATTTGAACAAAATGAACTAGAAATAATAATAATGTTATTGAAATAAAACACTCTGTACATCAGACTTCTATTTGAACTAATTTATAATAACATTTTAAATGGAAATAAATATGTATTAACTTCCTTTCAAAAAAATATCAAAACAATTCCACCGTATTTTTTTTTAAACATAAATATGGTCTCACCCTGTATATCAGTTGTATGCATAATAATTATGAAAGCAAATAGAGAATTATTGTTAGTTGTACGAAAAAAAAAAGGGTTTCACTAACACTAATTTTTGTGCCAATATTGACAAAAACATGCATTTTATGATAATGTGAAATTATGAAATAGTGATTTTAGACACCCTGTAAATCAAAAACAATTTTTTTATTTATTTGATTTTTAACATTCAAACACCCAGCAAAAATTATGAATGTCACGGACAAAGAAGGGTTAGAGTGTGAGATTTGCGTGAAGAGGAACCAGAACAAAGACATGACGTTTTTAAATGTTGTACAAAATGGCTACTAACTCATTATCCTTAATATTTTTGCTGCGTATTTTTATTTCGATACTTAAAATTCGATTAACAGAAAACTGACTTTTTTGCTTAGTACTCTTCATATAAAATATAAAATGAGAGCTTTCAGCTATAGAGCGCTGTCGCTCGAATATCACAACACCCTTTAGATGTAAATGATACTAGTAAGCTTACTGCATTATCAGTAAAAGCTTCTATTTTACTCACACTACCCATTTTCGATGATTTACCTACAGCGAGACATCTCAGTTACAGTTTGATTAATGGATCTGTACTTATTCAGAAAATTGAACTCCTTTGTTTAGCACTCTAGGTTCACTTCTTTGTTGCTTGCAACTGGCCCAGTTTCTTAAAATTATGTGTTTATCTGACGTAAGAAACTGTGACTGACATTCGTGCTCTAATGTTTAATATTAAAGATTATTAGCTGTCCTTATAACAGAACGTTCTTCGTATCCGTAACTAAGAACATTAAATTTTTTCAGCTAAGTTGTAAACCATTGTAATTCTAACAGACAAGATACCTAAAACCGTTTTCCTTAAAATTGTCAGATATTTAGTGAGTTATAATTAAATACAATAAATGCATATGTAATAAAATAAATATTCTCAGCACTGGCACAGGATATTTTCTAAATTATTGGATTTTCTTTTACTTATTTAATTTCTCTTTCAAGGTGAAATATTTGAAAATAAATTAATACGTGTATAATAATAGGCGATACTTAAGGCATCACCCCTTTTTCTTAATCTAAACTATGGAATCTATGTAAATATACATTTTTATTTTCTTTCGAAAAAACATTTAGATTTTTAAAGTAATAACTTTTTAATTCTAGCTGCTTTTCGAGATTTTTTATTTTTATATCTAACTGCAGCGGGCTAACTCTGATAAGTGACTTACACTTTGTAACTCATGAGAAGGAGAATTCTCTCAAACACCCTTCTAACGACATCCTTGAAACTTCCCCTGTTCTAACATACAATAATTTTACACCAACTTCAAACATCAGCTGGGCAAACAAGATAAGCCATGCGCGCCATTTTTATACTTTCCAATGTTATTTGGCAAAGTAGTTGAAACCAGACCGTGTCAAAACATTATTTGAAATTAGATTCATCCGAGTTAAAAAACACTATTGGTTTATTAAAATTTCCCTAGAGATTTAATACCATTACATTATATCTCGAAAGATGAATGTTATTAATATTTCAAGAAGCGTCAAGGCTGATTTTCCATCTGCTGTACCAATTTATTTGATAAATCTAGACAGACACGCGGAAACAGTTAGGTCTTAATCTTTTGGTATACCTGCTTTCGTGTTTTCTGCATTCATCAAACGGTCCGATGGATATTTAAATTAGATGAGTAAATGATATTCATAAAACTTATAACACAAACTAAGTAAGCGCGGTGCAATCATTTAAATTTTTAATCTATGAATGTTTTTACATTTTAATTCACATTTTAACACTTTTATTAAAAAACCGTAAGTAACCGACTTTGATGTAAGTAGTTATGGAATATTATATACTACAAACACTAATGTACAGAGCTGTTCAAAACATTTTTTGTCCAAACTTTCAGCAGGAATCCCATTTAAACCGATCCATTTTAAACGAGCGTAAAGTTTTAACAATTTGAGAAAACAAACAAATGTCGAGTGTAAACATTTTTTTGAACTAAAAGTTAGTCCAAGATATTAATTATATAATGTTGGACCAATTAACATCACATTAGAGATAATCAGCTCCAATTTTACAAGATTTAGAATGGAAAATAAGGAACAAAACAACATTATTATTAGGTTATAAATTTTAGCCAAATTCAATTTTTATTTATTCAACCTTCCCTTCTTTGATAAACTTTCAATAATTATGTATATGTCGTAGACTTACAGTGAAATTCGTCTTTTCATGTAGATTCTAGTCACGTCATAAAGAGCCGAGGCTTTTCGTGAAGAGACCACACTCTTTCGACGTATAATGTCGTAACATATTCTGACTAAATTCAAATATCGGCACTTTGTAAAGTAACGATTTAAAGTCGCCAGATTGTATAAAGTGTTAAATTTACCTGCTTTTACTGAAGCTGATAATAATTTTGTTATTTATGGTTATT
Organism: Psylliodes chrysocephalus; assembly: GCA_927349885.1. Classification (NCBI taxonomy): domain Eukaryota; kingdom Metazoa; phylum Arthropoda; class Insecta; order Coleoptera; family Chrysomelidae; genus Psylliodes; species Psylliodes chrysocephalus. Next base: position 92,928,719 of record OV651813.1, read on the forward strand.
ATAGAGGAAAATAATTAAATTTCTACAATGTACATTTTTGTATGAATAGTTTACCCTTACTGGAGGGGAGCAACCCTTTCGAAAAATTTAAATTTCAACCGTGTAAATTTTTTGAAATTTGCTTCATTAATTCTCGACTAATTATTGTTTCAGAATAACGGAAATTAACGTAGCGCACTCATCCTTAGAATTAAAATTCGGCATTGCATGATATCGGTTTTGGTTCAGACGTGAAGTAAGACTTTTTGCCATTAGATAAGGTCACTGTTAGTTTAGTTGCTTTCCTATTTGTGATGTTTTGTTATATTTAAACATTAATAAATCAACACGTAATGAAGCAAATTTCAAATTCTTTTGCACGGTTGAATAGAGAATAAAACCCCTTTTCAAATGAGCTATCACCACCCCATGCCATTTAAATTTTTCGAAAGGGTTGCTCCCCTCCAGTAAGATGAAATTAATGGTAAACTATTCATACAAAAATGTACACTGTAGAAATCAGAAATCGACGTGTCTCAGCGATTTTCCTAACAAGACTCTAGTAACGAGTTAGTTAGGGGGGTAAGACTTATGATGCTCACTGTATTGGCCTCCATTTTTAGGTATGTTCCGATTTTGGAACTTGGCGTTTTTTAAGTGTGGCGAATTGGAACTTTTTGTCATAGGTAAAATAGGTTCAAAAACATTTTTGGGGAAAAGAGATATATTATTATGTATGATAGTTTTAACCGTTTATTGATACTATCAACAAATAAGTCTTTAACTCAGCTGATGACCCTGAAGGTGACTTCGAGATATCCGATAACGAAGATGAGGTTGAATTTGGAAAATTATTACACTTTCAAGAGGCCATGTTCCAATAATGAAACTTTTTCTCCGCTCTGTACAAAATTTTAAAGGTAAGATAGAATTATTTTACAATTTTTCCTGGACTAGAGTAATACCCTTCAGAAAACTAATTTTAGTAAATAGTAAATAAAAATGTGGCTATGAATGGGTTAATAAAAAGCCCTTGAATGCGAGAGTTTATTATTTTTATTCCCATTTCAGAATAACAGATACGAAATTTACAAAAGAACTTGAACAAAAAGAGTATTATAAAGTGTGTTCGATGGTGTACAATAGGTATTTATGAAACCAGTTACGAAATGTCTTATTTTATGCAAAAACGTGAATATTTGCTGGACAAACAAAGCGAGGTCCCTCTACATAAACGAGTTACATAGGAAGGCATTTCGTAACGTGTTACATACAATAATTTTTGTAATTTTGGCCAGATTATTCATAAAATTGTGTTTTGGTAACACGCTACTGACATCTAGGCAACCAATATGACTTTCTTGTATTGTTAGTTGCATATGAGTAACTTCATTTATTTCATTGACAAATAGAAAATATTATTAACATATTCTCAACAACTTGTAGTGTGTTTATATTGCTTGTGAAAGTTATTTAGTTTTTCAGAAAGTTGGTTATTTTGTCGTGTATTGTGTTTTAATTATTTTGTGCTGAATTAGAGTGGAAAATAAGGTCCAAAATAACATTATTACTAAGTTGTGAGTTTAACCAAATTCTATTTTTATAAGTCGTCCTGAACTTCTTTGGTATAAACTTTCAATAATAATGTATATATCCACCTCTACACTTTTATTTAAAAGAGTAACGCGTGGGAATGATTTCAAACTTATATATGTCAGATGTGAAGAAGAACAAGTAATAATGTATTTGTTTCTTCTCTCCTGGTAAATTTTTCAAAACAGAGATATGCATTTTTCTTATTAGGGCGACGATATTGATTTTAAAACCAAAAAAGGTTTATTTTAATTTTTTTTTTACTTTTGCGCAACTGGTGATATAATGCATTTTTCGTAACCAGTTTCATAATGTTTTAATAATACGCAAATGGTTGCGTTGACAGTTGCTGCGATTACAAAAAATATCACTTAAAGTGTCAAAATTAGAATTCCTTTTTGCACTCTTATCGGGTTTTGGATCTGAACCTTCGCTTCGCTGTCGGTATCGTTAAATGTGAAAGGGAATGGCATTCAGCGGTGAAAACAACTTTTGAATCCTGACCTGTCTAATCAATATACAGTATGGTTCAAATGAAAGGAATAAATTCATTATAATGGAAGTAGCTGGTTTTTCGAAAAAATGCTCGGACAGGTCAATTTTGTTTACTTAAAGCGCAATTTTTTAAATAAAATTTAATTTTCCCCCACTTCCCATTTTTGGGCAGTGACGTCATTGACAATTTTTTTAAATAGCAACCTCAATTTTTTTTTCTTGATTTTGATAGATCTTGCAATTTCCTACTCGGAAACATAATATTTGAAATATCGACAACAATTTTTTTTGAAAAAAAGTCATTTCAAGATCAGATACATAAATTTTATGTTATTTTGAAACACAATAAATTAATAAAAGATAATTATTTGTAATTAAATGCTTAATCTAACAAAATAATAATAAAAATAATAATAATAAAAAGAATTTGTGAAATTGTCATTAAATTCGTTTTATTATTATTATTATTATTATTATTATTATTTTAAATTAAGCACTTAATTACAAATAATTATCTTTTATTAATTTATTGTGTTTCAAAATAACATAAAATTTATGTATCTGATCTTGAAATGACTTTTTTTTAAAAAAAATTGTTATGTCAGATATTTCAAATATTACGTTTCCGAGTAGGAAATTGCAAGATCTATCAAAATCAAGAAAAAAAAATTGGGGTTGCTATTTAAAAAAATTGTCAATGACGTCACTGCCCAAAAATGGGAAGTGGGGGAAAATTGAATTTTATTTAAAAAATTGCGCTTTAAGTAAACAAAATTGACCTGTCCAAGCATTTTTTCGAAAAACCAACTACTTCCATTATAATAAATTTATTCCTTTCATTTGAACCATACTGTATATTATCTAGTAAATAATAATACTAAACGAATGCACAAGTTAATAGGCAAATTAGTTTAATAGATTTTTTTTTCTATATTATAAAACTCTACCAGATTAATGTTTATTGAAAGGAATAATAATATTCCTTACGGTTGACTGGTGAAGCGAGTTGGAATTTTAAAGAGGTTTTTTATTATATTTACTGTTTTCATTGTAAATTGAGCCAGACGGACGATGCTTTTCCTTCTTCGTGGAAGAAGCGCTTCTCCTAGTTGCGGCGTCTACTTCAAGTTCTCGGGTCCGTTATAATAATTATCGTATCTTTAAATCTTTTAAATCCCCGTAACGAACAATAACGAGTTTTAAAATGGCACTAATCAAAAGATATTTTACCGAAAAAACTAAAATTATGTATTTTTTTTAAATATTTTACGATATCTAAGTACGAGGTGGGATTGATAACAGCCTACCTCATAAAACTTCACAATATTTTAAAATATCATTTTATTTATTCAACATAGTCTCCTTTAACACATTTACCACAACGTTCATAAAATAATTGCACTACTATCAAAAACATTTTTGTTTTAGTCCGCAAACTATTCCTCAACGGCACATATGACAATCATTTGTCGAAAATTTTTACCTTTCAAATGTTTCTCAAGTTTGGGAAACAAATAATTATTCTGTGGTGTTAAATCAACGACTTGTGAGTAGGATCATTGTCTTGTAACTTGCAAACATTTAAGAGCCCCGCACACCACATATATTTCGTTTTTTGACCGTAACGTCCTTATTTTTAAAAATGTATTTTTGTTTTGTTTTCACTGATCGATTGGTAATTTTTAAACAAGTGGCGCGTGTTTTTTACATTTTTGAAACTAAACTAAAAACTAAAACGTAAAGTCCATAAACGACAGTTTTACCCCTCGATACATAAATAACTATTATGACGAAAATTGTTTGATTTATACTGGTCATAAATATACTAAAATTACCTTCTAATTTAAAATATAATGCCTAAATTGATCACGAAACCGTCCCTGCCTAAATAAGTATTAGGTATAAATGTTACGTCAATTTGGAATTTGTCAATAAACCTTATATTGTAATATCCAAACAAAAAATCTGATGTGTCTAACACATGACTTTCCTGTCTAGTTATTACAGGCTTTTTCCGGTTATCTTGTACAACCTATTGTATCACCCCTGTAAATATTCATTGTCAACGAAAATACTGAAAAATTTAAATTTTTATTGTATCACTCCTGTAAATATTCATTGCCAACGAAAATACAGAAAAATTTAATTTTTATATTCGAGAAATGTATGGGACAAAAATTATATAGAATGATATCACAAACAACTTTTATTAGAAAATTTTTCTCAAACATTTAAATTTTTTACATTTTGTCCATTTTTTTTTTTTTTCGAATACGAACCATTTAAGAAAATTTTGTATAGGAAAAAAAATTTAGAGAATAGTATTAGAAGTAACTTTTATTTAAAAAATTTTCTTCAATAAAATATAAAAACGACTCCATATAAAGTACCCCCTAGATGTTCCGACTCTGTCCAAAATCTAATCAGTTCACCGCAGGGCGGAATAAAGCTCAAAACGTAAACATTCATCAAAAACTTGAGGTCGAAAAAATTATGATTCCTATACTTTCCTTATGTATATACAGACAGGGAAGTAAAAAATATATGTATGTCGCTAATGTATGGAATAAATTCATTATAATGGAAGTAGCTGGTTTTTCGAAAAAATGCTCGGACAGGTCAATTTTGTTTACTTAAAGCGCAATTTTTTAAATAAAATTCAATTTTCCCCCACTTCCCATTTTTGGGCAGTGACGTCATTGACAATTTTTTTAAATAGCAACCCCAATTTTTTTTTCTTGATTTTGATAGATCTTGCAATTTCCTACTTGGAAACGTAATATTTGAAATATCTGACATAACAATTTTTTTTGAAAAAAAGTCATTTCAAGATCAGATACATAAATTTTATGTTATTTTGAAACACAATAAATTAATAAAAGATAATTATTTGTAATTAAGTGCTTAATTTAAAAAAAAAATAATAATAATAAAACGAATTTAATGACAATTTCATAAATTCTTTTTATTATTATTTTTATTATTATTATTATTTTGTTAGATTAAGCATTTAATTACAAATAATTATCTGTTATTAATTTATTGTGTTTCAAAATAACATAAAATTTATGTATCTGATCTTGAAATGACTTTTTTTCAAAAAAAAATTGTTATGTCAGATATTTCAAATATCATGTTTCCGAGTAGGAAATTGCAAGATCTATCAAAATCAAGAAAAAAAAATTGGGGTTGCTATTTAAAAAAATTGTCAATGACGTCACTGCCCAAAAATGGGAAGTGGGGGAAAATTGAATTTTATTTAAAAAATTGCGCTTTAAGTAAACAAAATTGACCTGTCCGAGCATTTTTTCGAAAAACCAGCTACTTCCATTATAATGAATTTATTCCATACATTAGCGACATACTGTAGGTATAGAATTAGTAATTTATATTTCGTTTTAGTTTTTCTCACCCAAATAATAACTAATTTAACTTTTTATTAGAACACATAATATAGTCTTTCTAGATACAGTCCAACACGGCAGAATAACCGATTAGTACCGACTTCAAAGGGACCGCGCACATGGGCGTACTAATTTAATTATTAAAATTAAGTAGATTAAATTAATAATTATGTATAGTTCTCCCATTAAACTCGTTCGAACTCTTACCGACAATTTTGTTTGATCTGCCACAGGCGTAGATACCTCATTTTAAAAATTTAAATTTTTATAAATACGAGAAAGTATTCGTTAAAAGGCGATCGAATGATTATAAATTGGACGGCGTTATACCCGTTGTTTAGATAGATGCATTTAATTGTAGTCCTACTTGAAACTTAAAAAATCATTATTATAGCTCGTTAATTTGCTACAACTGAATATTAAATTATAAAACGTAAATAGACGAGTAAAATGTACCTGCCTGTAAGGGCGTTTGGTTCAAACAGGGTACCAGACGTGAACTGATCCCTTTTTGTACCACATTCGTTTTTTTTCCGGAAAACGAAATTTCAAAGCAAAAACCATAAAGGAAAATAAATTCTTTGCAAATAAAACAAAACTATAAAATAATTTAGAAAAATGAATTTTTTAAAAGAAATAAATGAATATGAACTAATAAAATGTTAACAATGAATTAATTTGATGAATCTCGGATTACCAATAATGAAAAATAAGAAAGTTAATTTGAATCTAAATCTGAACCATCTGTCGAGGAATCGAAGTTTGGATATATAAGTAGTGGAGCTATAGAAGGTAAAATATGATATTCTTTTTCCTTTTTAGGACGTGACTAATGCAAATTTTCCAAACGTTAAAGACGGATCTTTAAATACGCCATTAATATTTTCCAAATCACATTTGTTAAGGTAGGTGCAAAATTATTACGTCTCAGTTTAAGTTTAACTGAAGACCAAACTAATTCAATTGGATTAAGTACACAATATTAAGGTGGTAACCTTAATACAGTATGACCATTATCTTTTGCAAAATTATCAATATAATACTGTATTGGAATATTCTTACTTTAACAATTTGTAACAATTGTGGTGTTGTTTTTACGGAAGCAGGACTATCAATGTTATTATCTTTTGAATACTTTGATATACCTATCTGATTTCTTAGAGTCACTACTTGGCTTCTTGTGAATTTGCCGGGAATGATATGGCGTATTGTCCATTACAATGACTAAATTAGTTGGAATATTCGGTAAAAGTTGTTCAGCAAATCAGTTCTTAAAAACTGCTGCATTCATATCGTCATGATAAACCAGCAGAGCTTTATTGACATATTTTGCTGAAAGTAGCGAAGCGTTTGCTACAAAGCCATTTTCATTTCCGGCATGTAAAATTATGACTCTAGCATCTACATCTACCTCAAAATGTCTCCAGAAAGCATCTCGTATAACACAAATCAAAATTTAACAGAAACACCGAAAAATAAAAAGTTTATAACAAACGCTTTGGGAAAATTTTTCAACCCGTGCACGCTACTGATCAAAGATAAAACAACTAAAGCAGCCAAGCGAGCCAGTAATTCTGGCCGCTCACTTGTGGACTTAAAATCAACTGTAGGTGCGTAGATGTTTAAAACTTAAGTGTGCCACATCAGGGGCTATACCAAGACGGTTCACACTTATTTGCAATGTGAGGGTATAGAATTTGTAGCATGTAACGCGAATTATTACGCAATCCCGGTACAAACGCCTATATTGGATTGAGTTTGGAAACACTATACCTTTGCACATCTTTTAGCTTTTATCCCGACTTTTATTAAATTAATAAATACAAAATATATATATATATACCACTTTAAACTCCTATAAGCAATGTCAGCAGTTATAAATATAAAGATATATTCTTTTGTACATCAAGCATATGGTGACATAATGTTAGTTTATCTTAATTATCTCACTTATGACATGACAAAATTATTATTTGAAAACTATTAGAATCCTTAATCTTTTGCCTAATAGTAATCAAGAATAAATTCTTACGAATTTTTGCACATTTTCGTCATATTGGCGTATATAGTTTAAAAATCAGTAAAACAGTTTTTTTGCTAACCGTCACGTCGCTTCTATTACTCGTATTTATATTTTTCAGTATATTACTCGTTTCGATGAAAAGAGACGGATGCTAGACACGACGTGACCAGTACATCCCCCATTTGAATTGATCAGGTGGTTCGCGCAATCAAATTAGCAGCTCAGTACAGTTTTACCCTTTTTTAAATAATGTATTATCATTATACCATCTTTGTCCCAGAAAACTGAAGCCAGTCGATTTTTGAACACGGAATTTTTTTAGTCGTCAATAATCAGAATGCTTTCTTGTATGAAAGTCATGATATGATGAACGATGTGCTATAATTATATCATAGAATTAATGTTTTCCGATGTGGTCTCTTAAATTCTGCAACATAGTTTTTAATGGTGGCATATGAAGGACACTGATTACCTATCATATCAGCAAAAATATATTTACCCGATAATCATTTCAAAAATAAATACTTAACTCGACTTTTTCACAATCTAGCTTTTTTTCTCGGACCTCAGACATAGGAAATGTCTTCAATCATAGTCCAGTAAATGAATGACTGAAAAGATCGAAAGCTGTAAAAAAATCGCTGATGAGTTCCCACGTAGCTCAATTTGTAGGTCATCGCAGGTGTTTTTAAATGAGAAAATCCTTAAGGCGTTCTTGGTACCGGAAGGGGCTGAAAATGGACCCCTAAACTCTGAAAAACGGGTTTCCCGCTAATATCTGGCTAAATATGCCAATTAGAGAATTTTTTCAGACAAAAAATGAAGATCAGCTCATTCTCTGCAAAAATGATCCCTACCAATTTTTTCGCAATGCCAATATTTTTTGTAAAATCAGACTTCGAAAAATCCATAATTTTCATATTGAATAGATATGCTAGTTTCCTGTCGAATTTCCGCTCGATGGGGTTGGAAATGCATTGATCTTCATCTTCTGGACTTTAAAAACCAATTACAGATGGCGCCAGCACCTTTGCTATTCTCACTAAATTACGGAGTCCGTAAATGAAAACTTCGGAAATAATCGATTATTCGACAATTACTGGAGGATTTCACCTGATTTTTTTCTGCAAAGTGGCGCTTGGGCTCTCTCAATTGTATTAGCGAATACTCTGTGCAATTTGAGTTGCAAATTTACCAGAAAATTACAAAAACGTATTTTTCCTTGTGCCAAGGTCTTGAATCCCGTTGTTTTGGCTAAAAGCAAAACAACTTTTAGAGCGTGGTGAATATTCACCATACAACCATTCTAAACATTTTTCGCATTTTTGCGATATTTTTACAAACTTTTTTCGGAATAATATGGGTGCAGGATTTCGGAAAAAATAGGCAAGTCTTTGAAACATTACATTTATTTGGAAGCATTGGTTGGATATAAAACATACATAACAACCTTTAGGGTGTGGTCAACCATTCCAAGTCATCAGAATCATATAGATATTCTTCATCGTCAACGGTATTCTCGTCGCCTACTCCCTCTTGCTCCATTTCTACCCTTTTCTATATCAATATGAGCTGTGATCTGATTCAGAAGTGAATTCTGTGTTCAAAACAAGTACGATGGTACGCTTCTTTACCAAAGTGCTCTTTCTTTTCTCCTTTTCTATCGAAGCAGGTAACTGACAGAACAAACAATTGTTTTTGAAGTCAAAGCCACTATGGGAGCGCTTCTTTTGTCCCTTCGGGCTCGTTAAATGGTCCAACCGTCTTGAAGAGTGCTTGTCAAACTCGTTGTACGCGAACTTGCCTCGAGATTTAATAATAATAGCGGTCCCTACACTTGTTGTGCATTCGTACAGAGAATTGTTTCTGGAGAAATAGGTGGAAATTATCGCATCTCCATGCTTACTCGAATCTAATTTTCTAAACCACGAGTAACATTTACACCGTCATCCACAACACCCTCCTTACAAAGAAAGCATTGTGGAACGGAATCCGCTTCCATTTCAATAACACCAAGAGCTACCAAAAAATAGACGATCCAACCGTTAGAACAATTACACCAAGTTTTTAAAGTTGAGGCAAAATAAAACAAACCTTATTTTCTGCTTCCAACAAAAAAATATTATTTCTTGTAGACAAGAATAACGTGGAAATTTCTCACTTTAAACACCTTTTTTTTATAACTGAATTAATTTAATGAAAAATATTTATTTTATTTTAAATAAATAATTCAAAATAAATAATGAAAAAATATCATCAGTACATCAATAATCAGGTCAAGCCGACGACACCAAAACAGAGATTGTATACAAACACATGCAGACAACTATCGCCGCGTGGGTACACGAGGTTAGGTTATATACAATATCATGGATCTCAGAGGGGGAGCGTAAAAATGAAGTGTATAATTGTAACAACCTTTTTAGAACCAAGAACGGATATGGGGATTGACTTATATCAATGGAAAGGTCAGAATACAAGCTTTACTTTGATCTAGTTATTAATCCTCAAAAAATAAAGAGCTGGGAACAAGAAATGGTTAAACAAAAAAAAGCCGGTTTTCACTCGTGTGATCAATTTTCCTCATTTTTTGAAAATTATTAGACTCTATTAAAACTAAAAAAATATATTCGAAAAGTAGACCATCTAAGCTTTAAAATGATGTGCATTGGAAATCAATATAACGGATCATAAGATTATAATTCGCGCTTGTTCCGAAGATTCTATGGAACTCCGAAATCGGCTAAACCATGTAAATAAACAAATCAATTTTATATTAAAACGCAAGAAAAGTATTACAAAAAAAAATCTGAGGTTGTTCAAGATCCCCAAGGTCCCATTATAAAGGTAAAATTAGAATAAATGACTATTTTTAAAGAAAATATGAATAAATTAATGAAGCAGTCTCTAAATATTGTTGAAAAAACTTTGACCGCTTCTTAAAATATTTTTGGCAAATACGAACTGACTTCAAGTCACATGGAATTGTAGCTACGGGTTTTCCCATTGCGATGATCTTTGAATCATCCAAAAATATCAATTTTTTCCCAAGATATGGAACAATTCGTCCGCCCGCTTACACGTTAATTCATAGAAAGCGGAATTCCTGCAGGTAGCTGCAGCTGAAATGAGGGGACTTTTGAGTGCCATTCTCTCGAAAACTATTGAATTTTCGAAGAAAATGATAAGAGCAATTTTTGTAGATAATGAGCTGATCTTCATTTTTTGTCTGAACAAAAATTCTCTAATTAGCATATTCAGTCAGATATTAGCGGGAAACCCATTTTCCAGGTTTTAGGGGTCCATTTTCAGCGCCTTCCGGTACCAAGAACGCGTTAAGGATTTTCTCGTTTAAAAACACCTGCGATCACCTACAAATTTCGCTATGTGGGAACTCATCAGCGAATTTTCTACAGGTTTGACCCTTCAGTTACTGGACTATCACTCACAGTTCTATTAACGTTCAACGTACGGATGTCAAACTCCGACAACTTAATACATTCAATTTTGTTTAGTAGAACCTTTTCAGACTTTCTAGATACAAAAATATATCTCCTTGTATTTCCCGAATTTGTTATCGTTATTTGATAATGGCCAGGCATGCTGTCGAAAAAATAAAAGACATTAATTTTCCACTACTATTTAGCGTTTGTTGTGCGTTTAAATCGAATTTTTTTAGGAAAATCAAAAATGTTGCAGAGCTACAAATTTCTTGTTTTCCCCGTTCGAATACTGTAGAGTGTAGAGATAATGGAAAAATAATGCTACTTTTATTTAATATTTACATACGGGGGCGTGTTTTTTTACGCTGAGCCTATCTATAGTCTATTTTTATGTATGAGAGAGTAATAAAACAGCATTTCTAATGCAAAACTTAGTACGGTCATTTTAAATATTTTTACAGAATAATCTAAATATTTCCTAAAATTGTAATAAATGTACCTGAGCTATTACAAGTTTTGGGTCTTTTATTGGTCCATTATAAACATAAGCTGTACAGAACAATAGAAAAAGGTTTGGACAGGCCAAAAGTCCTGTGTATTAAAGATTACATAGCCGTATCTTAAGATTATTTTCAATAAGTACCTATTTGCCAATTTTGTTTTATTTTAATTCCAAGAATTTCTTACAGTAATCGAATTATAAGTAGATAAATACCTTCCCAACAAATTTCACCGAAAATGCGATTATAGGTTTTCCATTTAGTAAGGTGGTCCAAGTTGTGTATTCTTGACAGTTTACTAAATTTCGTTTAGTTGCAACTTGCAAGGTGCAGTGTGAATTCTAGTGTGATCATGGAAAATTTGGAAGGGCCGCGTAAACGACAAAAAATCGGTCCTTTAACAGTTAATGAAAAAACATTAATATTTAATTGTTTTAAATCATTTACAGACAAACATTTATGTAAAAGTGTTGATGACACAGTGGAATTAGTTAGTAGTACGCTTGGTGTTGGGAAATCTACGATTTACAGAGTTGTTAAAGAAGAGAAATGTGGCGAGTTTCAAACAGCACGTAAAGCTCCAGGAAAACCAAAATTTCAATTAGAAAATCTTTTGAAAGACTTCGAAGGAAAGTGCATGCGTTCTTCTTTAGAAAAGAATTTCCGACAGTAGACAAAGTTCTTGCCACGGTTCGAGATGATAAGGATTACCCTGAAATGAGTCGAAGCACACTATGGAAACTTTTAAAATAAATAGGTTTTCTATGGAAAAAGCATTCAGAAAGTCTATTTTAATAGAAAGAAGCGATATTGTAGTATGGGGAAGAAATTACCTAAGGACTATAAAAGAAATGAGAAACCAAAGAAGAAATATATTTTATTTAGATGAAACATGGACCAACGAGGGACATAAACCAAATAAATTTTGGCAAGATGAAACTGTTACAAGTCGAAGACAGGTTTTTTTAAAAAATGTATCTACTGTTTTAAATCCACCATCAGGAAAGGGGCGCAGGCTAATAATAGTACATATCGGTAGTTCAAACGGTTTTGTTAAAGGTGGTTTATTGACTTTTGAATCTACTCGTACCAGTGACTACCATGAGGATATGAATGCTGATGTCTTTAAAGAGTGGTTCGAACAAATTATAGATCTTCTTCCTCAGAACTGTATAATAGTAATGGATAATACAAGTTATCACTCGAGACTTATAGAAAAAATGGCCACAACCAAGTGGTTAAAAAAAGATTTACAGAATTGGCTAAATTCAAAGAATATTAAGTTCCATCCCGGTTCTGTGAGAAAAGAAATTGCAAAAAAATCGTGCGATGACGGTGGTTATGTTATGTTGATAATGGGGTGTTAATACACTGCGACCTAAAAGATCTATTGTGCGCCCTTCTGTCGCCACTGCACTAAGGAAATGTCTCAATGCCTATAGCGACCCTTCCAATCCTATTTTCTCAATTGACGGTGGTTAGATCACCACCATATCATTGCGAAGTAAACCCGATTGAACTGATATGGGCACAGATAAAGGGAGAAGTTTCAAGAAAAAATAATTCTTTTAAAATGAAGTGATGTTAAACAGTTGTTTTTGAAGGCTGTAAATAATGTGGAGCCTGAAAACTGGGAAAAGGCAGTAAATCATACGATTAAAGAAGAAGAGAAAATGTGGAAGTTGGACAATATTACTGATGAAATGATCGAGCCACTCATTGTAAATATTGGTTGCGACAGTTCATCTTCTGATTTCGATTCTGATTTGGATTTGTAGGTAAGAAGTTAGTTTTTATATTAAAATTATTATTCATGAACGTAACGTTGTTTAAAAGTCAAAGTTTAAACCCTTATACCTACATAACCCGTTTGACACAATGTTTTTAACATACCTTGTGGAAAAATAAAACATTTTAGAAAAAATTGCACTTTTTTACCTTCAGCTGTTTAGAAGTTATAAGCAGGTTAATTAGGTGAAAATATAAGTGTATACTAGAGGAATAACTTCAAAAAATATTTTAACTGTCTACTAAAAGAAGTGATACGCCTATGGATTACGAACGCTTTATTATTTTAATACTCTCTCATACATAAAAATAGACTATAATAGGCGATTATATTTTTACAACAAATTTATCTGACTTTTCAATCTAGTTGTTTACAAGTTTAGTTAGTGACAGTTGTCAAATATATCTGATTGTAAGATACATAAGTTTAAAGAAAGTCTTTCACGAATAAATGATGGAAATAAACAAGGAGCATTATCGGGCTGTGATTTTTACAATTTCTAGCGTGGCTTAAACCGTAAAGAAGGATTTGACTTTCCTTAAATGATAGTTTTTGAGCTCCTAAACCTTAAACGGCAGTTACAGAAAAAATATTGACCTTAATCGGAACATTATCAAATAGGACCGGTATATTACTATTAGAAACGTTCCGGCAACTTTAAAGATTGGTGTGGAAGTAATTAATAATAATAAAAGGCCTTTATTTGTACAAAATTAAAGTACATTTCATTTCGGCGAGATTTAGCAGAGGCTATTCTTACATCTAAACGCAATACAGAATTTATTTTAATAAAAATAGAAAATAAAATATATCGAAATTAACAAAAACGATACTTATTATCGTAATAGTTTACAAAATAAAAACAAAAAAGAATTCAGAAATAAAATTAGAAAATAAAAAAGAAAAATATATATAAAATAACATTATTTTATGATTGAGAAATCAGCAGCTGTCTTTTTATTTTTTTTTTAATGAAAGAAGAAAACTAGATTCCTTAATAGCAAAACTAAGGTTGTTGTACAGAGCAACCGCATTATATGAAAAGCTGCGTGTGAAAGTAGCTGTTGAGTGGCGAGGCATAGCTAACTTTAGGTTATGCATTGATGTTCGATAAATTAATTTGTTCCTAAGATATGGTGGTTGTGAAGTGTTGATTATCTTAAATAGCTGTGAAAGAAAGATATACTCAAATAGGTTTCCAACATTCAACCATTTACTTTGTGAAAATGCCAGAGAAATATAGTCGAATTTTCTTAGATCATTTACGAACTTACAACATGTATTTGGCATGCTTCGATTTATTAAAGTTAAGCAAGGAAAGTATACAGTGATACATGGTAGTATTTTAGATAAAACTAAGCTCTGACATAAATTAGATTTAATGGATTTGTCACGAAGTATGTGTTTGTTGGAATAAAGCAATCGAAGCGCACCATAGCATTGCTGTAAGATATAGTTTACATGTTTATCAAATCTCAGAGATTCATCAAAGTCCCAAGTTTTTTGCTTCACATTCATCTGGAATTATTTCACCTGATATACTTAAAATTGCTTTAGATTTAACAAAATCTTTATAATTATTATTGCAAAATATTAACAATTTAGACTTGCTGGCATTAATATGTAAGTTGTGATTTAACCAAAGAGGTTAGAAAGGGTAGAGGTAACATAGGAAGCATTTGTCGCTGCGCGAATTTTGCCAAAACCGAAAAACTGGGTGGAAGGAGTAGGGAGATGTTCTGAGCCGGACTTAAATATTTGTATTGTAATACCTAATTTTGGTGGGTAACTAAAAGATGAAAAATTATGAGACGTTTTTTTGACTTTATTTGTTAGCACGATTCATGTATGATGAGGGCAATAACACTTTATCAATATATAACTAGCTAAGGGCCGATTCCACCGTTGTGTCAAACGAAGTTTAAATTATTAAACGAAGATTAAAATGACATTGTTAATGTAAATATGTCATTTTAAACTCCATTTAGTAATTTAAACTTCGTTTTTGTTAATATAAAAATGTCATTTTAATCTTCGTTTAGTATTTTAAACTTCGTTTAACAAAACGGTGAAATCTACCCTAAGTAAAAGTTTATAAAATTATTGCAACAAAATAGCTGTTGAGACAAAAAGTTATCGAAACAGCCAAAGTACTTTTTGCTCGAATTACAAGATTTTTTTCTACGATCACACCAAAATAAAATAAATAATTAAATTTTATTAGAAATGTGTTACCTTTTCGTTCGTTATAATATTTTAAGTTTATTTGACATAAGCCTAGTCTTCGAAGAGAAAAAATGTTTTGGTACTTATATGCCGGTAATTATTTATGATTTAATTATTTCCAGAAAATACCGTTCAATGAATTAAAATATTAGGAAGTCAATTAATAGGTATTTATGTAACCAGTTACGAAATGCCTTATTTTGTGTAACGAGTAAATATTTGCGGGACAAGCGGAGCGAGGTCCCACAACATGAACGACTTACACAAAACGGCATTTCGTAACGTGTTTACATACAAGATTTTTTCTAATTTCGACTTGATTATTTATAAAATTGTGTTAAAAATGATTCACCATCATTCTTCTGTAGGTACTTCCAATCAAATATTTTAGAATTGTTTGTTGTATTTGATTGCCCTACGACGTTTTTTTTTTTTTTTAATAGTAATAATAAAAATAAGGGACATGTGCAGTGTTTCCGATCTAATTTTTGACATTACCCGCGAGAAATTTGAAAAAAAAAACATTTTTACCCATTATCCTTAAAGAAGTACGTCAAAATTTTACCCCCAACATTTCTGGGCAGTTTTCAATAACGGCGTTATTTTAAAAATAAAACGCAATTTACAGCTTTTCTTTTTTGTTTTCTTTTTTGTTGTTAAACGTAATGTCATATTTTCAAATGTGAAATGTCACTACTCATTGCCTTTTTTTCGATATTTGGTTACTTCAATTTTTCGTTTTTTGGATTTTTCGATTTTTCGTTTTTCGATTTTTAGATTTTTAGATTTTTCGATTACTCGATTTTCGATTTCTCGATTTCACAATTTTTTTCAACTTAAAAACCAAAAAAGAGGCAGTTTTATTTATTTTCATTTCGTAACTGGTGACATATTCAACTTTTCGTAATCAGTTGCATAATGTTCTACTTTATGCAACTGGTTGCATATAGTAGATCTTTTGACACTTGCTGCGATTACAAAATATATTACTTTATATGTCAAAATTAGAGAAAATAACAGAATGTAAATTAAATGGATAGCGAAATATTTGACGGAGACCTAAACACATAAAACACAATTTAAAAAATTTATTTCAAATTTTTCTTTGTTTTGACTCTCATTTTGACTTTCAATAGGTAAGCATGAAAAAAATCGGCTTTATATTATGCTCCGATTTCACATATTCAATTTTATAATTATAATTTGACAATATTACTGCCCATCTACGTAGTCTGTTGGCTAAAAATTGGGGTAGCTGGGTTAAAAATAGTCACCAGAGGTAAGTGATCTGTAACTAGGATAAAGAAATGTCCATAAATATTCATTAATTTTATTTAAGCCAAAAATTATTGCAAGGACCTCTCTTTCAATTTGGGAATATTTTTGTTCGAACTTTGATAAGGTACGCGAAGCAGAAGCTACAGATTTCTCAATATTTTTTTCAAAAACATGACATCATGGCCCTTATTCCCACATTTGATGCATCTACGAATAATTTAATCGGCAAGTCAGGCTGAAAATGCATAAGAGCATCATTTGTTGTTAATTTATTTTTGATTTATTCCAAAGATTCCTTGCAAGAATTATCCCAAATCCATTTCACCCATAAAAAATAAAATAAAAAAAGTCCTAAAGCAAAATCATATCCTCCTTCCCGTTAGTGACTTAAAATAATTACTTCCCAAAAAACTATCCTTAAGCCAGGTCCCTCCATTTTGTGGCGATAGTACTGTTTTTTTTTATTGTGATTATTTTCTTCGCGGACCCCTCACAAAGGTCACACTTTGAGTAACACTGTTATAGAGAATTACTAAATAAATAGTTTTGAGAAAACATTGAAATCAGTTGTGAAGTTTGAAACGAATAAATTGGCAATGAAATTGATATTTTTGTATTTGATTGTATGTTTCTCTTTTCACTTCCTAAAAAAAGATTCCTCATGAAACAAGAAATAGTAAACAGTTTATAATAATAACCTTTATTTGCTACTTATAACATGTACCAATGACCAAGTCCGATTCTGTTTATTTTCAAATCAACAAATATGGACGTCGACATAATCCTTAAAAATTAAATCTCACCGAAATAAATGTAAGTTTCTTTTATCTCCGTCACATTTCGCAGGTTTATTATAAATAAAGCTTTTTACAACACATATTTGGGTCTATTCTGTAAAAATTCCTTTATATTTAACGGCCTTTAAAAATATTTTCTTCTTTAATTCGGTCACTATTTAAACGGATCTTTAAAATACATTAGAGGACTATCTTAAAGAAATCTGTTTAAATAATGATAGAAGTAAATTAACGAATACGAACATATTTTTATAGGCCGCCAATATTTTTAAAGGCCGTTAAATATAAAGGAATTGTTACAGAATAGACCCCAATGGCATTTTCAACGTTAATTTCCAAAATTTAAGTCACTAAAATACCAAATTAATTCTCGTTGACACATTAAATTTGGATGGACATCGCTCTGACATGTGATGTTCTCAACTGTGATTGGTGGGTGTGAATCATTTCGAAATGGGATTATGCGCAGTGTCTTATGTTCCATCTAAGGTTTGTATAATCTAAGGATTTAACGAATAAGAATTAATTTGACTTAGGTCTTGATTTATTAAGTTAACTGCATTTTCACAATCATTTACATGAAAATAATTGTGTGTCGTCAGCAAAAAATTGAACAGCACAGTTATTGATGTGATTATGTAAGTCTGATGTATACAGTAAAAACAAAAGTGATCCCATGACTGAATCCTGAGGAACGCCGGATTTTATTTGAATTGAAGTTGACATTTGACTATTAACAATGACTTATTGGTAACGATTATTTAAGTACGATTTTATGAAGCCTAGTGATGTGGCATTAAAACCATAGTAAAAACATTTAGCAGAGAGAAGTTTGTGATTTATCGTATCGAATGCTTTACTGAAGTCTAAGAGAACTAATAAACCTGCCTTTTTCTTGTCAATGCTGTTCAAAATGTCATCAGATAGATAAGTCAAAGCTGTTGTAGTGTTAAACCCCTTCTAAAAGCCAGATTGGTGAAGTGGATTTATACTATTCTTTGTAAGGTATTCATAGACTTGAATATAGGCAGCACGTTCGAGTATTTTTGATATTAATGGAAGAAGAAGAAGAAGAAGAAGAAAGCATTTATAGGCCGTAGTTCATTATATGAGGCTGGATTACATTTCTTTGGCAATGGAATAACTATTGTTTGTTTCCAAGATCGTGGGAAATAACCTTGTTCCAGCATAAATTTATGATATGCAGCAAATACATATCTATTACTTTTAAACACAGTTTTAACATCTGCATATTAATACCATCACTTCCTCCGGCATTCGACTTATAAGCAGCTTTTTCTCGCCTCAATGAAGCTAACGCAAAATTACGAAGTCCCTTGTAGTGATTCCAATTTTCAAGAGTTTTGTTTTGTTTATATTTTTTTAGTGCACTATCACGTTCTTTAAAAATTAACTTAATGGTAGGAGTTAACCAAGGTGCTTTCGGCTTACTAACTCTAGCAGTACGGAATGGACAATGTTTATTAAAAAGACGGGTTAATTAACCGGTTAATTAACACTATTTTACATAAACATTTGAAAGTCAGCAAGCTTTGTTCTCGGTGGATTTCCCACAACTTGACTTTAGCTCAAAAAGAGATGGTGCATATCTGCACTAGATCGTTTTGACCGTGGATCGTATATTTTGGTGTAAAAAATCATCACAGGTGATGAAACATGAACAACAATCGTCAGTTTGGGTCTTTGAGAATGAGTCTCGGCTCCAACAAAAGTTTTTCGCGAAAAAAGCCGAATTAAAAAAATGGTCCCAACTTTTTTAGAATTACTGGGCATGTTTTCACTGTAACAGTGGAGGATAGACGTACTGTTAATTCAGAATGGTACACTACATAAAATAATTTATTAATTTAAGGGTATTTGCTTAAAAATCTGGATAGCATGCATTTAAAAGTAGAGTGACCATATAACTTTTGGGCCAGTACTGGACGCTGAACAACATTGATGAACTTTGGAGAGGTGATGACTTTTTTAGCTCTTCAAATAAATACAAAAACAGAGAAGTCATGTAGAGGACCAGAGAACCTTTTTTTAGCTTCTCATTATTACGTTTTGTTTATTTGTTACGTTTCAGTAAATTATGTATTACATTGCTGGACAATAATGGTGTTTTGCTGGACAAATACAGCGTTTTGTTGGACGTTTGCTGTACAACATCAAATGCTGGAAAAAGTTTAAGCGATTTACCAATATACAGGGTGTCCTTTAAAATGTGTCCCAAAATTCTCAGGCAGATTCCTTAACCAAAAAATGGAAAAAAAGTTCCTATAGACCTATGTCCTAAAGTGCCCCCTAAGCGAGCAACAGCCTCTCGAAATCATTTTTTTTATTTTGATTTTTTGAATTTTCTTAAAAATGGAAACAAATAAAAGAACCAAATTTTGGCTGTTAAATATGATCAATAATAGTGACCTTTTGACACCTTCAAAAAGAAATTATTTCGTCAGGGGTGTACTTGGGAATTTTTTGAAAATTTTGATTATTCATAACTTTTTTGTGTTTTTGGTAATGACTTATTCATATTTTTTTTACATTCTACATTGAAAACTACGTCAAAAAGGAATACTTGTTTGATCTCGATTGGAGCAGTTTCCGAGAAAACATCATCCAAAGATATTCGTGCAGTTTAGGTTAATTTTCAATTTTGGCTGTTGTAGCCAAAAAGTTGGAAATCGAGGAACACGGCTTACATGTCCCTATCCTTACTTTTGAAGGTCTATTCAGTGGCAAAAAATATTAGTTGATACAGGGTGATCAAAAATCGGATGTGATTTTGGATTTTTGATCACCCTGTATCAAATAATATGTATTTTATGTCACTGAATAGACCTTAAAAAGTTAGGATAGGGACTGTAAGCCGTTTTCCTCGATTTCCAACTGTTTGGCTACAACAGCCACCTGAATTTGAAAAAATGTGATTTTTGAGTAGCTGTAGATCCTTTACTATTCATATTAGATAACAAGTGTGATATATCATTGAAATCAGATTATCGAGCAGATTCTAAAAATATAAAAATATACAGGGTGTTCCATTTAAAAAACATAACTTTGATTTGGCACGGCCTTATGAAACACCCTGTCACATCGTAACTAATTTTAAAATGTGAAGCTTAAAGCTGCCTACTTTTATTATAACAGATCTACAGAGCTTCCTCACACTAATCAATCACCCTGTATACTATTTTTAGCTCTCTAAATAAAATTTAAAAATTTAGTTCCCATTTATTTATTATGAAGACCATAAGGTTTGTATTTAGCTGTTTAGAATAAAAAAGTAAAAATATGTATTTTTTTGGCGTTTTTGTGTTTCATGGATAATTTTTTTCGCTCACTGATAAAAATGTTTCTTCAGTTAAACATTATTTCTAAAAGTGTTCTGGTGCGATTCGTTGTATTGTTATTATTTTGTTTAAAATGGCTCACAATAACTACAATAATGATTACACATTCGGCGAAATGACGGACATGCACTTATGTTTTGGACTCGCTTCTGGAAATGCCAATGAAGCTCGCAGACTTTATCAGGAGCGCTTTCCAAATAGGCATCTTCCATGCGCTAAGACGTTTTCTAGAATTGACGATAGACTTCGGGAAACTGGTACATTTAAGAAAAACTCTAGTAACAGTGGAAGACAAAATTATGTGAGAACTCCTGCTTTGGAAGAAGCAATTTTGGATAGGGTAGCTGAAACCCCATCGACAAGTACCAGAAAAATAGCAAATGGTAAGTAATTACTTATTTATTATTTTAGCTACCCCGTACCTTATCGTATAAAACTAGTTTTTTTACTTGTTATTGCTTCTCTTACATTTCACGACTTTTCGTATCGAAAAGAGTTGCGTTATGCAGAAAAAATCTGATTTCCCAAATCAATGGATTCTCTTTCTTAACTATTCACTACACAGATTCTCTCATTTAATTTCAGAAGTGGGAGTCGGACGTAACACGGTATGGAAAGTTTTGCGTGAACAACAATTGTACCCTTACCACATTCAAAAAGTTCAGGCACTTAAAGCTACTGATTATGAGCCGCGAGTTATCTTTTCTGAATGGTTTCTTGGAAGATGTAATCAAGATGCAATGTTTCTTAATAAAGTGCTATTTACCGATGAAGCTGGTTTCACTAGAGATGGTATAATAAATTTTCGAAATATGCATGAATGGGCTGAAGATAACCCTCACGCGGTTGTTGAACGTCACCACCAGGATAAATTTTCAATAAACGTCTGGGCTGGAGTTATTGATAATTACCTTATTGGACCATTTGTTTTGCCGAATAGGTTAAATGGAGCAGCATACAGGCTTTTTTTGGAAAATAACTTACATGAGCTTCTTGATAATATTCCGATTCAAATCAGACATAACATGTGGTTTATGCATGATGGAGCTCCACCACATTACAGCCTTGAAGCTAGACAGCACCTTAACGAAAGATTTGAGGGTAGAGTAATTGGCAGAGGTTGTCCTGTTAACTGGCCACCTCGTTCACCAGATCTAAATCCAATGGATTTTTTTGTTTGGGGTTATTTAAAATCATTGGTTTATTCCAGTCCTGTTGAAACAGTTGAAGAATTGGAAGAACGAGTTTTTCATCATTGCGAAGTTCTTAGGAATAATCCTGAAGTATTTTTTCGTGTAAGACAGTCTATGATGCGACGGTTGCGCTTGTGTGTGGAAACCAATGGTCGCCACATTGAGCATCTGGTTTAATTTTTTTTGATTTGTTTTTTTAGAATAAATATTTTTTTAAACCGTTTCTTATTATTAAATAAAAATAGTCCCACCACGACATTTGAACTACAATTATTTAGAGAGAGCTAAAAAAGTTATTTTTATTTACGAGATTCACCGAGGTAATTTAGGAAAATTGAAAATTAAGCTAAAGTGGACGAATATCTTTGGATGATGTTTTCTCGGAAACGGCTGCTCCAATCGAGATCAAACAAGTATTCCTTTTTGACGTAGTTTTCAATGTAGAATGTAAAAAAAAATATGGATAAGTCATTACCAAAAACACAAAAAAATTATGAATAATCAAAATTTTCAAAAAATTCCCAAGTACACCCCTGACGAAATAATTTCTTTTTGAAGGTGTCAAAAGGTCACTATTATTGATCATATTTAACAGCCAAAATTTGGTTCTTTTATTTGTTTCCATTTTTAAGAAAATTCAAAAAATCAAAATAAAAAAAATGATTTCGAGAGGCTGTTGCTCGCTTAGGGGGCACTTTAGGACATAGGTCTATAGGAACTTTTTTTCCATTTTTTGGTTAAGGAATCTGCCTGAGAATTTTGGGACACATTTTAAAGGACACCCTGTAGAGACACTAATTTGGGACACAGGGTAATATGCGTAATATGCTGAAATAATTCACCACTTAGTTACTGTAAAAAATATTAAACGTTGATACTAGCCAAAAAGACAAACATGTTAGCCACACTATAAATTTGAACACAAAACTACACAAGTCAGTTAAAAGTCCATTAATAAAAAAAATCGTGGACCGACTTTTCCTTATTACATAAACTTATTCATTTTTCATTTCCTTGTCCTGTAACAGTATTTTTGAAAACATGTTAGTCATATTTTATAACCTCGCAATGCACCTAACTATATTTTCAAAAGCTAATTTCGTTAATGCAGTTTAAAACCGGAAGATAGGTCGGTAATTTAGTATGCGGTCTGATTTCACTCTAAATGTAACTACAAATAAAAAAAGAAACGAGACGGCGAGTAAATGACTGTTGAAAATAGAAACACCGCTATTATTATTATTATATCTCCAAGCTTCCGATGCCAATGCCGATAATGCCGGTGTAACTTGATCAAATGTCAATAAGGAACTTAATGAATAGGGTGCCAAGAAAGAGATGCGTAACAATTAGGGTCCAGAAGTAATTTTGGATGTTGCTACTGAGGGTAGCTATGTTTGAATTAAGATAATTTAAAAGTTTTTTATGTATGTCTGAAAGCACCTAAACTTACAAAATAAATCAGCATTTTTATAATAACTTAATTTCCTATCAAAATTTAAATCTAATTTCACCTGTGTTCAATACTATTAGTTATTGACATATTCTGCTCTCTTCGATATTGTGGCTCATAGAACTAACTCCGTTTCAACACCATCACTTCACTTCGCTCAAAAGGTTCAAGTCTTTTAAGTATACGCACTAGGTCTTAATTTTCTAAAAATTGGAGTACTTCAATGTTGGTGCCTTTCCTCATCTAGGTAATTTTCTAAATTTGGAGTTCTCGGTGCTGGTCTTTTTTCCGAACATACCAAGGAGCATTAACTATCTTCCTAAGAATTCTATTTGGAACTATTTCTAGGCAATTGTAATTGTTTTTTTGATACACCCCATTATTGTAGGCCATATCAATATGTCCATACTGGCTGTAAACCGGGTCTTTGTTTTGAGTGATAAGTGAAGAGTGCCTTCCTATCGACCAATACATATTTCTATATTTAATATCTTTCATTTTAACATCCTCCTTCCATTTTAATCTATCGTTCGGATTTAGACCCAGATAATTTTTCTGTTTTTTTTATTTGGAATAATATTTTGTTATTTAAGTTTATTGGTATATAATATTCTATTAGTAAAGTTAATGTTAGCGAATTTTTATTTTTGTGCGCCACTGTTTATACCAGATTTGTATTGTTTGAATTGATTTCGTATTCAATTCCCTGCTGTTTCTTCTATAGTTGATCCTATGGTTAAGACAGCTGTATCATCAGAAAATGTAGCCAGTTTTAGATTTTCTATATCTGAAATGTCATAGGTGTATAATATAAGACTGGCTCAAGAACACTTCCCTGTGAGATGGCAGCATATATTGAATTTAGTTTAAATGTTCGTTATGATAGATATGATTCTAGTAGTTGATTGAATCGGGAAAAATTTCTTTATTTTGAATAATAGGCCTTGATGCCACATATAATAGAAGACTTTTGAGATACCAAGACATACTGCAGAACAAATTTGATTTATTATGTGATGAATACGACCAATCATAGAATTTTTATCTCGAAATCCGAATTGATGGGACGGGATAAGTTGTTTTTTGTCGATTATTCGGTCTCCCTAAGGTATTCACTCGTAAAACGGCTTTTCTTAAGAATTCAATAAAATTGAAATATAAGGTTAATGAAAGTGTCGTTTATGTAACTAAAAAAAATTAAATTTGTTGACCGTCTGTGAAACGAGATATTAACAATAGAAATGTGCATAATTAACACTGTTGAAGCCTGTCATGTACACAAGCAATGTATTTGTTTCAAGATATCTCGAAAACGGTTCTTACCATATTTTTTAAAAACTAATGTTACGTAAATCAAGGAGTTATAAAATTTTCTAAAAAATCGCTGAATTTTTTGAACGTCTTAGTAAAAAGATATAGGTTTTTAAAATAAAAATATTTTTAAAGTAGTTGACGACTAGTTTCGTAAAATTATTACAACTTGGCAACATTGTAATCACTAGACGTAACAAAATAACACTCGACCAGCTAAGAGGTTGTTACAACATCGCGACGTTTTTTGAAAAATTAATTCGTCCTTTGTGTTGGAGAACTGGAATCAGCGGTTCTGTTTGAACCAAAATAAATCCTTAAAATTAGTATGAGGAAGTCACAAATTTCTATGCCATACCGTTCATATATTTGCGAGGTTGCCAGATGAATTTTATTAAAATTATAACATGTCTATATGTGTTTATATACATGTGTTTTGTACAGTCTCCTGCAAAAATAAAATTGATTAGCATTGAGAAACTCGAACTTTTGGTATTCACCATTAAGCGATATTTTTATGTACGACTGTCGCGAGTGAACTACCTTAAAAGCAATTGCTCAAATAGTTTTGATGTCACAGGTAGAAGCGAGATCAGTCTATATAATGTTTATTTTATTATTGGGTTTATCCAGTTTGAGTATCATTATTACCGTTTTCTATATTAGTTTTCTATATTAGTTGAAACCAAATGCTGCATTTACTATGTTGGCCAGTTTTACTATAACTTTTCGTGGTAATTTCTTTAATATATCTCCTGTGACCAAATCGAACCCGCGAGCTTTTTTACATTATTATTTTTATTTGTACTTTTTTAGGACTATTTAATAATATTTTCTATATCACTTACCATTCAAATTTCTTCACCTTATCCTGGGTTCAGGTGGAATAAGCGTTCTAAATAGTTGGCGAAAGTATCAACTTTTTGTTTGCAACTTTTGCACACATTTTCTGTTCGTATTGGGGGTATGTGTTAATTGGTTTGTTAATTTTTTTGACAGCTCTCCATAATGAGTAACTAGTGAATTGGTCACATGTGAGCTCTCTCAGGTATTTGTTGGTCGACTCTTTTTTATTTTCTTTCTTTTCGTAGCTGTTGTATATAAGTCTACTTAAATTGTTTTTGATTTTTTCAATTCTCATTTTTTGCCTTTTAGGGCTTTCCTTTTGTTTTTTATTAAATCCCTTATTTCTTTGGAGTAATTAATACCTAGGTTTTCTCTTTGTATTAATGGTGTATTATGCCATGCAGCTTGTTGGATATTAACCATAAAGTATTCTGTTTCTGTATCCAAATCTTTCATCGTCATAATTTGGACATTTGACTCAATTTATTTACTAAATTTTACTAGTTATTTACTAGTTAAAATCTTTCTCAGTCTGTTTGTTCGTCGGTGTGAGATTGAGTTATCTAGTGTTATTTTCACTCTTTGTTAGGAGTATTGGGGAGTGATCAGATATTAGTTCTTCAAGATCTTCAATCTCTACAGAAAGTTCAGAAGGTCAGGTATTTTGTTTACATCGCTTGGGCAATATGTAGATCTTCCCGTGCAGTACCACCTACATTGATAGCCTGATGCAGTTCTTTTCCTTTGGTTGTAGTAAGTCTTGAGCACCAGAAAACCTTTTTTGAATTAAAATCAGCTCCAAATTATGCTGATTTTTAAAAATGAAGAAAATAAGTCCCTTGAATCTCACAAATACATATATTTTTCAAATTGCAGGCTTCGAAGATGAACTATTACTGGCTGGGTTCGGGTTGGCGTTCGCTGTACTCAGAGTGCACTCGGTATGCCACAATTGTGATCGGCTTG
The DNA here is from genome assembly GCA_927349885.1 of Psylliodes chrysocephalus. Taxonomy (NCBI): domain Eukaryota; kingdom Metazoa; phylum Arthropoda; class Insecta; order Coleoptera; family Chrysomelidae; genus Psylliodes; species Psylliodes chrysocephalus. The sequence goes on from OV651813.1 coordinate 92,955,374, forward strand.
GCACTCAGAGCGTACTCTTTTGTGTCGGGCTTGCCACAGATCACGTACTCAGAGCGCGCACACTCTTTCCCGAGTTGACCCATGTAGATCAACGGGTATCTGTAGGAATGTGTCAAAAATGTCAAATGTTAATATTCTAATTTTATGATTAATCAGTTTAACACCTATTATTTCTTGTTTGTTTTTGTTATAACTATTTCCTATTTGACTAAAATTAATTTTTTACAGTCCATACATACACACAAACACACACAAGTGTATTCAAGTGCAAACTATCACTAGTGTCATTTGTCATTCCCCTTGTGTTCGTCTTGAGATTGTAAAAAGAGCGAACTCTGTCTATGACGTCACGCACTCCGCGCGCTCTGTCCAATCCGCCGAGTTCCAAACCGAGCTTACCCATTGCATCATCTGGAACACTTAGTGGTGAATATATTGAAACAATTAGAAAACAAGTTTATAGACAAAAATGTTTACTAATAATTATTACTGATAGATTTAATCAATCGAGAATGAAATAGAGACGACATAAACACTATTTTGCGATATTCGCTCCGTGCGCGACCGCAGCGCCAATCCGTTTTGGTATTAATGGACTATTTCTGCGTATACTGACAAATACAATTTTTAATAGAATTCGTAATTAAAAAGTATATATGTTAGTTTTAATAAAAGTATATGGATTTGTAAAACAAGTAAAACATTAATTTATTATTATTATATATTTTTATCGCTTAAATTATAGAAAATTATGTTTAATCAATAAAAATCAATAATAAAATATAGGCAGGCAACAGTATTTACTGGAAAATGTATGAGAAGTTGCCTAATTCCATTAAGTTGTCATTGAAGAATTAGTCTGTTCTGTCAAAATAAAAAAATACCATTTAATACTAGCGTGAAGTTAAAATATATAAAAAAAGGATCGTTATTTATATTTTCATTTTTGTTCGAAAGAAAACATAGAATAAATGATTAAAACTGGTTTCTCATCAGTAAGTCACAAAATTGCATTCCCGCTACATATAATAATCAAAGGCAGAAATCTTGAAATCTAGTCCTTGCTGAATGAACATTTAAGAATAAAGGGATAATTTATTGTTTATTTAAAACCTTTCAAGTTTCTGATGTCTACTATTTCCAGAATTACTGTTATTATTACAAAACTAAAGGTAATTTTTCTTCTTATTGTACACCTATCCATTTATTTCTTTGATTTAATTTCCACTTTGCTACTTAAATTTTTATATAAGTTTCACTGTTTTTTTTTTGCTAGTATTTGTACAATTTTCAACGCAGTAACTCCGGTTGCTTATTGTATTGTTTTTACCTACTTTTTTGAAAAAATGTAAAATGTATACGTGTATTTGATATGCCAAAATTACAAAATATCGCCCTAAAATGTATGAATTATCCGCAGCTAGCGCTAGTATCGCTTTTGCTTCCCTTTCCATGACTTCGCACGAAGCGAATAACCATTGATAAGGCAACGTAAGGATACGTCATATGTATTATTTTTGATATACAAAAGTGGGACCGGTAGGCGTGGCTTTTGCACTCACTAAAATGGCGGAAGAGCAGAACCGGATTTACAAGTTTTTATTGTACCTACTATTTCTGGTTAAGTATCATTATTTGAATTATAAAAAAATTATTTTTCTTTTTATTGAAATTGACTTAAAAGGTGGTGGAAGGCCGAGGTTATAAAAGAAGGGGATTTAAAAGCTTAACTATGCCCGGTTTTCAGCCGAGAGGTGTTGAATAAAGTAAATGAAAGAAATAAAATATAACTGATTTAATTATCACTCAAGTGGCTATTAAGCGCTGGAGAATATTTTATTTGCAAAATCGCAACTAATCAATGACCATGATATAACTAACTTGGGGCCGATTCCACCATTGGGTTTAACGAAGTTTAAAATGAAATTTTTACATAAAATGTAATTTTAATCTTCAATTAATAGTTTAAACTTTAACACAATGGTAAAATTAACCCTAAAGCGTTGAAATCATTCACAGAAAAAATAAATAATACATTTTTGGTTCACATAAGCGACAAAAGAGTTCGATTTATTGGATCAGTCGTCACACGTTTGCACTAGGGCACATAAATAGCTCAATCTTTAGTTTTTCGTTTTTCTATGAGCCCAATGCTTTCTGTCTTTAAATCGGAAAGTACAAGGTCGCAAATGTCAAGTAATCCAACCTTACTTTAATTAACAGCTTTCTCGAAATTAAGAACAAATGTTCATACACTAAAAGCTCGATATTCAGATACGAAACTTAATGCAAGGCTCGCGGAAAATGGCTAATAAGCAATCTCTGTGTAGGTAGATGCACTATTCAGGAAATCAAAATGTGGATTAATCTTACTTGGTCTTGGTACTTTTGTAGATTCAGACTCAAAGGTGTATATCTTTATGCAAGACATTCACTTAATCAGCGAAGCCACAACAAGCGGTGTGCAGGTGCATTTCTAACAAATGTAAAATATGAAGTGATCTTACTTGAGACCTATAGATCCAATGACGATATTATGGTAGTTGGTTTGAGCTGGGCTTCTCACCATCTGCAGAGATTATGGCTACTTATGTAAAGGCCTACCTTAGTAACACACAACATGCACCACAAGCGTGTATGATTGAAAGTCAGACAAAGAATGTGAAGATAAAGTTGAAGTCTCAAACATAGTTAAAGTCACAGATGAAGTTAAAGTTAACAGCAAACGAGTTGAAATTGTAGGCTGGTGATAAAGGGAGGCCAACATCTAGGTAACAAATGTTTATCGAGTTAGGAAAAGTATCCACTGTAAGTGCTTTTCTTGACCACTAAGGTAAAAACCAGAATATTTCCTAATACACAATTTCTTCGCTAGGCAAAATAAGAAATAAATTTGTGAGAGTACTTCCCAAGTGTTTTTACAAAAGCTCTAAGAACAAAATTGACGAAAATGGCCTAATCCAAGTTCAAATTCTAAAACAAGTAAAACCCCGTTGTTGACTAAATGATTGAATAATTCATTACCTACGTGGAGGTAGAATAGGGACTAAAGTTTAGCAGAAAAAGCCACTAGAAAAGGTGAACAAAATAGACTGGGGCATATGAACATCAAGCAAATATTGAATATGAAAATAATGTGTGCTGTGATTAAATAAAAGTGTACAAGGAATAAAGTTTTAATATTTTCTTATCCATATCTAGAAGTGATATTTATTTTTAATACTAGACAAACGGTTATGGTTTTGTTGCTAGCCTCATTTAAAAAAAAAAGTGAGTATTGATGTTAAATATTTATTATTATAAGAACTTATATGCACTATACAAACTTAAATATCATATTCCTGAATTCATTTCAAGCATAAAATGTCCTATGAACAAATATCCAATTCTGCATGGTTACCAAGCTACAAGAGTTTAAATTTCAAAAGATATATTAACATAGTAAACAACGTAAAAATGTCCAGTAAATATAATATTACACAGTAATATTTCTGAAATAAAAATTTTAAATCTTTTAGAGATATTAAATAGTAATATTTCAGAAATGTATTCTAGATTTTTTTCTCTAAAATATTATTAGACTAAAAAAAAGACATTTATAAATATACAAAATACACAAAACTCAAATATTGATTCTTAAAACATTATTTCAAAAAATATAAAGGAATCACTTCATTTCACAAAGTCCTTTAAATGCACTAATCTGAAACAAAGTTTTTTTTTTAGTAAATGCCCCAAGTAAAGAAACATTTACGATTGTTACAATCTAATCATTAAGATCAATTAGAAATTTTATTCTAACTTATCAAGGGATGAAAAACTTCACAAACTGTTATTCTACTTTCTAGTATACCTTAGAGTTTAAATCAGTTAACTGCACTTTACTCTGCTTTAACATCACTGAACTAACTCAAAAGGCTTGGTTCTCTTGAGTCTTCTTATTAGATTGGCATTGTTGAGGAGTTGGATAATCTCGAGGTTTCCATGTTGGAGCAGTCGTTGTTGGTGACCACTGGCAAATTTTTGTATTCTATTTTCAACAGTCTCCCCTTTAAGGTCCCTAAGAAGATCAGTATTGTGGCAGTACCAGGGTGCATCGACGATGTTCCTTAATACTTTATTCTGGAAACGTTGAATAACTTCGATGTCACTTTTACTGACAAATCCCCAAAGTTGGCAAATCGCTTTATTTTCACCAATTCCTTTTAACACACTAATCTGAAACAAACTATAGGTAATTAAAAAGGTCTGTTAATATTGTTTTAAATCAACCCTAATAAAACAAACAATACTCATGCATACACAAAACATGGAGCTCTACTTTTCAATCAGCTGTAGAAATAAAAAATAAAACTGGTGGAAGGACAGCCAATGTAGGTTATATTTAAATAGAAATAAGAATATAAAAATGCCTATAAATTTGATAAACGAAATGGCGTACGATTAATGTAATTCTCAAGAAAATGCTTGGAACATATACAGCTGAATTCAGGATTTTTTGAAAATCTATAAATATTATTTCGTATGAAAAATTATTCCAATATAGGTAGGCCCAAAAGTTAATAGATGATTTTTTTCCTTTTTTAAAAGGATACTTTTACACATTTTATACAAACCTGTAATAATACTGTCCTGTATAATATTTATAATTTTGATACTAACCTATGAAACTTTATTCCAGTCGATTTTTCACAGAAACGTCTATCGCTAGAGCAGGAACGTTATAACACATCAAGGCATTATATACTTTATAAGTGTGTAACACTCAACATTTGCTCAACATTTGTTCAAACACAAATTAAATTCAAATTTAATTACACAAATGACACTAAAGATATAACCTATAAAATTGACAAGTTGCACTCACAGTAATGGCGGACCCGGTCCCACTTTTCGATTACGCATGTCGTATCCCTAGGTTGCCAGATCAATGCGAATAACAGATGGGCGCGTTTAGTGATCCCAAGACTGACGGAAAAGTGTAATCAAAATGGCGACTTGATTTATTTGAAGTCTATAATTTTATATTTAAGAAACAAAATTTTACAAACTTCTCGCTTGGAAAAATGAATACTTCAAGTTTTGATTTTGACATTAAAACTGCAATTTGCTGGGGGCTATTTCGCAGATTTTATTTTTAATATAAACACCACATACTATAAAGAAATAAACAAATTTAAAGCTAAAAAGTAAGAAACACTCGAATTATAATTATTGATACAAATTAAAATATAAACAATGAACACGAACGCCAATGTTGCTAAATGATGAACTGATTTTAAAACAAAATTAATAAATGAGCTGAAATTTTAAAAAAATCAATATAATAAAATCGGTTTCATAAAAAATCCTTAAATAAATATAGAGTATGATTACATATTACCAGACACAAATTTTGATTCTTAATTAAAAGGTCTTATCCACTTCTTCAAGAGCTAAAATCCGACAACGTAGCGAAATTTCGTTACTTCTGGAAACACTGAACGATATCCTACTTATAGACACCGTCTACAAATTTCCTCCAGAGGGCTTATCACTTGTTTGAATCGCTAATAAGGTCAGAAGATTAGTTTAAATAAAATTCCGAACAGCCTGAAGAAATTTTTACTCAAAAAAGCAAGACTCAAAAGATTGCACTTAAAAAACAAAAATAAAATGTGAAAGCCATCAAACAATCACCCTATATATAATTACTTCTTCTCAACCTCGAATAAAACAAACAACGACAAAGAAAAGTAATGTAACGACACAACAATCCCAGGAAAGAGTTTTACTAAGATAATGAAACGAGTTTTTTCGAACTCCTGCTGTACAGATGTTTAGCAGGGAATACCAGCGCAAAAATTTCATCTCTTTAATAGGCTAGGTCACGTAGAAAACTGGATATCCACTTCTACTTTCTTGATGTCAATGTTGAAAGCATCTCGGAGCCAAAGAAAACCGCGGAAACCGGTAATTACAGTTTGAATTATTTATGTGTGTGTGATTGCAGATTGAGAGATGATTTTTTTTTTTAAATAGAGGTTCTGATTGGACGTAATAAAAAAAGACGGAGAAAGGGTTTTCGTGACTTTAAAACTCACTTTTTTGACGTCAATCAATGTCAAATACCAAAAAATACTTTTTGTGACAAGTTTTTGTTATCGAAGCAAGTGTCATAATGATCTACTTTACGCAACAAGTTGCATAATGTTGAACATTATAAAACTGTTTTTGAAAAATTCATTATATCACTAGTTACGAAAAGAAAACAAATAATAATAGACCTTTTTAGGTTTTAAAATCAATAATATACCGGGTGTCCCATTATATTTTCCAACATTTAGCAAGCTTATAACTTTTAAACGAAAGTACTTAAAAACATGCGGTTTTCACCGAAATGTATCAAATTATTCCAAGTTTTATTTCGGTCAATCCAATTATTTAGCACTTCCGGTTTACTAAAAAACAAAATGGCCGTTTTTTTAAGACGTATTTGTTAATTTTTTTTAATGGAACACCCCGTATATTTTTTAATGCTCCGAAAGCCAGTCCTTTTAGCTATCTGGAGATATAAAGCTTTTTGAAATCGATGAAGAAATGACTGAACAATGGGCCCGTTCACTTTCATTTTTGAATGTGAATTATTTATATATTTATAAAGATATTAAACTCTTTTGTCTGGTGGTACTTTTCCCGTTAAGATATTTTTGCTAGAAGTAAGGGAATTCCCATAAAATTCTTTCAGTGACTCATTGCGTCAGAAAACCCCTAATTCCCTTCAGGGGGTCGATTCTCGACTTTTTTCCTATAGGAATTTGGTTGATTTTCCTATAGGAAAGTAGGTTACGTATTCTGGAGTCAAGTTGTAGGAATATTTTCCTAAGCAGTTATAGGAAATGAATTCCCATGCTCATGAGACAGGGAATTTAATTTTCCTACAAGATTTTGTAATCGGGCTTGCGCAATAGTAGCTTGTTTAATGTGGTTATTGATTTATGCTTACTTTTTAGGCGATTCCAAACTCATTTAAAAAAGAAACATACTACATATATTATTAAAAGTTAATTTTAATTTGACGAGTAAAATTATCCTATTTGAAATGTCTTTAAGTCAATAAATAAAGTAAACCAAAATCCATAAATTATTTATGAAAATTTACAAAAGAAACTGATTAGGGTACTTTTGAGTCTTGTTTGAAATTCGCACATCAGGATTCCTCGACGGAGCCCAAACCAAGTTATAATGATGTATGATGTGAATTTTACTATAATTTGGTAAATATTGAAAGTATTCCTATATTTTTGTATTTCAAATTAGAAATTAGAGGATACAAGCATTAACCTTTTGGTGTAGGAAAAACATTTGTACTAGTTACTTTCTTTAGTTTCTACTTATAAATATAAATAACGACAGGGCCGCCGAGAGCCAAGCCGGGCCCCCAGGACAATTCTCTAGATCGGGCCCCGTGACAAAAAAAAACAGCTCTTCAAACAAAAACTTTTCCTCCTCTACTTGGATTCAATTTTCTAAAAAAAAAAAAAAAAAAAAGCTTCCGAACCTATAAAACTTCCCCCTCTCGTATTGTGTCGAATTTCTTTTCTCATACAAAACAAAAATTCCAGTTGCCGGGCCCCCCTTATACCGCTGCCGGGCCCCCATTTGAGTCCGGGCCCTGGTAATTAGTCCCTGCTACAGCCCCTCTAGTCGGCCCTGAATAACGGTAATCACAATGGTAGTCCTTCTGAAACTTTTTCGTTTTCTCTTTTTGCTGCTAATAAAAAAATATTAAAAATTAATAACCAGTACATCCAGAAAATCAAATATTTTTGACAAATTGCCTTGTTGCCAACTGTTAAACAACTATATTTAACAGAAATAAATACATTCCATTGGCTCGTTTCTGCGTTATCTTGAAATTATCAACGACATACTGAAATTGGAACTCCTACAGGAAATTGGATTCCTATTGTACTCGAGAATACCGACAACTAAAACTGTAGGAATATTATCATAGGAATTCATTTTCCTCGGAATCAAATTCCTACAACTCGAGAATCGACCCCCAGGTCTTGTATCGGTTAATAGTTAAAAGGGGCGCGGTTGTCGGATGTATCATTGCACCACCATTCCTCTTCTGCATTTATTAAAGAAATTTACATGATAAAAATATATTATTTTTTAAAAATAATGTGTTTATATTTTCAGATAAAGCTGGAAGCCTTACCTTTTTTTAAATATTAATAACAATTAGTATTACTCAAGCTGAATATTACCAGATCGAAATTTTATTTGAGAAAATGTATCTGGTAAACGTGACAACGTTGTAAGTACTTCTAAATAGTGTTGTCTACCACTTCTAGAAATAAATGCAACGTTGCCACGTTTACCAGATAAATATTGCAAATCAAACTTCTACTTTTTGATTATGGTCTGGTTAATTTTCAGCCTGAGTAATAATAATTGTTTTTAATTAAAAAGTAAAAAATAAGCTCCCAGCTTTAAATCTGAAAATATAAGTTGATGATTTTTAGAAAAATAATGGAATTTTACTATTTAAATTACATATATAAATGCAGAAATGCTATATTAGGGATACTTCCGACAACCTCGCCGTCTAAGCATAACCGATACGAGACGTGAACGGAATTAGGGATTTTCTGACGCAATGAGTCACTGAAAGAATTTTATGGGAATATCCTTACTTCTAGCAAAAATATCTTAACGGGAAAAGTACCACCAGACAAAAGAGTTTAATATCTTTATAAATATATAATTAATTCACATTCAAAAATGAAAGTGAACGGGCCCATTAAATTTCCTGAAAAAGCTTGCTAAATCAATAATTAACAATAACTCTCATCAATAATTTTATAGTAGGCTTTGGTACGTTTGTAAGAAATGTCAAAATTGTTGTTTTAACTGTTCTAAAAGCTTAGACTAAGGTTTCAAATGATTCTTTTTACATTAAAATGTTATTTTCTGAAACAGAAAAAGCAAGTATCATAATTAATTTTGCTGAAACAAAATCTATTATGCGAACAAGACGAAGATTTTTTAGAGAATTTAATTAAACAGCACCGACATACAAGACAATAATGAAGTGGTTTAAGGGGGGAGTAAAGTTTTTTTTTTTTTTTTAATTTTTTTATATTTAATTTTGTGAATGGAGAACCTTTCAAGAATATTGTGTGAAAATTTGAGATGAATTGAAGCAAAACTAACGAAGATACAGTGGTTTGAGTAACCGCGCCTCATACATCAGAAAATACCGTGGTGCTAAAGAAAAATTAATACAATGTGGTCAAAAAAATCAGAATGTGGTAAATTTTTGACCACCCTGTATTAATTTTTCTTTAGCACCATCGAGTAGCCTTAGAAGAGTTAAGATAGGCAGATGTAAGCCGTTTTGCCAAATATTCAGCAGTTTTCACAAAACATTGACCTAAAGTTGAAAAATAGGTGATTTTAACACCCTATCTCTGTAAATATTTAATTTAGACTGTAAGTATGTGGTATCTGCGAAATCAGCTCTTCAAGGAGAATTCAAAATTACGAAAATATATAGGGTGGTCAAAAATTTACCACATTCTGATTTTTTGACCACATTGTATTTAATTTTTCTTTAGCACCATCGAGTAGCCCTTGAAAAATTAGGATCGGAAGATGTAAACTGTTTTGCCAAATATTCAGCAGTTTTCACAAAACAAGCTGGAAGCAGTGGAACCTCAGTAGTAAACAAAAGATCTGGTTTTACGTCAATGTGTTTTACGGAGAAGATTGAAGATGAAAGTCAAATGACCAAAAGTGACGACAATGACGAATATATTTTGTTATCAATGTTATCTGAAGATCCTGGGGAATGGCCAGACATTATAACTGCTGACTCTGCAAAAACTTTAGTTGAAAAAGGACCCTCTCAAGTAATTCTTGAGAACTTTCCAATAAGTGAAGGTGGGCGTAAGTTTTCTAACCATCTAACCGTCAACTTCCAAACGGCGAAAAAACTAAAAGGAGGTGGTTAATCTATTCTGAATCTAAAAATTCGATTTACTGCTTTTGTTGTAAAATCTTTGGCAAAATCTCTAGTTCTAGTTCAACAACAAATTTATCTTGTAAACAGGGATGTTCTGACACAAATTTTATCAAGACACGAGAAAGGTGTTTTTCATAACGAGAACGTCAAATCTTGGTTTAATTTGTTAAATATGTTATCCAAACAATGTACGATAAATCAAAAAGAGTTACGTTTAATTGAAGTAGAAAAAAAATATTGGTATGGTGTTATTGAAAGAATTATTTGTGTTACACAGTTTTTATCTAGGCAATGCCTTGCTTTACGTGGTCCGTGTAATAAATTATATGAACATAATAATGGTAACTTCCTTAAAGCTATTGAAATTTGACTCTGTAATGCAAGAACATGTTAGCCGAACACAAAAATCCCAAAAAAGTAGCAAGGCAATGCCTAACTATTTAGGAAATAAAATTCAAAATGAACTTCTAGTTTAATTAGTTCTAAAATTCGAAAAAATATTTTTCCATTTTTAGATTTTTCGATTTTTCGATTTTTCGATTTTTTTTTATTGAATAAATGAGAAGTTAATATTGTTTAACGCCGCACCGCTGTGTCGGTCGGAGTGGGGGGTGTTAGGTTTTTTTTTCGATACGCGATACGGAATTTCTTGATTCGGTCGCCGCGCTCAAAGTCCGCGATAAAACCTATGCAATAGCTTAAAAATACTACTACATTTACTTGGAAATTGTTGCCTCTACTTGATATTTTATTTTAATTTTGAACCCTTTTAACAGGGTCTTTCGGTTCCACTTGTAAATCATTAATTTGGTAGTTATCTCAGTTATAATGATTTTTTTTTGTATAATGCGATCAAAATAAATCATATATAGGCTGACAAACTAAGTGACGGATTTTTGGTAAAAAATTGGTAAAATCCATTGTATAACCTTCCGACAACAATAGTGCCCTTGTTGACTCTTTTGATTTCTAAATCTTTTTTGGCCTTACAATATGAAGCGTTTTGTATCTAACACTTTTTTTTATTGAACGATGAATGTTGACACGCGAGTACATTTTTCGGAACAAAAGGCGCTTTAACGACGGAAATGATTTTCGAACTATCCAGTTAGTTTTCGTAAAACTAGAAAACGTTTGAAGAAAGTCGTCAATAACATTAGCGTGTCGTCCATGTGTTTCATTTTGATCAGCTTTCATTCTAAATTGCATAGAATACTCTTCCTCCGATTCAAAATTGAGATTCTCGATAATTCCACAATGATTATTTATAAAACCCTCCAAACTGGATTTATCTATCATTTTATACACTTTAGAATATAGGTTCACACTCTCCTTATTTGCACTTAATTACCAATTTTTTAACATACTTCAACATGGGAGGATATTCTCAATTCGTTACCACGTTACCCGATTTATTTGATTTTTTTTTTTTTTTGTTAGAAAATGAATAGTTCCATATACGTTTGGTCAAGATCTTAAGATGGGATCCATGAGAAAATCATTAACTTCTTCATTTTTAAAGTAGGTTTTTTAAACTTTATTTAACCCGAACTGGCTCGCACGCGGTAAGGAATGAAGAAATGTAAATAATTGCTGTGCCAGCCAAAAAGCGAAAAGGAAGTAACGATTAAAATATCGAGTGATCAGAAGAGTTCCTAAGTTCGTTGAGATCGGGTACCTATATTTTAAAATGCATTGAAACCTGCATTTGAAAGTATACCCATGCCAACTCGGCCAATGACGTCACAAATGTTAAGTAAAGGTACAATTTAATAACAGTTAATTTTCGGTCTCTGACGTCATGAGCGTTGTGTAAAGGTATATATTCCAAATTAGCAATATTTCATGTTCCATCGGTATTAGGAATAAGAGAAGTGGCATCTCATTTAAAATAAAAAAATTGATATCAACTTCCGATCTAAACGGAAATAGCCGAACTGAATATTTTAGATTGAAAGATAATAACTTGTTGACTATTTTTAACAATTTTTAACAAAATCCATTCACTGTTTTGTCAGATACAGATCTCTATTTACATAATTCTTAGGTAGGTTTAGATTTCTAGACATAAATCTTGTAATAAATATAACATCTTCTAAATACATTGATTACATTTTCATTAACTAATATAAAAATGCCATTTTCACCGTGTAATTAAATAACAAACCACAAATTCAAGCTAAAATATCACAAACGGTCCTGTAAGAGCAGCATCACATAGCCATAAAACTCCGGATTGCCAGGTCAATATTGAATTTGTAGGTGATCGCTTGTTAAACATTAATACCGCATTTGTATAAATTTTTGGGAATGTAATAATTACACATAAATATTATTGATTATTTAAATGTTAAAAGTTATTTTGAGGCGATATTTCGTAAATATAAACTGTTTAAATCATATAATTTAAAAATAAATTAATTTGAAATTCTTTTGTGTTTAATATACTTGGCAACGCTACAGGGACAAGTCATGCATACTGCGCATATTTATGCCACACTATTTTGCGATGTCATGCGCAGAGACGCGTTTTTATCAGTGCCGGATTTATATTTTTTATGAGTGTAGGCCACTTTATTTCCACCGCCCCCCCCCCCCCATGTACCTTTCCAAAATAATAATTTTCCATTTGTAATAAAGAAGGCACTAAAGTTAAATAAACGAATGGATTAGTCATTAAGAAAGAGCGTAAAAAATAAACAAGAATTACAATTTTTTATGCGACTTTTTAATAGCAAAATCATCTATAATATCATCATAGTTTATGGTGTTCATTATCTCTGCTTCTATGTAGAGAAGAGCTAAAGAAGTATTTTTTCTTGAGACAATGAAGACCTTAGATAATTTTTCACGCGTTTTACCAGGAAAAACTCCTTTCTCAATAACAATTTGTAAACATTAGACAGACGATTGATTCCTCATAAACGTTGAAAGACTGAGTAGTGAGTTTGATCCAGGCTTCACTGCACACTCTGCACTTGTATTACAGAGAATGTGACTGTAAAAATGCACACATTCTTGAAGCAAATCGTCGTAATAAACGAGGATGGGATGAAAAGTTTCCGGCCTAACATAGAACGCAACACAATAGTGACTGAATAAGAATTTATTTTTCTATATAGTCCCCTTGTAGGGTAATACATTTGACTCAACGATGTTCAAGCTATTTAATACCGTCACTGTAGTCTGATTTATCCAACTCGTCAAAATAGGCGTTTGTGGCTGCAATTACTTCTAAATCCGTGGAAAAAATTTTGCCAGCAAGAAATTTTTTAGGTTTGGAAACAAATAAAAGCCTGACGGGGCTAGGTCTGGCGAATACGGAGGATGGTTTAATAGTTCAAAGCCTAGCTGATGAATTTTAGCCATTACAAGAACGGACTTGTGGTAAGGTGCATTGTCCTGATGAAACAGAATTTTCTTTTTTGCCAAACCAGGGCGTTTTCGCTTATATTCTGCTTAAGCTGGTCCAGTAAGTCGTTGTAGTACTCAGAATTTATTGTTCTTCCCTTTTCGAGATAATCTATTAGGAGTATCCCTTTAGCATCCCAAAAGACCGTTGCCATGACCTTTCCAGCAGACATTACTGCCTTTGCCTTCTTTGGAACTGGTTCGTCCTTTGCCGTCCACTATTTGGACTGTTGTTTAGTTTCAGGGGTATAATGATAAACCCATGTTTCATTAACCGTAATAAATCTACGCAAAAAGTCCCCTGGATCCCGTCTAAACAGTGCCAAATTCTCCTCTGAAATGGTTAGCCGCGTGAACTTCTGATCTGACGTGAGCAAACGCGGCACCCATCGGGCGGATAGCTTTCTCATACATAAAACTTCACACAAAATATAGTGAACTCGCTCTTTTGATATGCCCACAGCCTCAGCTACCTCTTCCAATTTTATTCTGCGATCTATTAGAATTAGTTTGTGAACGGTTTGCACCATTTCTTCAGAACTTGCCGTTTTTGGCCTGCCAGAACGCAGAGCACCATCAGTGCTAGTACGACCACGTTTAAAGTCCGCTACCCAGGTTTTAACTGTGGTAAATGAAGGAGCAGATTCCCCTAGTGTAACATCTAGTTCAGCTTATATTTCCGTCGGCGATAATCCTTTGATATGGAAATATTTTATCACCGCACTTATCACGTTTTTTTCCATCTTTTAAAAGTGGCGCACTTTATAAGCTTGTAAAATACCCACTTCGAGCGTATACTAACGACAAGCAAGGCTACACAAACACGTTGGAACAGGAAATCAAATCGAGTCTACTATAGGTTAAGCCGGAAACTTTTCATCCCATCCTCGTAGATAAAATAGGTACAATAACAGTAGGTACCTAGGATTAATAATTTTCGATATGAATGAGTTTCTATAGGGATTTAACGAATTAGTATAAAAATCCATAAGAAAACCAGAGAAATTGTTTAACTTTTATCCTCTGAAATCGAGTGAGCTTCCTCTGAAATCTGCCGCCCCTAGGACGCAGCCGCCCCTAGGCCGCGGCCTATACGGCCTATTGACAAATCCAGGACTGGTTTTTATGCACAGTAGGTTTCAAATTCTGCTTAAATGTTATATTTATATTGGTCTTCTATACTATTTCTATGGTAGTGACTCCTTTAATGGACTGTGATAGGATGCTTTATCCGTAACAATAACGGAGTTGACTGGAATTTTTTTTATAATGTTCTGAAACCAATTTTCAAACAGGGCCATCCATTTCTTCATGGTAATCTTTTGTTTTCTTTGACTCGAACATTAATAAACCATCTGGTAAAAATCCATCGGTGCTTCCAATGTGGGTAATTGATTATTATTAAACGATTTTCTTTTCCTGTTGGATTTTTTAATCCACAAGAGACCCCTTCCATAAACACTTGTTTTTTAGTTTTTATGGAGGTATCTTGTCAAATTTTTGTTACTGAATATCCAGCATTAACCCATGTTTCATCTAAATAAGATTCCTGTTTATGATCATTCCTTGCGTCCGCTATTTTCCTTAAATTTGTTATGTCGCCACGCAACGACTTCGTCTTTCTCTGTTAAAAAGTTGTTTCTGTCACGTTTTTTGTAACAAAAATTTAATTCATGTAATATTTTTTGCAGGTGAAAATATGATATATTTGGTAGATTGGGGCTATTTTTTATTTCTGAGTGTAATTTTTTAAGTATAGGAATTTCATTTCGAAAGAAAAACGAATGTACTATTTGCCTTATTACATTCTTTACCGAAGTTTCAATAAAGGTATCGTTTCTTCCTGGGAGTTTTTTTCGGATGTGAGACTTCTTCAATAACTGTATCTTCTTTAACAATATTATACACATTTAGTGGCTATTTCATCCACAGAAAGTGAAACAATGTCTTTTCGAAGATTTTTAAATACATTAAATACGATATTTTTTGTTCTAAAGATAATGATCGTTACTTGTGCTTGTAATATTGCCTTGCCACCAACTGTCTACGGAAGTTAGCGGCATATGAAAAACTTTTTTATTATTAATATTAAGAAAAAAAAGTTATTCTTCATAAAAAGTTGAGGTTTGTCAAAAATAAAGGTATTTTACTCTTCAGTAAAAATCATATTTTTTGACAAACGGCTTAAAAAAAATTGATATCTGATAGTTGCATTTTAAGTTTTGAACTATGCAGAACTTTTTATCAAGAATACATTTTTTCACAAAACCAATAAAAAGTTTTCCATAAGGTTCCAACTTCCAACTTAGTGAGAGATATTGTATAAGTGACAATTCTATCAAAATAATAATTGTTAGTATATTTTTTAGTCATTGAGATTAAATATACGTAAAAATAAAATATTTTTGTGTAGAATCGATAAATAATAGCATTTCTATTTTTATTTTGTTCACATTTAGAAATAAATCTTAAATTGTAATCAAACTATATGAAACTAATTTAATTATGAGTATTAAAACTAAAATTGTAAGTGTGGCGGTGGAGGTGAGGCAACGGCGTAGGTCTTCCACGCGAGAGACCCGGGTTCAAATCTGGACATTATTTTAAAATTAGTTATTTTGTCTTAATAACCTAAAACATTTTTTAAATTTATAGATTTTCGTTAGCATTTCGTAGAAAAAATATACTACACAATTCGAGTGGATTGTCCATATCTACTTTTGTTCCACAAAACTATATTACGCTAATAACAAATTTAATGATATAGTCCAATCAAATAGACCTTTATATCAAAATTTTGGGGGAAATACAGGAATTTTTGATATAAGTCACTTTAGAGAATTTGAAAACGATATGTAAAAAAATTTTGTTTTTCAGGCACCTGCAAATGTCAAAAAACAAGAAAGTAAAGTGTTTTTTTAAGGTTATTTAAAAACGGTAGGTGCTATAAAAAAAGGTCTTAATGAAAATTGTAAAGCATAAAGTTTTACATAAAAATAATATTTGATATTTTTTGCTATTATTAAAACTGACAGTTAGGGTGGTTAGAAATTAAGAGGAGATATATATGACTTTATTATTTACTCGAAAAATTATAAATTTCTTTTAGGAAAAATTATTTTTTTGTTTTTTTAAGTTATAACAATTTTAAATTAGAAATTTTCATTATATTATAGAAATTTATATAGTAAAATAAATTTTGAAGTAAACTCATTAGCTTGGCTGACATGAAAAATATGAGGAGTGAACTAATAAAAACGACATCGCGACAGTTTGATCTCCACTTAAGGTTCCATTAAATAAATAAAAATAAAAACAAAATAAAAATACTAAAAAATAAAAATAAAAATGAAAAAAAAAAAATAAAAAAAAAATGAAAAAAAAAATAAAAATATAGATAATAAAAAATTAATAAAAAAATATATGAAAATAAGTAAATAAAAATAAATATATAAATAAAATTAAACAAAAATAAATAAAAAGATAACAGTAAAAGAAAATAAATAAAAAAACAAATAAATATAAATAAAAATAAATAAATAAAAAGAAATAAATAAAAATGAATAAAAATTAAAAAAATATAAAAAAAAACAAAAAATTTAAATAAATAAAAATAACAAAAAATTAAATAAAATTAGGTGAATTATTAAAAATAATTAATAATAAAAAATAAATAAAATTAAACAAAAATAAATGAAAAAGTAAAAATAAAATTATTACAAATAGTTAAAAAAATTAAATAGAAATAGGTAAATTATTAAAAATAGAAATTAATAAAAAAAAATGAAAAAAAAAATAGAAATAAATAAAAATAAACAAATAAAAAGAAATAAAAAAAATAAAAATGAATAAAAATAAATAAAATAAAAAATATTCATTTTTATTTACTTTCTTTTACATTTCTTTTTATTTATTTTTGTTTAATTTCTATTTTTATTTTTTCATTTTTTTTAATATTTTCATTTTTTTTAATATTTTCATTTATTTTAATTTATTTTCTTTTACACTTATCTTTGATATTTTTGTTTAATTTTATTTGTTCTATTATTTTTTATTTTAAATAATATACCTAATTTTATTTAATTTTTTTAACTATTTTTTATAACTTTTATTTCAATTTTTTGTTTATTTTTATAATTATTTTTTTAGTTTTAATTATTTTTATTTATATTTATTTGTTAATTGATTTTTATTTATTTGTTTATTTATTTTTATTTATATTTATGTATTTTTAATTTTTTTATTTATTTTATTTTTTTAATTTACCCATTTTTATTTATTATTTTTTATTATCTTTATTTTTTTATTTTTTTTGTTTTTATATTTGTATTTAGTTCTTTTTTATTTGTTTTTATTTTTATTTATTTAATGAAACTTCAAGTGGGGACCAAACTGTTGGGGTGTCGTTTTTATTAGTTCACTCCTCAAATTTTTCATGTCAGTGAAGCTAATACTTTAAAAATTTTTTTACCATATAAATTCGTATAATATTGAAAATTTAACTTAAAAAAACAAAAAAATATATTTTTCTTAAAAGAAAATTATAATTTTCTGAGTAAATAATAAAAAGAAACTACAAAATCATTGAATTTTCAGCTCGCTATGATTTTTCCAAGTCATATACGTCTCCTCTTAATTTCTAACCATATAATAATAGCAAAAAATGTCAAATATCATTTTTATGTAAAACTTAATGCTTTACAATTTTTATTAAAAACTTTTTATAGCACCTACCGTTTTTAAATAACCTTAAAAAACACTTTATTTTCTTGTTTTTGACATTTGCCGGTGTCTGAAAAACAAAATTTTTTTACATATTGTTTTCAAATACTCTAAAGTGACTTATATCAAAAATTCCTGTATTTCCTCCAAAATTTTGATTTAAAGGTCTATTTGATTGGACTAATAGTAGTTTGTCAATTACGGAACTAATATTAGATCGGGACTAATGTGTCACTTTCAAGACTAATCTGTTACTTTCGGAATTAAACTGTCACTTTTGGAACTATTGTGTTATTTTCGGGATTATTTTGTCACTCTAAACTTTTGATTAGTTTAGGAACTATTCTGTTACTTTCTGGACTATTGTGTTACTTTCTGGACTAATGTGTTACTTTCTGGACTATTGTGTCTTTCTTTTAAGTCAACAATCAAGCTGACTTGATCGCTGAACAATTTAGTCGAAATTGTCTAGTTCTAATTTTTCAAATGAATGATCATCACACTAAGGAAGTACAAGACCATCCATATTTTTGATTACAAAATAATACAAATTGGGCCAACGTCAAACGTTAAGTCTTTAAACAGTCACTCACTGATATTAAATAGTAGTTTTTTGTGTGTGTTCAAGTACAACAGCTGACATTACAGCATTGATCATTCCCTAGACAGTTCTGACTACTAAAGTCAGACAAAATTTACTGACCGTTCATGTTGGTCGCTAGGATGTTTTCGCCGCTCACTTAACGCACCCTAAGTTATTTTCTGGACTATTATGTCAGTTCCAAAGCTATTGTGTCACTTTTGAGACTACTGTGTCGTTTTTGGGTCACTTTCGGCGCTAGTCCGATACAATGTTACTTTCGAAATAATAAAATCTTGAATTATCACGGTACATAAAAATCGCTATCGCACCAATAACAATCAGCCGCTACTGTAAATCCCAATAAAATCAGCTCACACGCATTAAACCATTTTAAACGCGGGAACTGGCATAATAAATACATAACACAAAAGAATAGATTCCCAATAATGGGTAAAGAATCATATAAATAACCTTATGTCAATGACCAAGAACCCACCTTCCTCTAAAGGATTCTTTCCAATAGGTAACTGGTATACAAATATCGGTCTGTGTCACAACAACCATGCTACTACATCTCGATCAATCGTCCAGCCGATCCGGCATAACACCAACACAACAAACCCACGCACCAATATACTTATATGAAATCCAAGAGCGGCAACAAAAAAAAAAAGAAAATAAATGACCTTTCTGTGAACACGCGAAAAGCGATAATCCTCACACCGGCGATTGTCGTATTACCGCGCTCTCGAGACGCTCGAGTGCAATTCGGTCTTTCACTACCGGACGGGTATCCGTTTTATCGGGCTCGTGGTTTCCTTCTGCACATCAGCCCATCACCGGATCACCGGCACCGCAACCGCGAAGAATAATATACCACTTTGCGGAACTACTACCGTAAGCTTGAGGAGAATTTCAGATAAGCTTATCATTTAACAGGAAGGCTTATGTAAAAGCCGAGACCAAACAATCGAATCCCTGAGGTCCCCCAACCTATGAGGCCTCAGTATTGCACTCGTATCAACGAAAAAATTTATTATCCTCACTTTTTAATATTTCCGATTACTTCGAAAATGCAAAACATTTTTCTTCTGGTCGTCTGTGCGTATGTATGCCGGATCTAGAACTAAAGGCGAACGACTTGCGGTTTTGATTTTCTTGAATAATTTCTTCTAACTTAGCACCCTATTGATTTTAAGATTTTTCAGTACAATCTAACTACCATAAAACTCAATAAAAAATCCAATACATTCCAACATAGTGAAATCAGACTATACAGACTATATAAGTGTCTGTCAATTGTGAAACCACAGATATTTTTTCTATATTGGTGTCAATCATAATTATTATTATTATTATTATTATTATTATAAATGTCAAACTATTTAAAAATGTTTATCCACGACAGTTTTAAAATGTACCCATTTTATATTTTGCTCACTTAAAATGCTATATTTATATTATGCACTATTAGCGGTGAATAATCATTATTTAATATTATTTATCATTGATCTTCCAATAGTAGTTTGTGCAACAAGAGTGGATATGATGGCCATATCGCACGAAGACGAAATTTGAGCACGACGCCGTAGGCGGAGTGCTCAATCGTCTGAGTGCGATGTGGACAGTCCACTCGAGTTGTACAGTATATTTTTTCTACGACCCACTAACGAAAATTTACAAATAAAAAAAATATTTTAGGTTATTAAGACAAAAATACTAATTTTAAAATAATTTACGACTTTTAATAATTTTTGAAAATAAACGAAAAAAAAATTAATTTTATTTTTCCCCATCCGAGAATCGAACTCCAGTCTTCCGCGTGGAAGGCCAGAACGCTGACCACAGGACCACCTATTCTTTTATTTTTTTTGCTTTAATAATATTCATAATTAAATTGACTTCATATAGTTTTATTTAAATTAACAAATTATTTATAATTGTAGACGAAATAAAAACAGAAATGCTATTATTTGTCGATTCTACACAAGAATAACCCATTTTAATGTATGTTTAATCTCAATAACTAAAAAATATACATACTGACAATTAGTTTGACAGAATTGTCCCTTATTTAAAACTTTAAAAATAATAGCAATCTGTTGACTATAGGGTGATTGGTGGATTTCATTTTTTTGCAGTGTTCTTACTACCTAGAATGGATATGAAATATATTCGTTCAGTTGAAGGCAATAGCATACTTTTTCGTTTTGTAATCTGGGTGTAGATACCTAAGCTAATATCCATGTGGGTGTAGAAAAAATGATCAACATGGCTGGTTGTGACATATCCATCCATCCATATTTATATCCTTTCAATGTGAATTTAAAAATTAATAAAATCCTTCAATAATTATTTATTGTCTGTTTGATTGCCCAAGGAATCGCCGGGACCGAATTTACACATTCCTTATCAGATAGACATAAATGACAGGACCGAATTCAAATGTAAAGTTTGAATGTACATTTACTCGGAACCAACTTACATGTACCCTTCCATGGTGATTAATAAAAAATGCACCGTTGTTTTTAGGACTCTTAATTTTCTATTAACTTAAACCTTAATTTTTTTGGGAATACATATTTAACTTTATTCAATTATTTATAATCTAACATGTAGAGTGACTCGCAGACACAAATTTCTTAGATAATAATTAATTATGGATTTCCAAAAATAATATACATACCTACCAATTTGTTTAAGAATTGATTCAGGTTCACGAAACATAGAGCTTCGTATACTCAAAACCAAATTGAGGTTTTGGAATTTAACAATGATTAGTAAGTAACAATTATTAGTAAGCTACAACAGTATTTTTTCTATAAATCAATTACTGATTACACTGCAATAGGCCAACTACAAACGTCCACCGTTCATTCCACTTGTACCCAGTGGCGGCTCGTGGGCACTAGAGCGGCAGTGGGGCACACACTGGAAAGGAATCCCGGGATTCGCTTTTCCCTTGGGAAAACAAGTTCTCCGCTTATTGAAAATTAAATATATTTCAAAACACTCAGTTGGGGCAATAACGATTTCTGAATGTGACTATAGGGAGCTAAATGTGACCACTCAAAATGCATTTAACTATGTATGTGGCTATTTAATCAAAAAATCATTACATATCCACTCTTGCGAAATTTGCGTAAATTTCTCAGAAAAATGCAATTTACTTAACAATTCTAACTTGTTAACACATTTTAAAGCATACGACTCTGAAGAAAAGGTGTTTGGCAATTTAAAATCTCCCAGCGAAAAATTTCTCTTTTATATTTTCAAATTAGAAAAAATATTTATATCTCTATTTGATAGTTTGTCCACTAAGCCTGAAATTTCCAACGTATACCTTTTTGAGATGAACGAAATAGAATTTGGTCATCCTTGCCAACAATTTGCGAAAATGTACACAATTAAATTATTTATAAGACTCAGAATTTTTTATACTCTTAAATATGCAAACAGAGATTTGAAATCCTCGAAAAAGTCAGGCAAAACCAAAAGAAAAATTAAAATTTTGTCCCATTTATAAATATTATTGATTTTTTTTTTTCATCATATTTTTGACTGCTTTATATAAAAAAAGTTATTTTTCTTTGTAGTTTTATTTCTTAACTATTCCAATGGTCCAACTATCGTTTTTTCGTAAGCACAATAAATAAATTATTATCATGGTCCAAAAAACGTGCACATTAAGCCGAAACCGGCATCGCCTTTGTGAGGGAGCCGGTAAAGATGCCGCTGCGTACATTCGTATCTGGTCTAGGTAATCTGTGCCATGAGTACAGCACGTCACGATGAGGACAGCGCCCCGCTTGTGACGTATAAATCCATCGCATGTGTTCATCTCTCGCTAAGCGATATTGTCGTTGTCCTTGTTTTTCGCATCATAATGAGAGATAAAACAACAGAGGCACACATTTACTGTGCCCTGTGCACATCTTCTACTTAATTTCGGAATTCTCGGAACGCCCGGTCGTCCAGTGTCGTGCCAACGCGGTTTGCGCTGAATATTAGATAAAATAATAAAGGCATTGAGGAAAATATAAAATATGTAAGTTATTTTTTTTTTGGTTTATTATACTAGGGCACGTGCCCAAGTGCCCTTGCGGGCAAACCGCCACTGCTTGTACCACATTGTACCTAATAACTAGATATGTCTCTGTTATTGCAATACAATTATTGCCAGAGATAAATGTGGGTTTTAGCACATGGACATCAGGAAAGTGTCGTCAACTACAGCTGACCTACGATTTCCCCCATTCCCTCAGTGATCCTTTCATTCTATGTCGCAACCCCCTTTGATATGTCAGTTACTAATCAAAAATATTAAGTAATTAGCCTCCTCGAAGCCAATTTAGCCCATCCCTGTAAACGAATCAGTCGTTACAATGCTCTCGAGAAGAAAACGATATCACTAAGCACGGAAATACCGTAAGAAATCTTGACAGAGAGCAATACCACTACCAGTTACCAGTTGGTGTACCCGGGCTGGAGGTAACGCCTGACAAGAGGCTACAGCGATAAAATAAATCGATGGTACCGTCGTTTATTCAAATTGAAAATTCCCGCAAAATCAAGTAAATCTTATAAAATGTTTATCGATAATGAAGAAGAAAATTACCTTCCGTAGTATTTGTCTAATAGTAACGGTAAATAATTTTTTTTTCTGAATATGTATTATGCTGTGTCTGTTTAGTATTGTGTAAATCCCTCAGTCAGATATAGTCGAAACTGAATTCTGAATTGTGAAATCGGCTGAGATTATTTGATTTATCTACTTAAATAAAACCCTAAATCACAGATATAAACAATTTTGGATGCAATAAATACGGTGCAGACTTTATGAATCATATATAGCTTTTAATATTTCAGGCAAAAATTGGTTTTCTATTACCCTTTCATGAGTTTCTATAAATCATATCTGATTAAACAGATAATCACCCTTTAAAATATCATAAATGCCTCTTCTACAATTGCTTGAACAGAACAACTTGATTAGTATACCTACTTTAAGAAAGGACTTGTTTTAATATATTTTTTCTAATTTTGACATATAAAGTGACGTTTTTTGTAATCTCAGCAAGTGTCAAAATGATCTACTTTAAGTGACTATTTACATGAAGTTGAACATTATGTAACTGGTTACGAAAAATGCATTATGTCACCAGTTGCGAAAAGAAAAATAAATACTTGTTTGTTTTAAAATTAATACATACATTATTGAAAGTTTATAGGGAAGGTTGACTATATAAAAATAGAATTTGGTTAGTGAACTTACAACCTAGTAATAATGTTGTTTTGGTCTATTTTGCATAGATGTTAGTAATTTTTTACCAAAACATAATTTTATAAATAATCTAGTCAAAATTAAAAATATATTGTATGTAACACGTTACGAAATGCCGTTTTGGGTAACTCGTTCAGCATGCAGCAAAATGGCAAAGGTCTACCTTGCCAAAGTAGGTAGGGTCACTAACCAAACGTCAAAGTTACATCGCCCTATAAGCCTATTCTCCTTCTTACTGAAAACTCTAGAAAGATTGATAGACAGGTATATCCGGGACGAGATACTAAAAATAAATCTGCTACATCCCAAACAATATGCATAGCAGTTGTGAAACTCATCTGCCACTTTCTTAGCTTGCCGAAGGAGCTTTCAATAATGCATCAACCAGGTCAATAACGATGGCTCTAGAACAGAGGAACATCCCAGTAACAATATACCAATGGATCACTGCCAGCCTAGAGAACAGAATCATTTTATCCACTCTAGGAAAGGCAAACATACAGGCAAAAGTTAAACGGGGCTGTCTACAAGAAGGAATATTATCTTCAATACCTTAGTCGGTTCTAGTGGACGACCTACTCAAAACATTGTCCAAAGATGGTTACCAGTGTGTAGGGTACGTAGACGACCTAGTAATTATCGTCGGAGGGGCAATTTGCAGGCATAGTCTCGGAGATATCTCAAACAGCTCAAAATATAGTAAACAACTAGTGCAAAAAGGAGCAATTGTCCATTAACGCACAAAAAACAACAGTTGTACCACTCATAAAAAAACGGGTACTTACAAGACTAAGGCCAATGTACTAAATAACATGGTTATTCTATTTTTCACAGAAGCCAAATACCTCGGAGTCATTTTCGACCAAAGACTGACGTGGAATCAATATCTCAAAAAACTCGCATACAAGCTACGTACTGTGCCAGTGTGAAGGCCTGGCTATAATGAAGTTTCTAACATTAGGAGAAGAAAATCCAAAGGCATGTAACTACATGCGGGAGCCAATGTCAAAGCTACTAAGGGCCGATTTTTTCACCTCTGAGTAAAGTTACATGTAGGTTTACTTGACATTAACGAACAATAGTCCTATAGTACAATCACCAAGTAGTTACTTTTAACTTGACTCAGAGGTGAAAAGACTAGCCGTAAGTTTAATAAAAAAGACCAAGCAAAAAAAACGGAGTTCCACACTAGATCTGAAAAGATCGCGTTGGACAAGGATAACTAAGATCCAACTCCTTTTAAATATATCTATCAATTAATATATACGGTCTATTATTACTAAATTGTAATGTGAGCCATTTCCGACCAATCTGGTCATGCTCTGATCCTTTGGGCCCCTCTGCCTTGTTTGGGCCTTGTTACGACCCCACTTGTCCTTAAAACCAGGAATATTTGATGAAGAGTATAAACCCATTTAGGGACATTTATTGCTCACAGATAGCCGGTATGAATAATTCATTCGAGAATGTACTAGAAGTAATTTCGAGTAAATGGAGAGAGCTCTATAACAGCAAATAGACAGTCGAAGATTTTGATGGATTTTTCTGGAACGCCTTCGCCAATTATACTTCAGAGTGTTAGTATATTCGAGTGACAACGCTCTACCCCAGAGAGCTCTCGTTAATTAATGAATTTTAGTATAGGAACATGGACCCTTAAAGGACTTAATTACTGAGATATAGGGTGTTAAAACTTTGATATCATAATTTAAAATTTGCCTTAAATCAAAAACGCCTTTAAATATTAATTACAAAATTGGTGACCAATATACTCTTTAATAAGGTAATATTTTGACATAAACTTACTATTAAAAATGTTTACCAGTGGCGCGCTATCAAGGTTAATGGTAATTTTCCCCATATTTTTTACGCCACTGGAAAAAATATTATTTCCTATTTTTTTATTATTTTTTTAAATTCTCTGTTCATTTTTAGTAAATAAAAAGTGAACTTTTTATGGAGCTAAAATGAACAGTGTCGCAGAAATTTGCTTCTAAAAAGTCTACATGTTCTTAATCACTTGTAAGGACTTCTAATCTAGTAAGTACGTCTCAAATGTTTTATAGTTTGTATTTTTAACAAGATCTTGGTAGTTCAAATTTGAAAAAAATATTTAAAGACATTTTTGTTTTATGGTAAATTGTGAATTTTGATTTAAAATTTTTAACACCCTGTATCTCGGTAACTAAGATCTTTGGGATGTCATGTTCCTATTCGCTCCGTGCGTGGCAGTAGCGCCAATTCATTTATGTACTAATGGACTACTTTTGCGTATAGAGAAAATACAATTTTTAATTGAATTCGTAATTAAAAAGTATGTTCGTTTTAATAAAAGTATATGGATGAGTAAAACAAGTGAAACATTAATTTATTATTATTATTATTATTATTATTATTATATATTTTTATCGCTTAAACTAAAAAAAAACTAAGTATAATGAATAATAAAATAGGCAGGCAACGGGAAAATGTATGAGAAGTTGCCTAAGTCTAACAAGTTGTCTAGAATTAACTTATTCTGTCAAAATAAAAAAATATTAAATAATAGCGTGAAGTTAAAATGTATAAACAGATAGATTGTTATTTATACTTTCATTTTTGTTCGAAAGAAAACATAGAATGAATGATTAAAACTCCAAGACTCCCTCTCACCGCTGAACTCCAGGATCTGCTGGAATCAGCCCCCTAAGCATCAGATAAAACCCTTCCCTTTCGTGGTTTCCCTAAATCATATTCCCCACCATATATTTGGACTTGTCCATTTACGAGGTTGGAAATAGCAAAATTGGCGATATTTTCGGGGAACACAACCTGCCGCACAGGTCCCACACGCGTACACAACAACTTAGGAAAATAGCTAGGTTACTTATTGTAATCAGGGCAAACCACCCTGAAAAGGAGGATAACTCCTATAGTAGGATATAAGGAAAATGAAATGTCCTAGAAAAATGTAAAAAAGACAATATTAAACTAAACTAAAAAAAAACTATGGACAGTCAGTCGAAATCGAATCATAGCTGTGAGACTGTGAAAACATCGATATAGTAGTCCTCGAGGAACAAGTGATGTGTCGAAAGAGCGGCTGCTGAAACCATATGTATCTGAAAGTGTTGTTTCAAAAACTTATTGAAGGTTTCAAGAATTGGGCACGACTACTGGTGAACAGGATCGTTATTAGGATTAATTTGCTTGAAGAACCCCATATTCTTTGCAACCATGCTTAGAAGGCAATTTTTAGAAGCTACAGGAGTTAGTGTTTTAATTGAATTGAAACCATACAAAAAGGCTTCGCTGGCGACATTTGTTTACAAGAAAACAACTTAGTTATCTAGTTATCCCGAGCAAACAAAATTGATCTACTGATGTGTAAATATCATGAAAATTACACAATTGAAGACTGGCAAAATGCGATGTTTTAGATGAAGCTAGAATCAGTCTAAAATCCTACGATCGCCGAATTCAAGTTTTAAGAGATCGAAGGAGATTAGCTCGACTACAGGCAGCGAAATTCATCCCTAGATGTAAGGGAGGAAGCGAGATGTTTTGGGCAGGTTTATGATGGGTCAAAGTCAAAAGACTCCCTTAATCCCTTAATTTATCAGAGCCTAATGCTGATTTGGTGTTGGAGTATGTCATAAAACTCGTGAAATTCTCTGTGTATTTACGGAAAAAAGAGCCACATAATTCCTTAGATAGAAGATATTATTGTAATGGGTCTCAATCCAGAAGGACTGTTTAAAAAAAAGAATTATAGATCATCACGGTAATGCAAAAACTACAGATGAACTAATTCGTTTCGTCTTAGAACAATGAGAAAATATCCCTCAGAAAGAAATTGACAATCAGATAAAATTAAGGACTACTAAGTTAAATTACTTTTATTCATTTGTTACTTTAAAATAATACATCGCATTTGTTTTTAGTTATTAGCCGAATTATAAGCAAAAATAGTTAGAGTATTATTTTAATTTCTTTCGTCAAATTTTATGGACATATATAGCAATTTTATTTACCTAATAATTTACAGCTGTACAACTAAAATACCCAACAAAATTTAGGTGATTCCTTATAAATTTGGTTGTGTGTATTTGCAGAGAGGTCGTCTACATCCAATTACGAGTATAGGCCATTAAGGCGTTCAGTTTTATCACATTCTTTATCTATAGTTAGAATTCCCATTTTGTTATTTACTGAGTCATCGTCACAATCATAGTACGTCGAATATCTCTGTGATTTTGCGCATACTTTTTAAAAATATTTTTGGTCGCCACTGTTAAACTATTTCAAATATTCATTTCCGAATATTCTTAAAATATGACCTTTTTGCGTAATGATATTTTTGTTAATTAGAGCTCGATTTTACTGTATTTTTCAATAAAAATCGCTTTATGAATGAAAAAAGGGACAAAATCGATTAAAAATTAATTAAAATAATTAATTTAGAAGTAATACCTTTTCATTTGTGTTGACAGATACTGCTAATCCAATAAAAAACATTACAAACTCACCACTAACGCTACTTAATACTTCAATTTTAGTTATAAAAACGATACGAATACCAAAACAATTGATTTATGAAATTAACAGTTAGTACGCAAAAAAGTAGGTACATGCTTAAGAGGAATTACGGCAACCAACATACGGTAACTAAATGATATAAGCTTGTAATTAGATGGTTTTTCAATTCATCTAATGTGTTCCAAAAATGTTAAACAATTATGTTTTGGTGTGAAACAACTCTTTAAAAACAATTGTTGATCATAAATTCTCGGGAAATTTTATGAGTAAGAATATATATGCAAAACTAAACATGAAATAATAATGCAATAGATAACCAATGTTTTTATATAGATCAATGGATCTTTTTGGGGTTTTGACAAAATATAACTCACATTTTTTAGTGGCGATGTTTCAAGGTGAAAACTATACATCCTCTAAACACTTGTTAAATTTTAAAAACTTAAAAAATCGTTGAAAGATATATTTGTTGTATAGGTATATTTTTTAGTATTTTTTTTAATACACATGCAGGTCGATAAAAGTAGCTGAAAGGTATGTAATCAAATTATGTTTAATGTAACTATTAAGTTGAGAACCGAGGTGAGAACGCATTAGGCAATTACGGTCTCGTCGCATTGCGGTCGCGGTCTGTGCCACAAAGCATGTATCTTCTAGAGACCCCACGCCAATGTTAAACTTTTAAACCAAATTAGCGCCACCTTGTGTTTGGAGCTGGAACTAAAATGACAATTGACAGATGGCGGTAAATTCAAATTGTAATTTTTAGGAGTAGGTAGTAGTTTTAAATTAAATTTTAAATGATTTCCACATAAATTATTTTATAAAATAA
Organism: Psylliodes chrysocephalus; assembly: GCA_927349885.1. Lineage (NCBI taxonomy): Eukaryota > Metazoa > Arthropoda > Insecta > Coleoptera > Chrysomelidae > Psylliodes > Psylliodes chrysocephalus. Next base: position 92,984,739 of record OV651813.1, read on the forward strand.
AGTATGGAACTAGTAAGTTCGAAACTTTTATTTTACAAAATAATTTAGGTCGATTATACCAAATTTGAAGAATTAATTTGTTATAAGGGGTCTAATGTGGAGAGTTGGTTCTGCATATTTTTATTAAATAAATATAAGATATATCAATAAATAATAAAATAGAACATTCTTAAAATATGTTTATTAATAAATTAAATAAATATTATTAGATAAAAATAAATACAAATAATAATACATATTTAACGAATACTTACTTGGAGCAAATAGATATATAATCTCAAATCTTTAAAATACCTATCAATAATGTAAATGTGAAGTAGAGACTAGGATATTACATTTTATTAACACTAAAGTTATATATTTTATAAATGTCTTTTTAACTGAGGACAAATGTAATATAGGTATTGTATTAAAAGGTGAATCCTTTTAACTATTCATTCAATGATAAATAGGTATTTTCCTTCCAAATACAGATGGTGATACAGATTTCGGAATCTAGTCCAGTGATAAATTGATTATCAATTAGTTGTTGTCCCCGTTTGTCTTTTTATGATGCAGATGCATGGTGAATATATGGTGAATCAATGAAGTTTTTCTCGAAGTTTTCAACGTAGCACCAAAATTATTGCAAAACACAGTAGGAAATAAAAAAGCGAAACATCACAATTTTGCAAATAACTAAGAAGAAACTATAAACAGAAACCAAAAGCCAAAGCCAACAAAAATCACTAAAATCAGACGGAAAAATGAAACTAACCAAGAACATAAATAAATACACGTCACATCTTTGGTTGGAGTCTTTGGTTAAGTTTTTCTCCCATAAGGCTTAAAAATGGAGTAAGAAATCATAATTTCACCAGTAGCCCCATCTAGAGTTTGGAGCAAATAGCATAAAAAATGTCAGTTGTCGGTTTTGACCTTGGTCATTCACGTGGAACCTCTATGTGCTTTGTGGTCTGTGCTGGTCTCAAGCGCGCACAGAAAAGTTTTTTCCCATATTTTATACCGCATGCATTTCCACTTGGTGTTCCCGCTCGCATCGCGTCCTCTTCCCATCTTTTCCATAGAATCTCGAGACCGCGCGCGTTCGAGACTAGCACAGACCGCAATTGACTAATGCTTTCTCGCCTTTATAGTGGTATACTTTTAAATGAATACAATCTTGAAACTAATGAGTACCTAATCTCTATTATTTGCCTTTATTGTTATACAGAATTGATTACTAAAGGAGTATTTATTTTAGGAATAGTATAATTTAAAACATAAAATCGCGCCTTTGTTTTCCATACCCCGGACCTCGGAGAAACTTTTTGTCTGGACAATTTTTTTAAACGTCCAAAAGAAAACGCTTAAAAATATCTTTAAGTTTGTAACTAGCCACTATGTAGCGCGATAAAATATATAATTTACAAAATATAATTGTTTTTCATTAAAAAAAAAACACCAAATTATTTTAAATCTAGTTTTCATGAAAACTATACATTATTTTGAAGTGCGATGTTCATTTTTTTCCAGTGTAAGTTGTTGGAATTGTAACAGAAAGAAAACGTGTAGTAAAAATATTTAGTTTTGAAGAAAATTCGTAGGCAAATTCCAAGTGGTTTAGATACAAAATGTTTAGATGGTTGTATGGTATTTAAAAAAAATGTGGAAGAATGCATTTAGATGATGCAGAGTATTTTAGATCAACTCCCAGATAATTCAGTTACTTTGTTACTACATGTAATAAATGTACTTCCTACTTTTGAATTTACATTTTGTCGTCGGAAAAAGTGGAATCACTTATACTGGGCGTCCTCACAAAAACTTCAGATGGCTTTATTTTTGATAAAAGTTCTGTTGAAATAATTTTGGAGCATGAGTCAGTGCATAGGGGGACATAATTCCACATATTTTTATCATACTACCCCACATCGCACCAACTAGCCTTAAGTCAAAATTTTCAGTGATCCCTGTAAAAATTATGAAGAATTTTTTTTTGTGTATTTGTCATCGGCTTAAACTGCTAAGGTTATTTCGCCTCGTGTTCTGTGTAGGCTTTGTTACTGTTTCCCAGCGCCACTTTAGTAACAGCACTGTTAATTAGAACCCAACAGTTACAAGATCACACTTTCTTGAGTAGAGTACATTCATAATAGAAAAATTTACATACATATGATACTTTTTGATATATCTAAATTTTAACGCAAGGGCAGCTTGGGGCGAAGTGGGGAGGGGTAATGGGATGAAACGTTCATGGAATAATGGCCTCCTATGTCTCATACCTCAAATTCAAGACTCCAACTTAAATTTTACCAGAAATAAAGCCCTATGAATTTTTTGTCAAGAAAAACCATTAAGGGTGTATTAAATCAAAAACATATACCTAGTAGTTGTCTGTTTATCAAAAATTATTACTTAAAAGGAAAGAGTGTGTTGTATTAAATTAAAATTTTACACAACATTAAAGCCCACTAAATCCAAAACTCACAAGATTATTTTTTCAACACAGTTTTCATTATGGGTTCAGGGAAAAAAGGCAAAAAAATTAGGATAAAAATGTGGGTCGAAACAATTTTTAAACTTAAAATTCTTTATATTCTAGATTAAATTAATAATTTAAAAAAATGATTTTGTGTAGGGTAACATTTTAAAAATGAAAAAATTTGATCTATTCCTCTTAATAATTTCTATTTGATACAATATAATTTTAAGTAGGATATTTTTAAAAGGACTATCCATATTTAGTTACAATGTTTAAAAGGTATCTAACAAATCCTTTTTTGTCTATACAGGAAGTACAGTACAATTTCATTGAATTTAATATTCAACCTACATTTTTTACATATTTAAGTCAGTAAACATTGACTGTGGGTAAAATAAAATTCTTTTTTCATTTTTTATCATGGGCGAAGCCAAGACAGCTCTATAAAATAATGGTTTTTTATTGATTTTAGGGGCATCTGTATAATTCAGATGAAAAATAGACTCTGAAATCTTAACAAAAAAGCAATTTCTATAGAATAATAACTAGGTAGGTAGGTATGTTTCTGAAATTGTAAGTAGTGTAAAATAGACCATTAAAGTATTTTCCTGTTTTTCTCAAAAGCATGTATACAATGAAAACGGAGAGTACCCACTTATTGGCAAATCAACAATAAAATTAAGGTATTTAAACTTATGAAAATGTAAACAGCACAGTTTTAATAGGTATAGGGAATTTTTTAAAGTTAGCCTTACTGTTTTGGTTCAATTATTAATTTTTGCTTGTAATATTATTTATGACTAAGTAGTTTATTGTTTGATTTAGGCTTTTTGTGGAACTGAATTGAATTTTAGTTAATTCCTTTTGTCAAACAAGTGCTAAATAAACTTGCCAAAGATGACAATAGTACTGTTAAAAAATGTTAACGATAGACACCATAAATTGCTAAATTCTAGTTAATAATTGTACTTTAGTAACAATAATTTCATTTGGAAATAAAAATAGTACAATATTTAGTTAGTCATATCGATTAAGTCATACTTTAACGTACAAAATAAAACGGAATATGATTAGGAATATAGGAATAAGCTTACTTACCAAATAATAAATATCCGGTGAATCCTAAAAATACAAATACACTTGGAAAGCCACATTCATTCTATATTTTCTGAATTACTTAAAACAGTAAACAACACACATCGGTAATATAAATTATTTTTCAGTTAGCACTAGAGTGGTAGTGTCTGCCTGTCTGCCACAACAAATTTTCGTTAACTTAAAATTGTCAACGCCAACAATGTCACTAATGTCAAAAGTCAAATTATTCAATTCGTTTAATTCATCCGTGTGCTTCTTTTGTTTTTATTATTACAGATTTAAAAAAATACTCATTATGTTGTCCATTTTCATTCCATTAAATAATTTATTTATTCGGTGGCATCGTCTAATCATTCTAATTTTTGTATGAAGAACTAGAGTGTACTTCGTACATTCTAATAATATTTATGGTCATTAGGCTCATGTTTAGTATAGTCTTCTGTCAACTCCCCCTTTTAGGAAAACCATTCGCACCCTTTACTGAGTCACCTCTATTACCTACCTTCCTTAAAATATTCAAATAACTTCAGATGTATACAATATATATGCGTTAACCCCTGGATCCTTCGAAATAAAGATGAGACGCTTGTGGTAAGATTCTGGGAAATATCCTATAAGCTACAGAATCTAAGATATAGTAATGTAATTTTTTTACAAATTTTGGCTTACAGATCTTATAGATTGTCTCAGAATCGACCCATTAATTTTATATTTGCACGTGCGAGAAAAAAGACTCTCGTGAAGCGACTGACTGACTGATTGAACAGATGGATACACTTCTACACCGCTAGTGGGCTGGCGCGTACAGTTCTACCTCTGTCTAATCAATAGCATCGCTTATGCTATACCGATCTTCTGGCTTCATTGTGCGAGATTTAAGATACTGTAGGTATATCGGTATGTCAAACATAATTATTTTACTTCTTGAGATGCTTTTCTATATTTATTTTGCCTTCGTTGTTTTAAAAGAAAATATGTATGAAGGTTGAATCGATGTTTTAAAAGAAAAGATTTATGAAGATTGAATCGATGTACTAGGGATAAAACATGTTTTAAATACATAAATAGTGGCCGTATTCGCGGAGCCTGTCGGCGACATGTCCACGCGGCATGTCCACGCATATCGATTTTAAGCTGTTTTAAACGTTCGATTTTCGGCTCTACGAATGCTTAAAATCGAAATGCGCATGCTCATCTGTCGTGGACATGTCGCCGACAAGCTCCGCAAACACAGCTATTATAGTTTAAGAGGAAACTGGGGTTCTCGCCTTAGACCTGTTCTCGCGAAAGCAAAAATGTTTTAAGGATATTCTAATATAAAATTGTATTTAAATGTGTGCCACTGGGAATACTTCGTGATTTTATATGTCTTGACAATATTAAGAGCTTTAAATTTGTGCAACGATAAGGCAGCTCTCTACAGAGACGTTTAAGAAAAGAATGTGGGAAAGAATATCATTTAAAAACTACTAAATATTTATTAAAACAAAAGCAACAAATTTTCATAAATGTAATAGAGAATGCGCGAATTGTTTTTTTTTTAATTTCTTTTAAAAATTTTCAAAATAAATATTTTTCGAAGGTTTACAAAAAAATTAAGGTTTCTCCATCCTATGTTTTGTTATTGATTGTATTTTCAGAAAATTTCACAAATACAGGCTCAGAATGTATTATAAATTTTCAAGGTGTTGGTTTGATCCACGTTTGATCTTAAAATTAAATCATCTAAATTTTGTGTAACAAATCCGCATATTGGTTACCTAGCCACACCGAATTTTAAGATTGAAAAGTGTATGGGCTGACATCTGTTGTAAAGAGTTCAAGCTTGACCTCGCAGTAAAAAATATTGCGCTGCTGCCAGATTTGTATTACTTTCATTAATTCTTGATTATTTTTAAAATAATTCTGGTTTCAAGATATAGGGTGAGATTACAGAACGTCTGCAACTTTGCAGATCTGCAAATATGGCGGCAACTTTGAAAATCTGCAAATAATATGACTAACTTACATGCAAGTATCAAGTTTTCGTATTGCAAATTTGGGTTTAGTGTTGTTGGGGGTAATAAACCACAATAAATATTGCGAATTTGCAGATATTTTTTGGAATACTTGCATTTGTAAGTCCGCCATATTTGCAGATCTGCAAAGTTGCAGACGTTCTGTAATCTCACCCATAACCAATATAGGGGTATATTCTGTAACAATTCTTTTATATTTAACGGCTTTTAAAAATATTTTCTTCTTTACTTCTGTCATTATTTAAACGGATCTTTAAAATATATTAGAGGACTATCTTAAAGAAATCTGTTTAAATAATGATATAGAAGTAAATTAACGAATACGAAACTATTTTTAAAGGCCGTTAAATATAAAGGAATTGTTACAGAATAGACCCCATAGGGTGAGATTACAGAACGTCTGCAACTTTACAGATCTGCAAATATGGCGGCAACTTTGAAAATCTGCAAACATGACTGACTTACACATGCACGTATCAAGATTTCGTATTTCAAATTTGGGTTTAGTGTTGTTGGGGGTAATAAACCATAATAGATATTGCGATTTTGCAGATATATTTTTTGGAATACTTGTATTTGTAAGTCCGCCAAATTTGCAGATCTGCAAAGTTGCAGACGTTCTGTAATCTCACCCTTGAGTTGTCTGACTTTTCGTTTACACGGTTTTAAAACTAAATCCTTTAAATCCTTGCAGATGACACTTCCTGATGGTTCCACGCCTACCACTTCACAAAATTTCTACAGATGTACGTACGATCCTAAGTACGATGGTACCTTTTTTTGCATATGGTTCGATTAAATTTAAGCTTGGCAACGTGACACGTGATTCTGACTGACAGAAGTGACAGACATTTTTAAACTGACGGTTATTTTATTTGAGTCGGTTACAGTTGTTATAGAAGTTAGTTTAAAATTTTGTTCTTGATCATTACTTTTTACATACAAATAAGTTTAAAATCTTTATTAGCATTGCATAGCATAGATTTTGAATTATTACCTTTTCAGCTCTTCTTAATTATTATTAACTATTCATAATGAATAATACAAATAATGTAGCACCAACTAGATTCAAAGATATGGAATTCCGAGATATGGAAATGTGAGTAAAACAACGTATTTATTATTTATTAGTTTTGTAGGAATGATTACTATTACACAATTTTTTAAAGATAATTTTTAGGTTTCAATGCCTACTAAAATAATACCTTTTTTTATACCTATGTTTAGCTTTTTTTATTTACATCAATAAAGTGATATTTGCCTTTGTTCATTTTTAACACTTTAATTTTAGAATAAAAGGGATTAAATGGGCTGAAACCATGTATGAAACACTGGATGCTGGTCTTAAAAAATCATTTCTCAATTGGGTGGTTGTTGTTCTGACCTTGAGTCAAAATGAAGTAGATGTTAAAGAATGGAAGAAAACATTCATTGATCAGTTTGAGGAGAGGTAAGTACAATTTCAGGAAATATGATTCTTAGATATGAATACCTAATAGAAATATTAACGTTTTCCTAATATAAATTGACTAATGATAAGATTGTTAATAGAATTATACTTACATTATACTAAAGTGACCAGATTTTTTAGACATCAATTGGGGACAACGGAAAAAATAATGACTTTTTTTGGAGAAAATAACCATTTTACGAATAAATCATTCAGTCATTTATTTATAAACATTTCAAAACGGAAATCGGAACAAAAATGTTATCTGTGCAACAAACCTATAGAAAAAACAGAACATAAATTATTTCTCAATTTTCAACAAAACATAAAAGCTTACAATTAAAATAACATGAATAAATAAAAATCAAACATAACAACAAAATTATTTAAATTCTAAGATAAAATTCACTTTTAAAAATGCATTATTGTCCTTTATTTTTTCAAAAAACTGCTGTTAATATTATGTTTGACGAACAGCACAGATTTAACAGTCGCTGTACTTGGAGCTGGGACTTTTCTATAGTCTAGATTTTATAACTTCTGTAAAAATTCTTTCCATAACAGCATTTGTTTCCAGAAGGCACAGACAGTTTTCAATCACCTTTTTTACATTTGTAAAAGGAATATTTTCCTGAGAGAAATGTTCAAAAATCTCCACCCACCTCAAACCTACATCAGTGTTATCTTCATTTCATTAAAAAAATTCATCAAATAACTCATCTTCTGAAATATGATTTTCTGGTACATTTGAGTCAATTTTTCCATAAATTTTCTGAAGGTCAGTCCACTGAAAAGCTGAATTATTTATTTTTATTTATTTATTTATTTATACGGAAACTCCATTTTTACAATTTTAGTAGAATAACAAAATATATCAAAATTTCATAAGTGATACTAACACAACAATATCACATTTATACCAAAACAACCTAATTTAATTTAGTTACATAATTTTGGAAATATGTTTTTTAAACTGATGAGATCTGAACTTAAAAGGATCGATATTATGTTCATTGTATAATCTACACATACGGGTGAGAGGGTTGTGCATGGCGTAGTTTGTGTTATTGGTGGGAATGTAAAAAAGATCATTATTTCTAGTTCGACGCGTGGTCGAAAAGTTAATTAAATTTAGCAAACAATCACAGTTAATACTTCCCATCAATAATTTGTATAAAAAGCATATGGAAGACTCGCTCTCCTGGACTCCAATGTAGAAATCGCAAGGCGATTTAGTACAGGCTCATAATCAATATAATATGGATTTTGTGCATCGGTATGGACATTAATATTAAAATGCCAGGCAACAACATGCAAGAATTTATTTTGAACTCCCTCCAGAGCAGATACATGCACCTGATGATAGGGTGACCATACCACAGATGCATACTCCAATAGAGATCTGACAAGGGAGCAATACAGCAGTTTAAAGGCGTTTATAGACAGGTCAACGCTGTTTCGTGTTACAAGGCCAAGCATTCGTGCAGCGCTGTTAACTACCATGCCAAAGTGTTCTCGAAAGTTAAGATTGGAGTCTAGAATCACGCCGAGATCCTTAATTGAACCCTTAACAGTTAGCGCTCGGTCATTTAAGACATATATATTTGTTATGGGCACTGTTCTTCGTGAAAAAGTTATAGAGAAACACTTATCAATGTTCAACTGTAAACCATTGTCTCGGCACCAAGCACTAAGTCCATCTAGATCACTTTGTATTAACATGCAGTCGGATGGTTCCGAAACCTCTTTAAATAATTTTAGATCGTCCGCAAACAATAAAAATTCTGAATTAACAATCGCATTACCAATATCATTTATAAATAAGATAAACAGTATGGGGGCACAGTGAGAGCCTTGCGGCACCCCCGATGCCACCTTTATTTCAGCCGACAAAACATTGTTAACACGGACAAACTGAAAACGATCCTTTAAGAAACTTGCGAACCATGCGACCAAGATCTCACCCGAACCCAGCGCTTTTAGCTTAGCAACCAAAATTCTATGGCTAACCTTGTCAAACGCCTTGGAAAAGTCAGTATAAATACTGTCAACCTGAAGTCGCTTCTCCAAGGCGTTCAACAAGTAATTTTCATAAACCAACAAATTGGTCGTTGTTGATCTACCCTGAGCAAACCCATGCTGTTCAGGTATAATAAAGTGTTTGCAAGCAGCAGCAAGAACATTGCAAACTAAGGAGTCAAAAAGTTTCGGTATGGCTGAGCATATCGACACTCCCCGATAATTTTGTACATCAGCTCGATTTCCAGATTTAAATATTGGAGTGATAAAGCTTGTTTTCCAGTAATCTGGAATTATTAAGTAGAACCCAACTAAATTCCTGAAACTCGCTGAACTGACTTCAGGATGATTCTAGATAGTTTACTATGTTTCCATAAAATAATCTTATTTGACAGATAAACCATTTTTCGTCAATGCTGCCCGATTCAGAAAGCACCCTTATATCTTTTCTAATAGTTAATGGTAAGTATTCTTCCTCTATTCTTTTTTTATACAAAATAATCAGATTATTCATTCCTTTGGCGACTTTTGCAAAACACACATTGTTTCCTTCAATATTTTTTATTAATCTCTAAACAGTGGCAATCTGGCAATGAATAAATTTAAGCCAAAGCTCGGATGATTCATTTGAAAAAAATTGTTTAATAATTGACGGACATTTTTCTGCTGACAAAAAGTAGGTGCATATAAATTTAAATTCCTTTCTACTGCAGGAAGGAGGGCTAACCATCTTGTTTTGCTGTATCCAAGAAGTTTTTTATATTCTGTGCCTGACTCTTCACAGTAGTTTTGTAATGTGTGTACCCTCATAGTATATATATAAAAAAATGAGTAAATTTTCATAACTATGCTCTCTATATCAACAGGTAATAGATCAGCAGCAGTCTGAAAAGCATTATGAATGATATGCACACTGCAACCAACACCTATAATATTTTGAGGCAATTGCTTATTTAGTTTGGTAAAAACGTTGTTTTTTCCTTGCTTCTTCTATCCACCAAAATTCGTATTAGCATTGTCAGCACAAGAAGCAATATTTTTTTTTTCTAAACCATTATTAATCACTTTCAATAGAAGATGTGCAATTATTTCTGAGGTTTCTCCTGGCAAGTCTACAAAATCTAATTACCCCAGTTGAACACCTGATTTAAAGTGGAAGTATCTAACTACTACTGGAAATAACTTTAGTCCTTGTGATTTGATGCATCAGTGAAAACAGTCAAAAAAATAGTATTTTTTAAATTACTTTTAAGTTCACTTATTGCCAGTGGATCTATAACTTTTTTGACTATCGCTTCAGCTTTTGTTCTTTTACATGTGCATTTCTTTTCAAACAAGCATTGTATTATTCCGCAAGTACAGTCCATAGACCTAAAACTCTGATTGTGCTTGAAAGAAGCTGTAATTTTTTTTTTCCGAAAATAATCCATCATTTTAGAAGAATAGCAGAATATCTTAAAAACTGCTTATGTTTTTCGCTATCAAGATGATGCTTTATGTTGTACTTTCCTCCGTTTGCAATTGAAAAGTGACCATTGCATTGTTCGCAATGCATTGTAGTATCTACTTTTGTTTTTTTAATAAATGGAAACTCTTTTTGCAGATCTTCATTAAATATAAATGATCTTTTAGAAGCCATAATTTTACTTAGGTACTCTAAAATTTTCAAATAAATCAAAGAATTAGTATGTATTTAAAACATTTCTTACCAACCCTTACTTTAAAAAACTATGCATGTGCACGTATGACTCAGAGTTGGTAGGGGTGGATGGCTTGGCAAAGGCACAGTATTGCCTATTCACACAATTTTTCATTAGACCTACATGTTTTAAAGATCGCGACGTTTTGTTTTTGGTAAATAGAAATTACATTTATGACTAATACTTTTGGCAGTGGGGGACACATTTGAATGGGGTACCGTGGCTCAACATGGGGGACGACTGGTCACTTTACATTATACCAAAGTGTTTTATTATTAATAATAAACATTGAATTTATCTGTTGTGTGGCAATGACTGTTATAAGCTTTTAAATTGTTCTCTCTGAAATTGAAATTACTAATAATATCAAAGAAAATAAGAAAAATAACATTTTTGATCTTGATAATGATTCTAGGTGTTGTGAAATGGTCGCAGACATGCAAGAACTCCATGAACAAGTGATTAATAATATTGAAAAGTACCTAAAGAAAACGCAAGTTTTATGCAAGGATTTACAAATGGAAATGCCTGTAGTAGGTCATAAAAAACTAGGCCTATATCAAGAACAGCTTCTTTTAAAAAAACGCATTATTGAGTAAGAATTTTTTTAAATATATTGATAAAATATTTTTTGGCAGAAGATTTTGAACCATTTATAAAGGGTAAATTAAAAAATAACAATGAGGCCAAATATCTCTGAACCTATTTGAGTTTTGTAAAACTACCATTTCGCAAGTCGAGGCAGAGACCGACTTCAAAACGCGCCACGACAGCACATCTGAACATATGTAATTATATAAAACACATTTTAGTAGAAGCGACTGACGACATCAGATTTAGTATGGCAATATTTGCCGCCTTACTTCTGTCACGGTCTCGCGTTGCCAAATGGTACCTTTAGAACTATTATTTTTGAGATTTTCAAATTATATGCTATGCTAGCATTATATGTATTAAATAACTTTTTGATTGAGGATGGCTTTATGTGGTTTATTTTAAATAGTCGAAGCAAAATTTTGGGAACCTTTAAAAAAAAGAAACTAACAATTTTTTATATTTGAATTTCAGTGACACAATTTCTAGACAAAAAAATTCTTTAAAAATTATATTAACTGTTAGAAAAACAAATTACCACAATTCAAAATCTTGATTATTTTCTTTTAAATTGACACCCTATCCTTTACCTGTAGTATATTTAGTGACGTAAAAAGGTTTAACGTTTTAAAAAATATCAAATTAGGTTGTATTTACTAATTATAAAAAAATTCATAGTAATTAAAAATTGTTTTTTTTTTATTAAAAAAATTAAACAATTTATGAGTACATACGAACTCCATGGTTAGATCAAAATACTTCCCTACATAAGAAAAATTGGAGTTTTCTATTAGAAATCATCGTTCGACAGCTTTTTGTGTTTATGTTTCCAGCAAAACAATGTTTTCTTCCATGAAAGATGAATTTAAAGGGCGAATTTTTTTTCTTATAATTAAAAAATTATTTTAGTTGTGTTTTTGTTTTAACCAGTGTTCACCTGTTAACTTTGCGAAAATAATATTTTTTTTTGTTTATGTTTCAGTAAAACAATGTTTTCTTCCATGAGAGATGAATTTAAAAGGCGTATTTTTTCTTATAATAAAAAAAACTATTTTAGTTGTGTTTTTGTTTTAACCAGTGTTCAAACAGTGGTCGAACTTCGACCATAATCACTATTGAAAATTTGAGGAAGATATATTATGCATTTGCAGGTTCCTAACATTTTTTTTTTTTTTTTTTTCATTCTTTTATTGTATATCTGCGACCATAAACTTTTATGTGTACTTTTACAATACAACATAGTTCAGTACCATTATAATTAAAAAAAAATAAATTCAATAAAATAACAGTACAATTTTTATTTTGAGGTTACTCTTGGTGCCCTAAAAAAGGCTTTCAGTTTTTTTCTATCTCTAACCATTTAGCCGTGGGAGAAGAAGAGAGGGGAAGTTGGAGGAGTGGGAAGGCAGTAATTTTTTTTTTCGTTTTTCCCATCAATTATCCTTCCATGTAATATTGTCCATGTCGGTTCAAAATTAAAGGGTGCTCATTTCGAAATAGGGTAATTTTATTAGTCAATCGTAATTATTTATAACTGTGGATCAATGGATTTTATATGTCAAAGGCTGGAAAAAAAATATCATTTCCAAATTTTTATTATTGATATCACTAAAACTCGCTAATACTAAACAAAACTAAAAAGAAAGAAAAATCGGTTACAAACAGAAAATGGTACTGAACTATTTTGTCTTTGCCTATTTATATATTATTCCAGTAATTACTGTAATTACCTTTAGCTGGAAAAATTTGTGGAATTTTTGATAGTTGGCGATTTGATGTATTTTTAACTGCTCTTTTTGATTTTTTATTTTGCCACCTCGTAATTTTGTCGCCGTCGCCGCCATATTGTAATAAATTGTGAAAAAAAATTTTTTTTTAAGATATCTTGTTATTAGTTGTTTTTACAGCAAAAATGACTGTAGTTCTTATTGATATACGTTCTTTCATTGCAGGAAAGCCGAATTTTGGGAAAACCAATTGATTAATTAATTTTTGACATCATTGTTATTAGGATTAATCCGGGAACTTCTCAATTCAACATGCTGTTCCGAAGTGCTTAACTCTATATTGCAATAATTTTTAACCACGTCACAAATATTGTGCAAGATTGACATTCTCATAGTCCACCTAGAAAGTACCCTCTCCTGGACTCCCCGCCCATGAGTTAGTCCACCTACTGTTTTCATCGTTCGCATTAATGATTTCTTAATAACCATGTCTGACCATGTGCCACAACAAAATTTGTCATAACGTTTAATTGTGAAGCAGCCTCCATCTGTAAAATACTTTTATTCTGTAGGATTCATCTTTTCTTTTAAACTATACATATCCTGTAAATATAAATTGCCACATTTAGCATACAAAAAATGACCACTGGCATGAACATAGGGCAACATTTGCTGGATACTATTAAGATTTTTTCATAACTGATACCATGCGAAAGTAAGAAACCCATAATTTAGCAGTTGAACCACGTTACTAGATGATTTTCAAATTTTGAAGCTAATTCTTTGACGTATTCTTCTTGGTCTGCTCCAAGTATTTCCGACTTGTCGAAATCGCATAGAATTGTTTCTAGTCCTGCGTGTTGGTCTGGTGATAAATCTTTTTTTTTTTTTTGAAAGATAAGTGGAAAATCAGCATTTCAGTAGCATAACATCGGAACGCCCTGTATTTTAAATTTGGTATATACACCCATACAAAGTTTACTATTCTAGTATTAACTATTTTTGATGCTACTCAGCATAGGTACAGCAAGTAGAGTAGAAAGAGTATCAACATTTTATTCTTACAATTAAATATTGTACCCCATACCTAAAAAACTCCCAAAATATCATTGAATATGTGAAGTAAGTTTAAATTGAATGCAACGCACGAGTTATCTAACATATAGGCATCTTACAAATAAAACTTATTCTTTATTGTTGTTATATTAAGTATTGGGATTTGAAGATAAGCGATACGCCCTCTACTGTGAACTAAAAGTTATGCCATTTGACACTTGACCGTCTGTGTTCTGTCAAGTTTTGTTTATTGTTTATCAGGTCATTTCAATATTTTAAAATTTAACAAGTATTTAGTTTGAAATATCTTATTTAATAATAAGCTAATGCTTTAAATTTATATCATATATATTAAAATATTATTTTATTTGAACTATAAGTGGAATATCAGTGAAAAACACACTTGTTGGGTGCCTGGATGCAGCCCTAAAAAAATGGACCTTCTTTTACATTTCATTTGCTTCCTAAAGTTGGTAAATGTAGGGTAATTTTTATAATTTGCAAGTGGAAATTCTGCAAGAAATGCATGGATACAAAAATTAAAAATTGAGAAGCATTTTAAAGAAGATGATTTGCCTAGAGGTAATATAGATTTATTTTTCGATTGAATGTTTTTATTTTACCTTTTTTTGTGTTGTAGATGCCTCATCCAAAGTGAAAATAAATATAAAAAAAATCGCTGTCTTCCTGCCAGTTTTTAAGTAAATGTTTGACGATTCTGTTCAATAAACTTCAAAATCAAATATTGAGAGAACAAAAAGAAGATCCAAACCACAGAATAAAGATTTTGTGTCCAAACTAAAAAAAGTTCAATCAGTGTTAAATGTGATAGTGAGATTAAACAAAGTCATAGTTGAGAGTGATTTGTTTCAAGATAACCTAGCTACTCACGCCAAACAAGACAGAGGTTGCAAATACTCTTTTTCAAGTATATTGCCATTAGTGTACAAGTGCGCATACCCCAAAAATTAAAACAATTTCAGATCTTTTAAAATCTGACAAAGAGTTGTGTTCATTCACTGGTATTAACAACTTTAACATACTGTACTAGAAAATACAGTCAAATCAGCTGAAGTACTTCGGAAGATGGCCTATTGGGTATTGTAACTCAATAAAGAACGTTTATTATTATGTAAACATTGGCATATTTTGTTAACAGGAAAAATAAAAAATATTTTATTTTTATATTTATTGCTTATAATAATAGCCTTTTTACCAACATAATCAACTCGACCCATGCAATGAAGACTCATTTTTGAGAGTTTTTAGTTACCTTTATACAGCACATATATTTGCCAAAAGCTTTGATCTAAATAAGTATCGTATATCTAAACGAAGAGGTTAAGCAACCAGAAATACTACCATCAAATATAGTAAATCATTTTAGGCCATAAAATACTTTGAATACTATATTATCTTAGATTTTCTCAAAACTGGAAATAATGAGTTACTATAGTCTTCGTTGCATGTGTCGAACTATTCCATTACAGAATAATATAAAAAATGTACAAAAATACATTATCAATGTACAATCACTCATTAGAAAATGTAACTGTACACTATGACTAGTAAACTTGAGAATAAAAATAATTATTAAAAAGAGTATTCTCTCAAGTACAAAATCAATCATAAATTTCAAGCTGTACATTTTCATTTATTGTATTAAAGAAGAGATCACATGAATTACTTATGTTATTAATATCATCATTATTCACACAATATCCAAACATTACAAACATCAGTGTGTTAAAAAGGTAAGAATAAGAACACTTGCGAAGTGTCATACAATTGTTTGTAAGATAATAAGTAACATGGATTAAATAATATATTATAAAAGTATTAAGACTAAAAACTAATACAAACTACAAATAAAAATTATGACTAAGTAAATTTTACATCAAAACTAACAAACAAACAAAATAGTACCTACTTGTGTTAATAGATGATTTTAAAAGAATAATTATTCTGTTTTAAAACTTCTTTTTAAATAAAATTATGGAACATTGAAATAATAATTTGATTATCAAATAGTTTATGCAAACATAAAAGTGAAGCCATTAATATTCTGCTTCCGTACCAAGGACACATAGTTTTTGTAATAATCATAAACTGATTTTAGATTTATTTGAAAATATAAAAGAATATCTTGTGTAGTGCCATTATTTATCGATTCTTCACAATAATCATTTGTAATTTATATTTAATCTCAATAACTAAAAACTATGCTGAAAATTAGTTTGACAGAATTGTTACTCATTTAAAATTTAAAAAAATAATGGTATCCTGGTGACCAAATATTGGTGGATTTCATATCTGTACAGTGTTCATAGAATAGATAAATATATTCGTTCAATGGCCTACTTTTTCGTTCTTTAATCAGTGCGTAAAGTAAATAATATACATGTGGGTGTAGAACAAAATCAAAAGGTATTCGATCGAATTAGCTTGATAGTTCTTTTATTATTTGAAACAGTATACACCTAGAACACTTTATTAAGACTCCTGAAATATGTTTGCACTGTCCACTGTTCCCAGCTTAAAACAAACACTGCCATTCACTAATTTCAAACATCTTGTACTGGCCTACAACAATATGGGGACCTGAATTCAATGCACTAGTTTGGAGAACAACTGCAAAAACGTGTTTATCACTAAATTCATTCTTTCCTCATAAAAACTATGTGACCCGCATTTAAAATAGCATCTTCTTTAATAACAGTCCTGGAATTTTCACCTGCATCAATATACTTCATAAGTTCTATTAAACTTAGCCTTATTTCAGACATCTCACTAAAAATAAAATAAATATATTAATATTTTATTAAAAGATATCACAAATATATCTTAAATTAACATAAATGAATGAATGTAATTTAAAAACAAAATTAATAGGGGGTTACTTACCAAATAAAAATATATATTCTACTTTAACCTAAAAACTGTTGAAATAAAAGTATCTAATCACTAAAAATTAACAACAACAATATGTTTTCCCTCGTGTTTTCCTTAAAATAGCACAATATAAACTAAATACTTTTTATGGGTTGTTTGTTTACAAACTCAAAAATGTAAACAATAACAAGCCATAACAATTAGTTTAAATGTTAAGTACAGACTGCGCTGCGATCTTAATTTTAGATCCCAATAGTTAGGTAAAACAAAGACAAATATGAGCAGGCTAAATATATTTAAAAAAATAAACTATAGTATAAACATACTATTATATTAAAACATATTACATTTAAGCTGTATTACATTTAAGCTGTATTACATTTAAGCTGTATTACATTTAAGCTGTATTACATTTAAGCTGTATTACATTTAAGCTGTATTACATTTAAGCTGTATTACATTTAAGCTGTATTACAAACACACACACACATACATACACACATATACACACACATACACACACACATACACACACACATACACACACACATACACACACACATACACACACACATAAATTTTTGATTTTTCATAAACTTTCAGATTTTCAGGTAGCACAGAGAAAAAAAATATTGCCTGAAAATGAAGCACCCTAATGAATATAAAATTTAATATTCATTCTAGAAAGATCGGACTACCACTATTTATTTAAATTTAAAATAAGTGACAATTCTGCCAAACAAATTGTATATGTTTTAGTTATTGAGAATAAATATACTTTAAAATGTGTGTTTTTGTGAAGAATCGATAAAAAAATAATAGCATTCAACAAGATATTCGACTATATTTACAACTAAATCGTAAATTTTATTGACAATAAACCAATCAGTATTAAAAAAAAGTTGTTTGTCTCGTTATTGCAAAGATAAGAGTAGTGAGTTTTTATGCGAAAGGTTCAAATCCAGGACGAATACTAATTAAAATATTTTTATCTTAACCTTTAAATTAATTTTCAAATTTTTTAGGTTTTTGTTTGTGGGTCGTAGAAAAATTTTACTACACAATTGAGTTCCTACAGCGTCGTGTTCAAACTTTGTCTTCATATACGTTTTTGTTACACAAATTACTGTTTTTTTTTTTGAGTTATTTTAAATTAGTGGCAATTTTGTCAAACTAATGATCTTATTCTTTTTATTAGGATAAAATATACACTAGATATTTATTGTTAATAGTTAAAGAAACCGAAAATTTTGGTAAAATTATAACAAAATGACCTAAACCAATTATTTAAGTGTAAATGTTAAAGAGAAATAAATGATCGCGAAAGTTTAAGGGATGAGTTTTCGTACAAAAGTTCTGAGGTTCAAATTCGAGTTGAATTCAAGCAAATTCGTTTCTTTTAAGTTTATTTTATAATTTGGTACAATCCAGAAATTCAAATCTTTGTGTTAATTATTTTTAAAATAGTAATTTTATGTTAATAACCTCTAAATTACTTTTTAAGACGTAGATTTTCTTTAGTGATTCGTAGAAATATACTATACAATTCGAGTGATTTGCTTGTATCGCACTAAATACTTTATTGAATATTTGTAGATTGTATGTTTTGAAAATAACACGAAACGGAACATACCGTGACAAAGTCAGCCTTCACAAAACTTACGTTTTCCAATAAAAGATTGCCTATGTACAAAAACAAATCCCTTTATTATTTATTATTTTTGAAATTGTAGATGTTCGTATTTACCCTTAATTCTGAAATAATTGCATTATTTTTAAAATTTCCTGTCAATCATACCTATTTCTATTTATACAAAAATGCAGGAATAATGTCGGAAGTTAATACAATTTGGCATCAATGGTTTATAACCACTCAACGCTGTGACCTGACTTTCGTTAGCGGAAACCGGTAGCTTTTAGAGAAAATAGTTTTGAGTAAAATACTTTATTAAACAGTAATTGAAAGTGGTTGGTTTCCAAGATATGTAACGGTTCTTAGTTGTGATTTGGTCACTTTTCAACTCCCGCCTTAACATCTAACCTTTCAAATTTATTTAATTCAGTGTACACAATGTTGAAATGAAAATATATTGGAGATTGATGCTCTGCAAACTCCGCTATCAGATACTGGACCACGCTTCAGATTTTACTGCAAACTTGTACAATGAGATGCTGCGAACACCGCTTAATCAGACACCCTGTATATTTTAAGTTCACCTTCAATTTTATTTTTCATATCACTATCATTTCTCTTCCTATATGATGGTGATTTACTTGCTGTTATACTGTAAGTTCTTCAAAGGTATTCCAAAACAAACTTCACTTTGCCAAATTCGGGGTTTCACTGGGTGGAATTGTATTCTATTAAGGTGGTTTGTAGAACATCGAGTTTGTTTTATGTTATTTTTAAGTTTTAGCGTTAATTTTATGGATAATCACTTAATTTTTCCTAAGTTTTATAACAAAATATACATAATAAAACTGTATGGCCGATATATTGGTTCATATCGGCCATGCGTATATCGGTATCGGCCACGTGTATATCGGTATCGGTCACGTGTATATCAATATCGGCCACAAATTATATTGGTTGATCCCTATTTTAGATACACATACATTGATATTGCCCACACTGACTTCTTAATCTGACATGAACTAAACATTCTGTTCTGGTTTCTTTTTCTAAAAAAAACTTGAAATTGTATTTTGGTGTATGTTCTAGGCTTGAAAAAATCGTAGATGCGAGACAAGCGGAATTAAATGAATTACATCAAAAGCAATTAAAGCTGTGTACATCCCTTGGAAGGGAACCAATGTTTTTCAATGCCAATTCTTTACCATCTTCTACTGAATTGGCTGACATTCAAGCGTATATTGAGAAACTGGAACAAGAAACATTCGATCGTGAAGAGAAATTTTATTCAGTGAAAGAAAAAATTATAGAAATAGTTACGGAATTGGAATATATTCCTAGCACTAAATTTGAAAGTAAGTAGGTGTTAAAATTAACTGTTTTTTTACAACTTCGTTTTAATATGAAGAATAACGTCGAAAATGTGAATTACAGAGCTGTATTACACTCTAAAATCTCTAAATTAGGTTCCGAGAGTTGGATTTTCTATAATAACTCGTTCAGTCTTATGGTAAAATGAGTTAAAAACTGGAGGGTGATAAACATTTCTATAAAATTATATGCAAGTTTTGAGGGGAAAAATACTGTTCACTATTTTTTGTAAAAATGATTTACTAATTTTGTTTTGTTTTAAATTAGGTGATGTCATTGGTCAGAATGAGAGTAAATTCGTTATCACTGATAATAATATGAGAGCCTTAGACAAGTTCTACTATAACATACAAAAAGAATTAGAAGACGTCAAGGAAGAAATAGGCACGTTAAGGAACAAAATCGAACAGTTGTGGGTGTTGCTAGATTTAGAATTTATCGAAAGAGAGGATTTTCGTAAAAAATATACTGGTAATTCTAAAAAAACCTTGGAAGCTCTCAGAACCGAGTTACAAAGATGTGTGCAGTTAAAAAAAGCTAATATAAAGGTATTTTTTAAAAATAAATTTATTGCTTCAAAGCTTACACTCATTATTTCTGTTTTAGGTTTTTATTGATAAACTAAGGCAAGAACTGTCGGAGGTGTGGAGTCAATGTCACTGTTCAGAATCAGTGAAAAACGATTTCAGATTTTTAAATTCTGATTGCTATACAGAAGATTTACTGGAACTGCATGAAGTGCAATTAGAGAAATGGAGGTCATACTTTGAGGAAAATCGGTAAGAAAATAAGTTTTTCGATTACAAATTAATGTATTGCTATGAAAAATTGGAAAATTCTGGTTTTTATAATTTTTATGTCGGCAGATTATTTTTCAAAAATTTCAAATCATTTAGTGATATTTGGGGTGGTTAAAGTTTTGAAAATGATAAAATTGTATAAAATCAAGGAGGTTTTGGAAATTTGTTATGAGGATAGAAATTGTTGATTGGGATATATTGGATGATCGAAGGTTCTTTTTTTGGATAGGAAAATTTAGTTAGAAAAGTTATAAAAAGAGATTTGTAAGAATAAGATTATTGAATGTTAATTAGAAGAGTTAAATAAATGGGATAAATAAAATAGAAATATATAAAATTAAATACTTAAGGAGAAGAGCACCATAGTAAGTCAGTGCATAGAAAGCAAATAGCATAATATACTTCCAGAATAGAAAGTGAGGAGCAGCCGGAACAGACTGGAAAGCAGAAATATACATTATTTTTAATTTTTCTAAATTGTCTCAGTTTTAGAAAAAATACAAAATTGAGAAAATTGGATTGGAAACCAGTGTTGCTGTGGAGAGAATAATTATCCGATTTGCGGATAATTTGAAACTTCAAGGATCTTGATGAGGATCAAGGATAAAAAGCTGATTATTTTATACTTCTACTTTTGTATTCTAAATTTTAAAAAACTAATTAACCTTGCTTGCGTGAAACTTTCGATTTCGATTACCTACTTTTCTCAAGGGTTTGTGCCACCGAGCGATCTTAGCTCTATGGTTTGTGCCACCGAGCGATCTTAGCTATGTGGTTTGTGCCAACAATGATCAAAAACCGTCGTTTATTGTTAGGATTCTGCGTGGTAGATTATTTAAAGCACTTAACAAGCTTCTGCACAGAATCCTGACTGCCAAATATTTCTACAATAATTATTGTTTTTGATCGTTGTTGGAACAAATCTAAATAACTTTAAAAAACTTGTAAATATTTTTTTATTATATCTTTATAGTAGCAAGTGATATGCTAAAATCCAACTTTATTTTATCCTAAATATCTTGAAAAAAACTGTTGGTAAAAACCGGATATTTTCGAGGATAATTCGCTCATCTCGCCACGGCAACACTGTTGGAAACTCTAGAAACATCGTTAGAGGTTTTCCTATCAGTATATATAGACTGTTTTTTCTTGTCCTGCTTCATCAGTGCTATGTTGGAAACTACAAATTTTTCATTAGTAACATACATGACTATACTGTAAAATGATTTAAAATTTCATTGCATTGCATCTAATAATAATTTAATTAAATTCATTTATTTAAAAATAATGGAGAAATTGTTTTAGTTTTGCACATTTAAGACAGACAAAAAAAATAATACATTCAGGAATTCGTTAAAACTCTTACAAAAACCATCTTTACTTCATCATCCTTTATGTTATTCGAGTAAGATCCACAATTAAAACTTTTCTTCTCTAATGACTGGTCTCATCGCTAAGTATAATTATTTATTTCATATCTATTCGACCCTGTTTGCCCTATGACCACTCTACTAATAAATTATTATTACTGACATCCACAAATCAAAATTATATCTCTGACAACCATTTTCAACAACTTTGATTTTTTAATAACAATTTTGCTTCCCGATGACTATGAAGACTAGAGATAAAGAGGCGAATCAGCTACTCTAAATACAGTCCCAAAAAAACGAACGCTAATAATTGAGCTTTTATAATTCACCGCATGGGCGCTGGTACTGCTGACGCTGTTCAAAATACATGGCTTCTTATGGGAATTATACATAATTTTGTCAAAACAAAATAAACATGTTTATTGCTAAATAAAGCACAGAACACTGTTGTATTTATTTTTAATTAAGTCTTGCATGTTTTAATTAATAAATTATTTCAATTTTATCTATATAAAATACAAATAGTACAATTTGCTGGTAAATTTTTTGAATTAAACCTGTATATAGTTTTAAGAGGAAAATTTACATTACAAACTGAAAGACCTGAAAGACCATCCTTTAACAGAGATATATTTATTTGTATTATGAAAATAATGTTTTTGTCAACAAACTTATGTTCGATATTTGTACCTTTTAATTTGTAAAGATAACTCTTGTACAATAAAAATATTAATATTTGAAGGTTTTAAATAGTTCGAAATTCCTTTTATTGACCATGATATTTTGGAATGAAAGCATTAGTTCCTGTTTTTCAGTTAAGCTCCATAAATCAATTCATATTTTATTCTGAACGCTACTTAAGCGCAGTAAAGTTACAACAATAAACAATATAATGAACTTTTTGAAATTTTCTAAGTAAAAATCAATTTATATTTAAAATTAAATAAGCTAAAAATTTTGACCGTACGAAGTTAATAAAGTTATAAATAATTACGTTACAAAGACTCATATGTGAATTTTCAATTTCTATTGAGTTGATAAAACTTCTAATCCAAATCAAAGTCTTGATATTATTATTTGGGGACTTAAGGAGGTCCTTTCGCCACACCTCTCGCCTCAAATGTTAAAAAAAAAGTTATTAGATTATGACTAAAATTTATTTTTTTCTAATAGTTGAAGTCCTTATTTATCTAATACTGAACTTTTAACTATACCTTACCTTGCAAATTTTTGAGAATTTTTTTTTTAAAAATGTGAGTATTTGTACAGTGCCTCACGAGAAAGTAACTCCTCAACAACAATTCTCGAATTATACTATTATATATTGATTAGATGGAGTAGAAAAAAACTAAAAATAAGGTTTTTGAAATATTTAGATTTTGTTTTATATAATAAAATATATATAGTAAACCGTGGAACTTATTGAGAAATTAATATTAAAAAATCACAAAAAATTTTCAAGTAACCTAGTTGAAAATTTATAGACATTGTCTAACGTGTTAAAAAATCTTCTTTTGAAACTCGAAGAGGAATTCATTAAAAACAAAACCGTGCGATATAAAAGTTAAACAAAAACATATTTATAATTCCCATCTCAGTGTAGACCTTTTAATTTCGGATATATTTTTTTAATAAATGATAAAATTAATTTAAAATAATTGAGCGAAATTACTGTATGTAAAAAGTAAAATAAATACAAATCACTAAATAGTAGAAAACGATATATATTTTGTTGGTGTCACCTTCTAGACGAAAAACCTTTTAACGTATTTTTATTATAAGCAAAATAAATGCTCCTGTAGGCAAAAATTAAATATATTGTTCCCTCCTTTTTTTAACAATTTTATTTCTTTTTGTTAGAAATATATCTTCTTAGACTTTTTCAAAAGATGCTGATTCAATTTTTTAAAGTGACTCCAGAAAGGTGGCCTTTACCTGTATTTACATAAATTTTCTTTTAGTAAAAATAAGAATAATCCGTAAAATTGGTGTACTATGAAACCCTTGCATATAATATATATGCCAATCTTAGTATTACAGAAATTATTTACGTAAAAACCAAGGTGTACAAATATGTAAAATTTATTTATCCGTCGTAAAACATTAGTAAAATATATTATAAATTGTTTTCATTCACAAATATTAATTTCTTAAAAATCTTAACAGAGGCGCCACTTTCTAGACGAAAAATCTTGCAATGTAAGCGTTTCGTAGTACCCCACTTTTAAAGTTTATTTTTGACTATTTTTAAAAGAAAAAATATGTACGTGTAGGTGAAGGTTAAATCTATGCTCCTCTGGAACCACTTTCAAAAATCAATTTAGTTTTTTTTTTTTCTAAAAAGTTTTTTTTTTATGAAAATTAATCAAATTTATAAAAAGTGTCTCCAGAGGGGCACATATTTAACCTTTACCTACACGCACATTTTTTTTTTCTTTTAGAAAAAGTCAAAAATAAACGTTAAATGTGCGGTACTACGAAACCCTTGCATCTCCGCTCTAAAGCCAAGTAAATACTCCTCTTAAGAGCAAAATAAAACACAGTTAACAGATTTTTTATTGTTGTAATACTTACAAGCATAAAGGGAGATTTGGGAATGTACATGGTATTACCTCATCCTTTAATTTCGGCTTTCCCCGTTTAATTTTGCTAACAGTACCATCAGTAAAAATAGTCTCATAATATTTGGAAATATCTTCTAAAAAGTGTAGAACAGCATCATCTCTAGAAAGTGCTTCATCGGCCCTAGGACCGATATATATGCTGCCACTATAAAAAAGATTTACAATGTCAAAATTGGGGTTCACCAAAAAAATAACAGTAGCAACTCTTTATCTAACATTAAAACTATAAAAAACAAATTTTCTTTTCTAGTAAGTTAAATTTAATGTATAATTATTGTTGTTTCTAAGTCAAGATCTATCACTGTAAAATTTTATATTTTAATATCTTAATAAAATAAACTACACTCCGTCAGTGGCGGCTCGCGGCTTTAAAAAATAGTGAGGAGCTACTTAACCAAATAGAACTAAAACACACATTGATTTATTTATATTATTTACCTAGTTTTTGTACACCAACTTGATTCTTCGGTCTTTTAGGGAGGCAAACCATCAATAATATCGTCATAAAAAGGTTGAGTGACTCCATAAGATACATATTGTGACTAGTTTACAATAAATATTATATTAAGACATAAATACATTATTTTACTTACATTAGAAGCTTCAAAAAGACATTGAATTGATTTCTGCTTGTGTTTTCTTTAGTTTCACATTTGATTTGTATCCTGTTTTACAATCTGGCACGAATTGATGTTTTTTGTCACTCATGTTACTTGTACTCGGGTATTTTTTTTCATATTATTTTGATTATTTTTACCAATTTTTTGAAAAATAACTTCATTTTACATTGACTTACATAGAAAATTGACAGCGCTGCTGTTCGACATGCCAACTACAATTTCTCGAACTTTATAAAAAGGACAGAAATTTGACCATTGCCGATTCGCCTCCTCTCTAGTCTTCAAACTGATGACCATCACTATTATATCGTTCAATTTTGACAATTAAATCTCTGACGCCATATTTTTGTTTACCTTAAGAAATTTACATATAATACATGCATACGCACGCCACAGACCACCAAATGAAATTTTTGTTTTTTCGAATTTAAGGTGATCGAAAACGTGAAGAGAAGTATTAAAAAGTGTGGTAAGAAACATTTTTCATCTGAAATACTGCAGGCTCCATAGGTAGGGAGGGGGTCATCAGTAATTTTGATTAACCTCAATTCACTGATGTGAAAAATACAATGACATGTTTCTTTCTATTGATCTTAACTTAAAGCACTGAATATTTATTCACAATATTTTTTTTTACTATTTTATAACCTTATTGAGAACGATAATAAAAGGAAATAATTGTAAATGAAATTGTAAAATAGTAAAAAAAATCGTCATCAAATATTCAGTACTTTACATTAAGATCGACAGAAAAATTTTATTGTATTTTTCACTATGACCTTCCTTCTGAGGAATGTAACTTAAGGCTTTTACAAACAAATTCTAGGAGGCAAAAAAAATTCAAAACTAATGTAGCATTTCAGTTGCATACTGTTTTTAAGTAAATTCCATTGTCTAAAATAGTAGGGGTCAAGGGGTGCGGAAACCTAAAAACCTATATAATTAAAACAATTTTAAACACCCCTAACTTCATTTTATTGTTCACTGGTAAATAACATCCTATGTATATTTTCATAAAAATATGTTAATCCGTTTTAGAGTAAGAGCAAAAAGAACAATTCTAAAATTTCTACTTTAACACCCTGCAACTTTTTTACTATCAATTTTTTATATAAGAAAGTCAACTTGAATATTTTCAACCCAAGAAACTGTGGTTAAATTTACTGTACATCTTTTTGTTACACCCTGTATTATTTTTTCGCATAATTTCTCACATTTTCTGACTTTATAATTTTTACAATGTCATCTCCTTCCATTTTTTTCTTTTATTTCGTTGTGAATTTTCTCCATTTTCCTTCGGTTCTTATTGCTCCAAATATTTTCATTATTTTTATTTCGATATTCCTAGTTTTTTTTCATCCTATTTATTCGGAGACAACTTGAAGACACAAGTGGATGAAGGGCCTATGTAACATTTTTTTTTAATGTCTTCCGTGACAATATATCATCAAATATAGAAGTTGCCAGTGGATAAAGGCCCATGTACTAGAGAATAACTGCCAAACAATAAACTTTAACACAAATATCTCGTAAAAATTATATTGCTACATAGGTCCTTCATCCACTTGTGTCTTCAATTGTTTCCCACTATAATAATATGTAACTACTGAACTTATTGTAGATTTGCAAATTTTTATTTTTGTTTTCTTACTCAAGTGTGCCCCCTCTACGGTTTCTAATGTACCAATGTTAAATCATGATAAAGAAAAACAGCTTGATTAATCCGATTTTTTGTAATTTTTTAGGGAAACATTAAGCTTACTCGATAAACATAAAAGTCTGTGGGATAGGATGATAGAACTCGAAAATGCTGCGAATGGTCCGGATCGGTACAATAATCGTGGTGGTAAACTTTTGCGTGAAGAAAAAGAGAGGAATTTGCTGGCAAAACAGATTCCCAAAATTGAGGAAATCCTCATGGAACAAGCCGAAAGATATGAGGCTCGTTATGGTTCACCGTTTCTCAATTATGGAGAGACCATTCTTGATTATATAAATAATTTATATGCCAATAGAGAAAATGTAAGTATTTTTTAAACATGGTATGATATAGCATCTTTTACAAAACATTTTTAAATTTACCCACTTGTAAAACAGTCAAGACAGAAAAATCGTTATAATGAATGTCCAATAGAGTTTGATGAGATTTTAAGAAAAGTTATTTAATTATTTAAATTTTGGAAAAGTGATATTTTTTACATGTTTTTGTATCGATGTCTTCCAGAACAATAATAACAAATATTTAATTTGTTAACGATTTGAGGAAAAATAACTTCATTTATTTAAAATTTATTAATTACAGTAACGTTTTTTACTTTTTTATCTGAATTGACGCCGATCTTCTTATCTTTAAGCATTTACATGTAGGTAAAACTAAAGTTAAAGGTTGAGGTAAAATGAAAGCCATATTTAAAGTGTGCAAAGTGTAAGATATTTCCAGTCTTGTAGTGTGAGAACCGGTGACCACCAGACCTACGTTATAGTATAAAAGTTAAGAAGTTTGGATGATAAGAACCTTGACTGGGGGGTTCAGTAGATAACAGGTCCCCAAGGTACCTAAAAATGTCGGTCATCGGGCTTTATACTTCAGGGAAAAGAAAAATTAATGATTTACTTCTTTACTTAACCACTTCAAGTAAAAATCCCAATATCCTTCTTCGATTCTACGACTAATGATGATTGGTTTTAAATTTGATTAAGGCCCTAAAAGTCTTGAAACCTTTTACTTATGTCTCCTTGACCCGATTGGAACATAAAAGTTTTTTATTTTAACTTATCCACTTAATTGCTAAGTAATATTGGTCAAGTGTGCAATGTTACCCAACTCTTCTATTCTCGAAGATGGCTTAATTGCCGAAAGCGCTCGAAATTGTATTTAAATATAAGACTGGAAATATCTTAGATATTCCTTGCACATTTAAATACGACTTTCTCTTCACCTCAACCTTTGATTAATCAGTTTGCTTGTAAAACTGAAGTATTTGTTTGATAATTCAATCTTCAAAATGCTACATAAAAATTATGTTTATCCATCAATCCGAATTGTTACATGAAATTGACTGCAATAAATCGAAAGGCAACAAATTTTTACTTATTGGCATTGTTGTTTGTAGAGTTGACAAAAAATATTGTTCGTATGTCCTGACGAAATCAGTATTTTATGACGCATTCGATTGAATTGACAATCTAATGCGCCGTTAAGAAACATGATTTCGCGCACATAAAACAAACATTTTTTTATGTATATAATTTTATCTAGGCTAAACAAATCAGACTTAGCGCGAGAAAGGCCCAGAAGGAGGCCACACCAATGTCAACCACCAAATGTACAACAGCTCTGTTTGCTTGTACAAGTAATATGGTATCGAAGAGACAGTTAGATACTCCTTTGACAGATGTCAAGAAAATTAGGTTGACTCCAAGGAAAGTTTTCGCCGAACCAAGGCAAAGTGAGTAAATCGAAAATACAAAAATGTTTTTACTAACATAACATCGTTTATTCTTAAATATTAAAATGTTCTCTTTCATATTATTTATCAATCAGTCAATCAATCAAAATATACTTTATTGTCAGAGAGAACCAATTCTATCAACAAAGCATTAAAATATAAATATAAGTATAAATAAATCTAGAGTAAAAAGTTAAGAAATAAAATTAATATTAAAAACATGCATTATTGGGTACATAATAATGTAAACACACGAAAAATACAATATAAAAGAGTAACAGCCGTAAGCATAGTCGATCGCCAGCGACTCGCCAGAGATTCATTTCGGCGTATCGCCAGCGATTCGCTGGCGATCCGCCGGCCAAAGCCCAAAAAGGTGGCGACTCGCCGGAGATTGTCACCGGAATGTCATTTCACGCAAGTTTTCATTTTCTTTTATAGGAATTATCACCGGTATCTCTCGCATTTTATTCATGATTCATTTCTTAAAACTCAAAAAATAATGAACGAATATCAAATTTTTCCCTTAAAAGAACATAAAAACTTGCGTGAAATGACATTCCGGTGACAATCTCCGGCGAGTCGCCAGCTTTTTGGGCTTTCGCCGGCGGATCGCCAGCGAATCGCTGGCGATACGCCGAAATGAATCTCTGGCGAGTCGCTGGCGATCGACTATGCATACGGCTGTCAGAGGTACACTATAATAAATAAAAGCAATAAAACTTTACTAACTAGTGGTCAAAACTATCATTATAGAACTCCATGCATTACCGTTTCGATGATGGTGGGTGAGGTTTTCCGGGTTTTCCTCACCTGTAAGTCAAATGGCACCATCAATCATCTTTAAGTATCCCCGGAGCGCCACGGCAAATAATAATAATAGCCGTCCTTTGTCCCGCACAAGCTCAGCTTTTGTGGTTAAAATTCACTCGTAGGGGGGTGAATTAGGGAGAGTATTATTATTATAGTAGGCTTTTTTAAGCAGTAGTTCTTTTGAATTCTAAATAAAGAATGCGACTTAATAATTTTTAAAGAATTGGTAGGTAATTAAATATTTTTGGTTTTTTATACAAAATTTAATTTCTGATCATAGTGGAGTGAGGACTTCAAAGAATCAAATTATTGTTTTGCCGAGTATTGTATTGTCTTGGCTCAGATGATATACTAATTTATTTTTTTGAATTAAGCTTTCTGCCTCTATTATGAATAAACTAGTCACTGTTTCCAAATATTAACATTGGCTCAATAAATAAAGGTTTACAGTGATCTAGAATTTTTAGAAACAAATAATAGATAATTTAAATAATAATAACAAATCAACAAGTGATAATGATGATGGATTTATTGAAGGTAGGAAAGACTTAGGCAGCTACATAAAAAGACTTGCTCTAATTAAAACAAAAAACTTTGGTGTAGAAGTAAAAGTATAGCCCAAAATTTAGAGGGGATGAAAGTTCCGTGCCGTACGCCACTGGTAAAGTTTATTTAACTGATTGTTTTGCTGATTGGTGTATCTTATGATACCAAACATACAGAATTTAGTAAAATTGTACTGAGAAATAAAAAATTATAACCATTTATAATTTTAAAATTTTCATCTTGTATTTCAGAAACCAGTAATATTCTATCTAAACATGTTTCGTTTAGTCGTTCTATTTTTAATCAGAGAATCTTCAGTTGTTTTGTGTCACATTTCCGATTCTTAATGAGACATGTTACAGAAGAAAAAATATTGATTTTCTAAGACTCCCCAAACTTTAAGGAAGCAGTAATCACTGTTAAAGAACTGCCAACCCCAGATTCCCAAAATAAATGTTTCATGCTCAGTACTGACTTTAATTTAAAGGATGACCCAAATAATTGGCCACAAAGTGTGGGAATTAGACAATTTGATTTTAAAAAATATCATTAATATTAATAAAGGATCTAAAGAAATGTATTTTTAAAAGCAAAAAGTTTTCACAAATAGGTATTTATAAATAAAATTTTATCCCATAATTTATTATCATGCACCTTAATATTCAAGGATTAACTCCACGGAAAATTTGCGAATTAGATGTACTTCTAAACAAAGAATCACCTGATTTACTTTGTTTATCTGAACATTGGATAACTGAAAACGAGGGTGATGTTTTCGAACTACATAAATACAAATTTATTAATAAATACTGCCGAAGGACAAGTAAACGTGGAGGTGTGTGTATACTTGCAAAAAAACATTTTGTTATTACAGCAGTTAATTTTAAAAATTGTATAGAAAAAACTTAAAGCAACTATGGGATATTTTGACATTTTTAATGAACATGAAAAAAGTCTAAGCTATTTATTATAACTGTATATATAACACTAAACAATAATCTGCATTACGAGGTGGGTAGAGTTCATGCTTAATCATAGAACCATTACCAGTAATCTCCTTAACACAACAAGAGAGGTCTCAGTTAACAAGGGATGCCCGCAGGGAGGAGTGTTATCTCCTCTTATGTGGACCTTGGTGGTTGATGACCTCTTATGGGAGTTAGAGAGAGAAAACTTATACACGCAAGCATTTGCAGACGACATAAGCATCGTAGTAAACGGTAAATTTGGAACTGTTGCATCCGAAAGGATGCAGGGGGCACTAAATATCGTCGAAAGATGGTGCCTAAAAGAGGGATTGTCCACAAACCCGACAAAAACCTCTGTTGTTGCATTCACAAGAAAAAGGAACCTTCAAGGAATGAAGGAGCTTTATATGTGGGGACAACATCTTAAAATGGCAAAAGAGGTTAAATATCTTGGAATCACTCTTGATGCTTAGCTTCTGCAGCCATATAGAAAAAACAACAGAAAAAGCTGTAAGAATACTATGGGCCTGTAGACGGATGGTAGGAAACGCATAGGGGCTTAAACCAAGTATGATGCACTGGCTTTACACTATGGTTGTAGTACCTGTAACTTACTCATCAGTCATATGGTGGCACAAGACTAAAAGCATAACAGCTAACAGAAAATTAGACAAGGTACAAAGACTAGCCTCTCTAATAATAACAGGGGCATTTAGAACTACGCCCTCAGCAGCAATGGAGCTACTGCTAGGTCTTCCCCCACTACACCTTGTGGTGGAGAAGGAGGCTATGGCGGCGGCATACAGGCTGTTTACTAATGGATTTGGATGGGAACTTTCGAGAAAAGGACACCACACAATGATATTAGAGAAATTAAAACAAAATCCGGTACTAAGAATGCCATCGGATAGAAAGCCCATTATTCACGACTTCAGGAAACCTTTTGATATTCAAATAGCAGAAAGGGCCAAAAGCCGGGAAAATAGGGAAAAACAAAACGAATCAATCTGTTATACAGATGGTTCGAAAATGAATAACAGCACAGGAGCTGGGATCTACCATGTGAACTCAGGGAGGACAATTAGTTTGAACCTGGGGTCACTGACAACAGTCTTCCAGGCTGAAGTAACAGCAATAAATGCCTGCGCCAAAGTCATGTTAAATGACTCTCTTAGAGATAAGAGGATCGTTATCATGACAGACAGTCAGGCAGCCCTTAAAGCACTAAAAAGGGTAGAAGTACAATCTAAATCAATATTTGATTACCAACAGTTCCTCCAGGCTCTGGCAGAACATAACAAGGTCACCCTTGAATGGGTGCCAGGACATGAGGGAGTGTTTGGAAACGAGAAAGCAGACCTCCTAGCAAGGAAGGGAGCGAAAAAAACTGTTATTGGACCAGAACCCACATGTGGTATCTCATACCAACATGTTAAATGGGTGTTAAAGGATGGATGGAACTTCCTGGACTTAGACAGTCCAAAAGATTCATAGAGGGGCCATCCACGAGCAGACATCAACTGCTAAACCTTAGCAGAAGCGAACTCAAGGCCGTAATAGGACTCCTTACGGGACACTGCGGCCTTAGAAGACACCTAAATCTCTTTGGCATATCTGATGATTCCCTATGTAGAATATGTGAAGAGGAGGACGAAACTCCTATTCACATACTATACCACTGCCGGAACCTTAAATGGGAACGGGAATGGTACTTCGGGGTACAATATCCGGAACCTGAAGAAATCGCGAAAGCGCCCATCAGACATGTTCTTGAATTCATCAAGAAAATCAATCTGATGGGATAGAAACTGTGAGGGGTACAATAAGCCTAGAGCTTCAGTACAAGTGAGCTTTGAACCACGCCCTAATTCAGATAGATAGATAGATGGGATATTTTGACATTTTTAATGAACATGAAAAAAGTTATTTATTGTAACTGTATATAGAAAACCAAACAGTAATCCTAATATACTTTTAGATGGGATCTATGATCTGATATATAGCATTTATAAACCAAATAACTATTATATGTGGGGATATAAATGTAGATTGTCTAACTAAAAACAACAGAGTAAATAAAAGTAAAAAATATCTTCCTTGAATTTAATTTAATAAATCAAATTGACACACCTACTTGTCTTAACAGAAGCATTGCTGTTATATTTTCCAATATTCTAGTTAGCCCTACTACATGGGAGACACATTTGTCAGATCATAGATTTCAGAAATGCAGTTTTAATTTACAAACATCACAGGATAATAAATTTACTACCTTTTATAGGTGATTATATATATTTCAGATGATAACTTGGTAACTTTTAGAGTGCTGCTCTAGAATTAGAATTGGGTAGATTTGTACCAAATCACAACAGTTAATGAGTTTTTCATTCACTTTTTACAACTTTCCAACATCATATTAACTTGTGTATTTTTATTTGTGCAAATATTGTTTCAAAACATTTTTGAAAATATATTTTTAGTAATTTTGGTCGTTTTTTTATTTTGTTTAGAATTAAAGCTTCCGGCTGGTAAAACGACTAACCATAATATCAGTCGTGCAAAACGTTTATCACAGGAAAGAAAAAAGAGAATTGACAAAATACGGAGAGTCAGTAAAAAATTGGACTACAAGAAGAATGACACCTATATCGAGTTCAAGGTCAGTTTATTTTATTATTTTTAAGGAACTAGAAAAATGTGAATATATAAACATGTTTATGCACAATTTAAAAAATATTGATAGCATAAATTTTCAGAATATTAAGAAGAAGTATTTAAGGCCGCTATTTCAGTGTCAAAACAGAGGTTTATAATTTCATACAGACATTTATATTTTACTGCATGTATTTTAGTGAAACTTTGGAATCTTACAGTAAAATGTTTAGTTATTGAAATAAGACAATACTATAGGGACCATGTGTGAAATATAGAGGCAGCACTACCACAGTTTCTAGCTAAAGAATCAGTTAGCTCACTCTGTATCGGCACTTTTGGTCTCAATGTTCCAGTTTATACATTGCGCCACTCGGATTTGTATCTCTGGTGCATACATAATCAAAGCATAATAGCCGAAGCGCCCACTTCAAATTTTTACCGTCATCTGATAATGAAATTAAATATACCCCAAAAGCATGTAAAAACATTGTACTTTACCAAATGGCACTTGTGCCAATCCCTATTCTGAGCAAAGTGGTTAAAAAAAATATATTTTAAAGAAATCAAATAACGAATGACAGCCCTAATTTTAATGCACTTAAAGTTTTCCAGAAAATAACATATTCAAATATATCTTGATATATATCGTTAAAGGGAAACATTTTCTTCCTCTTAACATCACACAAAAACATCTATCCATTATTAGTAAGCAAACATCATTAAAAATATGAATCAATTTTTGCTGATTTAAAAATTTATTTGTATGCCTATTGTTGTGATTCATTTTTACAGGTTGCCATAGAAACAACAAAACTTTCACACATCTACATGGTTTAAAAGGTAGGTAAAAATATTAATAATTCAGCTTTAAAAGCTAGGTTCACAATGAATTAGGATTGTAATTTTCAGGGAAAACACAATTATCGCTGTTATGTCTTATGAGATTTTTTGAATATAAAAAAAATGTTTTTAACCACTTTGCTTAGGATAGGGATTGGCACAGGTGCAATTTGGTAAAGTACAATGTTGTTACATGCTTAATAAAAATAACTATTTTAAAATAATTTATGAATTTTACTGATTTTCAAAATAAAATATATATAAAAAAAATTATTCGCCGACCGAGAGTCGATCCCTAGCTTTTCGCGTGGAAGGCAAGCACTCTGTGCATGCGTTTACGGCCACTTTTACAATTTTGGTTTTAATACTCGTAAATAAAATAGTTTCATATAGTTTTATTAATTTTTTTTTTTTAAATATGGTTCATATGAAAATGAAAATGCTTTTATATACGATTATTTATCGATTCTACACAAAAATAACTCATTTTAATGTATATTTAATCTCAATAATTAAAAAATATACTGGCAATTAGTTTGACAGGATTGTCACTTATTTAAAATTAAAATAACCAAAAAAGGTTGACAGCTGTGTGCACGTAGTTTAGATTCAAAAGGAAAAACTTGTATTTCGTGCAAAACTTTTTTATTAATCAATGCAAAGCGCTTTCGGCTTATTTGCCATCATCAGTGCTCATTTACAAAAATTGTGGATGTAAACTTACAATTTAAAAATATTTTAAAAAATATATTATAAAATCAGAATTAGACTTTTAAGTCAAAAGTTAAAATAGTATATATACAATTGTTTGAACAAATTAAAAAATACAAGAAACAAACAAAGTGACAAAAAACTGGTATTGGGAATAGTGAGTGTGGGATAAGCCCTTACAAATCAAATCTGATCTCCAGAAGCAAGTTAGCTTGTGTGGAATTAAGGAATCATGCCACCCTCACTATTCACAAAATTGAAAAAATCTGATGTGTCCAACACATGACTTTCCTATCTAGTTATTATAGGCATTTTCCGGTTATTTTGTACAACCTATTGCAGCATCTCTATAAATGTTTAGAGGATAAACTAAATATATACATTTTCCACATACATCTACCTCGAAACATTTTTCTATAGATATTCATTGAAAACGAAAATACAGAAAAATTTAAATTTAGTACTTTTCCATTACGGTCCATTTTAGAAAAATCATATATAAACAAAAATTATAGAAATCGATATCGCAAACAACTTTTAGTTCAACAATTTTCATAAAAATCAGAATTTTGCACATTTTGTCAAATTTCTCGAATACGGACCATTTCAGGAAATTTTGACATGGAACAAAAATTATAGATAATAATATTAGAAGTAACTTTTATTTAAACAATTTTCTTCTCCAAACATAAATAACAGATATATTCCATAAAATATAAAAACGGCCTCCCATAAAGTACCCCCCCAGATGTTCCGACTTTGTCCAAAATCTAATCATTTCACGTCAGGCCGAAATAAACCTTAAGTTTAAAATTTAATGTTTTTTCCTTTATCCGTTTTTGAGTTTTCTTCAAATTTCGAAATTTACACATTTTCTCAAATATCTCGAATACGGTCCATTTTAGAGAAATTATGTATAGGACAAAAATTATAGAAAATTATATTACAAACAACTTTTATTTGAACAATTTTTATAAAAAATTATTTTTTTTACATTTTGTCAAATTTCTCGAATACGGACCATTTTAGGAAAATTTTGCATTAAACAAAAATTATAGATAATTATATCAGAAGTAACTTTTATTTGAAGAATTTTCTTCTCCAAACGTAAATAACAGATATATTCCATAAAATATAAAAATGACCACCTATAAAGTACCCCCCCAGATGTTCCGACTCTGCCCAAAATCTAATCAGCTCATTGGACGCTGAAACAAAGCTTAAGTTTAAAATTTGGTGTTTTTCTGTGTATCGGTTCATGAGTTATGCGTTATACAGACACACACACACACACACAGACACACACACAGACACACACACACACACACACACACAGACATCATCGCGAAAATAGTCAAAACGGATTCAGGGGACCTCAAAACGTAAAAATCCGTCAAAAACTCGAGGTCGAAAAAAATCATGATTCCTATACTTTCCTTATATCTGTATACAGATAGGAAAGTAAAAAGGTTAACAAATTAGTTAAAATTTAAAGAAATTTACAATTAGAAGGTGACTGTGGAAGATATATTGAAATTTGAATCTAGAATACAATATTTGATATGAAGAAAGTAAAACGCAGAAGGCCAAAGTAAAAAAACTGAAGGTTTTTTTTTTATATATTTTACATACATTATAATTATGAAAAAGTCTACCTACTGTCCACAACGTATCCAACAAGTTCCTGGTCATCCTCACTCCCAAAATTATATATTTCGGGATATTTACAACTTGCTAAATCATAATTTTATTAATATTAATATTTTCAAATTTAAATTTCTCTCTTCATTTTGGTTCAAGTTGTTTAACCGTTTCCACATGACAGTGGTGACAAGCGACACTTGAAGACTTTGACTTGTCAAATGTCAACAGAAGGAGGTGCGTTCACCTCAGTGTGGAGAAACCTGTTCCACACTGAGGTGAACGCACCTCCTTCTGTTGACATTTGACAAGTCAAAGTCTTCAAGATATTTAGTTTTTCTAATCTTATAACTATACAATATTTAATTAGTTATTTATTAGGTAATCACTCAAATAAAATTTAGATTATTACATTTATTTCCTTCATACAAAACAAAAAAAGCCAAGAATAGATAGATTTACCTATCGGTAGTGTACCATTGGCGTACCAATAGGGTTTTATTGTACAGGTCTGTTTTATTCCTATTGAATATCCCTACAATTGAGGAAAATTATAAACTATTAAAAATTATTTTTCAATTTTATCATGTTAATACTAATGTTTGGTAAAAGTTTGATATTATTTTCCAGAATGATCTGACTCCACGCTTTGATCTTCGTAGCACATTGAATTTGGTTGACGAGGAACCATCCACTTCGGCAGCCCATCCTTTACCAGGACCGTCGGCGATACGCGTACCATCCACCACCCGCAATATCACGAAAACGCCAACCAAAATTCAACACAAGTCGCCGAAAAGCTCCACCAAGTCGCCTAATTTCAATTCAAAACTTACCGCCGCCAAAAGTCAAACGAAATTGATTTTTTAGTATAGGTACATAATATTTAATTTTGTGGTATTTAATTCAAATATGCGAGGTCTGTCTGAAAAGTATCCGATTCTGTTTTGCAGAAGAAGAAAATATAAAGTTGTTCAACAGTGAATTATCCCATATATCAACCACATGTGTCATAAAAGACACCACCAGGACCCTAATAGTTTCCCAGACGTATATAGTTGAGTTATATGGGTTTAACATATTTGTGTCTTGAAAACTAAAAATTCAGAACTGAGTCTTTTGTATCAGGACTTCTTTGTAGTTGCTATTACTTCTTATTAATTTGTCGTTGGTAGTAGTAGGGAGCGTTCAAGTATTACGTAACGCAATTTTTGGAGATTTTTAACCCCCCTCCCCCCATATAACGCGCCGTAACGTTTTTCTGTACCCCTCCCCCCTCTAGTAAAACGTTACGTAACCACAAAGTGACTATTTTTACCTAAAAATCACAATTATGTCACTCCATTTGAAATTTTGAGAAAAAAAAAAACGTTTTAAAAAATGCATTAGAGAATCTCTCTACGCGACTTTTCTTAAGGGTTAAATAATAATAATGTTACGTAACGCGTAGTTCAAAATTACAGAAATATCTATAATCGTAGTTTTAGGGCCAATCTTTTTACCTCTGATTAAAGTTATGTGTAGGTTTACTTGACAGATTAACAAACAATAGCCCTATAGTTTAATCAGCAAGTAGTTACTTTCAACTTTACTTAGAGGCATTTAGACTAATTTTTGTAAATTTTAGCCTCCCCCTGACTTATTGCTATTTATTCACGTGCTATTTATGTGATTATAAAAGTCAATATGTAATTTAAGGTTATTTTGTATTGTTTTTAAAATTAAAAAAAGAAATATTTTCTTTATTCATATGTTCTTTTTTTTAAATTCGGTTTAATCGGCATCAACTTTGTTACTGTTTCTAGCGCCACTTTAGGATCAGCACTGTTAATTAGAACCCAACATTAAATCATTGAGTGGGGAATATTAGAATTAATTTTTAATTAAGTAAATGATTTAGAAAAATTCCATCGCCGCAGGATTCGAACCCGCGGCTGTTGGATCCGAAAGTCTCGACTCTAACCATTGAGCTACTCACCCCTCAATATTGTTTTTTTTTTTATTTATTTCAGTCTACACATGAGTGTTTTATAGATATTATTGTTTCCTCGGTCAAGAATTGTTACTTCTATGTATATCTACTAAATTTCTATGTTCTGAAGAAACCACATCGTAGATAAAGGTTGAACATAGCTCGTCTTTTATTTTTTTGTTTTTCTTGTTTAAAATCAAAATTAAATACTGTTAAAGTCACTTTAGAGATAATATAAAATAGGGTTATTTTTAATGATTGGTTTTTATTGAAAATAATAAATTTATCAATTTTCAATAATAAGACTACCTAAATTACACTTTTATCTTTAATTTAACCGAAAATTCGATTTTTAAATAGTATATCATTTAACTCTTGGTCTATGTATACTGTCGGCTTACTTTCAAGACCTACTTTTTTTTGATAATTTTTCACGGGGTACAAAAAACTATATTTTTATGGCATTTACTCACTATAATGATTTATTTTTTGTTTTATGTTAATAAACATGATCATAAATAAATAGAAAACGTATTATTAGGTTCATAATTTTCATCGCTGAAATTTTCGATTTCTGTATCTTCCTCTTCATTTGTAGATTTTGTCTCAATCCTATAGTCAAGTACTACAATTTCTTGATTAATTATTGTTCCTTGTGCCTCTTCTTTTGAATAATGTTACCATTTATACCTTCGCAGTCTTGAATATTTTCGCTACAAATGTCGCTACAAATATTAAATTCTTGGGAGATTTTGTCAGTTCATATGCGGGGTTGAATAAGATTAGAAAATATCAAAAAGTCCTGAATTTAAGACTTAGGAGGTTTTGAAAGTAAGGTGACGCTACGCTTTTTATACACAGGGACAACCCAGTCTTAAATAAATAAACTATTTGAAAATTTATTCAAGAATAGAAAATAAATTAGTGGAGAGATAGTGCAGCATTATCTTCCATCTCCCTCTTAAACAAATGCCTATATTTAGTTAATATATTTTTATATCTAAAAACGAATTGCTAATTGCGTCTTTTACTGGCACTGGCAGTATGCACTGAACTTTTTAAATTACTACGATTAAATTTTAATTTCGTTCACGAAGAGGATTCTTATACACCATTTTTAATCCGAAATATCACTTATTCGATTTGACATGACATTCTGAAGAAAACGACTTATACATTTCAAATCGACTGATTTCGGAAAAGTAGGTAAAGAAACTCTTACTTTTACTATTTATTTTTCCTTATTTGTTTTAAATCGAGGTTAAAATAATTTTACATGAGATGAAATAAAATAGGGTTGTATTAAATGATTTTTCAATAGTAAGACGACCTAAGTTAGACCTTTTTCTTTAATTTGGCCAAAAATTAGATTTCTGAAACTATATATTCGAAAATTAGTCTATTTAACTTTTAATCTGCAGTGGTTTTAATACTGCATCCTTAAACAGATAATAACTGCCATTAACACGTTCACTGCCCATCAGTTTAACCCTGAAGTCACCTAAGTACCGAAGTCCTACTTACTACTCATTTACCAACAGGTAGTCGTGGGCGCTTTAAAGCGCCAGCGGTACTCATGCGCAGGTAACGCGGACGCTTTAAAGCGTCCTCTGGCAGTGAACGGGTTAATAATGCAAATATAGTTCTTTAATGTAATTTTGAAAACTGTTTGTGCATTTTAGAGCCTTTTGTTACGTAAAATTATAAGTTATAACCACAAACATTTCTTATATATATAGACTCTCCCGTGATAGTTTGGCAACTATATAGATAACGACATTAGTCTAGTAGTTGCTTGTTGTTGTATACTTTAAATATGATATAATCAGAAATTTAACTTCAATAGAAAGAATATAAAGTGATAAAAAATAGGATGGTTCACTGTTGAACAATTGACCATACTCATTCCTTTCGAATTGAACACTATACTTTTTCTAAGACTACATAATTGCTAGCCATTTTTAATTAATTTTTATAATTATAAAATTAACATGGCAACTCTCTTTTTGGCTTTGTTTTCAAAACTTAAAACTTGTTTTTTTACAATCACTATCCAAAGTAGGCTTTTGCGCTTCGAAATGCAACCACAAAGTTGACGTTTTCCACGAACTGACATTAAGTAGCAGCTTTGTCGATCGCCGAGCGGAAAACTTGACAGCTTTGTCGCACGCCTAATTGAAATAATATAATAATATTCCTTTTTAATAAATGATTTTGAAGTTATTTGTACCTAGTTTGATGTTTTATCTTTTATTATCTAAGTTAATATTGACTTTCAATATCAACTAATTTTTTCATGAATAAAACGTAGATATAGGCAACACATTATACAGTACTTATGACAAATTTTCAGATTTTATATCTCTTTCTTAAAATAATGTGATCGTAGAAAAATCTTGTGAGCGAAAAGTTCGTTGCCGCTTTCGACAAATTGCCGCGCTCCGCTACGCGTTACGCGGCAACTTTTTGTCTCAAGCGGCAAAGTATCACTTTTCGCTCTTAATACACAAATAGCTACTCTTTGTGTTTTTACAAACAAAACGTAGTTGCAGTGTGCCCGTTGGGTATAAGGGCTTCTTATCTGCGAATCCCTGTTTTCAATGACAGGCCTCTTATTTGTAATAAAAGTTGGATAGTTTATGACGGATCTCGTATATTAGTACATTTTATTGATTTAATTATTAACATTTTCCAATATCTGTCGGTGATGCTTAATGAAATTTTGTATCCAGGTACCTACCAGTTTGTAAATATATGTTTATTATAAAATGTACAGTATTTCAACTTTGACGGTTATAGTTAGTTTTTAATATTTTATTTTAATGACAGCTTTTTGTTACTTAAGTTTTTGTGCAGTATTTTTAATTTATGTAAAACGGTAATTTCATCAGTCAGACTGTCATGTAAAACTTCCGCTTAGAGAAGTAAAAAATGATCCACAAAAAAATGTTTCTAAATTAGACCATGACCGACAAAGACCGAGATACGTACGAGTCGTGTTGGTGATAACTACGCGCGGCTTTGAATTAAATTCAAATTGACAAGAAGAAGAGTGGTACGCTCGACATACGTAATTGTTTTCAATGCCTACTTTAGAAACATTTTTGTGGATCACTCCTTATATACAACATGATCTGTAATTAAATCAAAAAAAAAAAAAGATCGGTGTTGGTTTAAATTTAGTCAGTTTACTGTTCATAAATATGTTTATAGTATATATTTTTTATATTTTTATTAATGAATTTTTTTAATAAAATTTGCATTTAATTTGTCGTTTTTTATATTTACTGTGGATAAACGCTATTAAATAATAATTACAATATAAACTCGGAAGGAAATTCAACCTCTCTAAGTTGATAAGTGATAAGGTTTGGTCAATATAAATAAAATCTTTATAGCCCA
This sequence comes from Psylliodes chrysocephalus, assembly GCA_927349885.1. NCBI lineage: Eukaryota > Metazoa > Arthropoda > Insecta > Coleoptera > Chrysomelidae > Psylliodes > Psylliodes chrysocephalus. The sequence goes on from OV651813.1 coordinate 93,027,175, forward strand.
GCAGATATATGTGAAAAATTGAAATGGTTAAGTGTGCAACCTGTAAGGATTTATTAGGCGAAAAGACAATTTCTTGTGATAGTTGTCATGTTACCACAGCACAGGTATATCAGTATATTTACTCTTCGAATATTTTTAGATGCGCAATTTCTTCGCGAAACTTTCCTGGCCTATTGCCAGCCTATACAGATTATTTTAAACCTTGTGGTTTTTATTAATATGAGTTTTGAGACGCGTTGTGCAGCTAAAGAGTGTTTAAACACTTATAGCAATAATAATTCTTCCTATGGTTTTTGTTTTAAAACCGTTTGAAATATATCAAAGACAGTCATGTGTTCGCGAATTTAGATGTTCATTATTAAAGTGCGTATTCATACAGAGAACGAAGGCGAAGGAATTCGCTCGAATGAATTCGCCCGAATTCGTTCGGGGTTTGCTAAAAAATTGGCATTGTGTCCACATACGAACGAAGGAATGCTTTCACAGTTATTCGTTTATTTTCGCGGGTATATTATTATTAAAGCTTATAAAAATGGCGTCGCAGCAAGATATAATTATTGCAAGTGCAGCATATATTATAATAAGTGAATCATCCGATAATCAAAGGCATAGAAGGAAAAAGCGCTGGTGGATAACTTCCTTGTTCAAAAGTAGAAGTCGGTACAGAGGAATAGACCTAATGAGTGATCTGACAGCTGAAATGGGCTATGGACTTTTCCAAAATTTTTGCAGAATGAACTTTACTGATTTTGAATGTTTATTGAATCAAATTGGTCCTAAAATAGCTAAACAAGATACGTCATTTAGAGAAGCAATACCGTCAACAGAAAGGATAATGGTTACTTTGCGATACCTCGCCACAGGGGACTCATTCACTAGTTTAATGTACACCTTCAAAATCTCAAAACAAGTTGTTTCAAAAATAATACTAATAATATTTTTGCTTTTTACAACTATTGATTTGTTCTTCTTGGGTGATTGAAAGACTGATTTTCTTTTGGGTGCTCGGTCTGATGTTTCTGATATTGTAGTATGTCTTCCGTCTGGTCATTATTATTACAACCTTGAACAACGATATCATCATTAGGGACTTCTTTTTCTTGATCATTAACGCTTGGCCGAAATGACTCATAAAAAAAATTGTCAAGACAGTTTCATTTGTGATACATATAATTTTTTTATTTGCAGATGCCTGCTACTGAATAATATTGGCGGCTTGTATCTGAAAACTATGAAGCCCAGTGGAATTTTCCACACTGCCTTGGTGCTATAGACGGCAGACTATATTGCAGGCACCAATACACAGCGGTAGTGACTATTTTAGTATAGTATAGTATAAATAAAATTTTAGCATAGTTTTGATGGGAATTGCCGACTCAAATTATTGTTTTTTGTTTGCCAATGTCGGTCGCCAAGGTAGAATTTCAGATGGTGATGTGTTAAAAAACACTACTTTTTGGAGAAACTGCAAGACAATCAACTTAATTTGCCTTCCGAGGATGTTCTACCAGGTAGACAGATAAAAGTGCCCTATTTATTTGTGGGAGACGATGCCATTAGTCTTCAAGAGCATTTGATGAAAGCATATCCTGTAGAACAAAAAAAAGGATCCAAGAAACGTGTTTTTAATTACAGACTTTGCCGTGCAAGACGCGTTATTGAAAACGTTTTCGGCATAATGTCTGCTGTTTTCAGAGTTTTGAGGAAAGTTATGTTGATATCACCAAAAAAAGCTACAATAGTAATTTTAGCTTGCGTCTATTTACACATTTTTTTGAGAAACAGCAAGAATTCTCGTAATACATACACACCACTAGGAAATGTTGATAAAGAAGGCAAAATAAATCTTGGAGCTTGGCAAAATGAAAACAAGAATAATTCTCAGTCTTTTAATCCTCTAAGGTAGGAAAAAAAGTGCGACCAGTTGCGAAGCAATTAGAAATGAATTTGCTGAATATTTCATGAATGAAGGTAGTGTCAGCTGGCAAGATACATATGCGTAACAAGTATTAGAAATTAAAAATTTAAAAAACCGAATTCAAAAACGTGCAGATGCCATTACCACATCTTAACCAAATTTATATGGGACCACCCCTGCAGTACCCCCTTACTAACAAAAAAGAATCATATAAATCGGACAAGGTGGTAAAGCGTAATCGCTAAACATACATAAAAAATGAAGAGTTTGAGGATTTTCTCATAGACCCAATTATTAGGGTTTGTCCAAATTTATATGGGACCACCCCTAAAGTACCCCCTTTCTAACAACAAAAGAATCATTGAAATCGGACACCGTGTTAAAGAATTATTGCTGAACATACATAAAAAAAATATTGCGACGAATTGAGAACCCTCCTTTTTTGAAGTGGGTTAAAACGTGTATTGTAGCAATGTAGTACTAGTTTAATTGAAACCTAATTATTTATATACTTACAAATAAAAATATATGTTTAAGTTTACCTCTAAATTCATAGTTTGGTGTAAATTTATCCATTAAAAAAACCATATTTTTGAAAGCGAACCACTTAGATTTAAAAATATCCTCAGTTCCAGTACCAGTTTTAACAGTACATTCTTTCTTCTGTCTTTCTCGTCTAAACGAACTCAACAATGACTCCATTTTCTTTTTAGCTTCCCCTACATCACACTTCATAACATCACTTATTTCATTCTAGGCGTCCAATTTTTTTATCTTATTTTTATAATCATCGTGAACAGGATTCCATAAGCATTCATGCTCTCGATATATATCGATAAGTAGTAGTGACGTTGAATTACTCCACTCCATAACTAATTTCCAAGTAAATTATTTAAAATAATATTAACGCTCTGACGATATAATAAACGAAACTCCGTTTTGGGTGAAAAAACCGAATACCTAATGCAGCCGTACTCACTAAAGACACAAAACAAACGAATTCGTCACAAATTTCTTTGATGTACCCCCTGTCGAGCGAACTGTATCGAAGGCAGACAAACGCGTTCAATCTTGTTTGTCGTGACGTCCACATTAACCGAACGAATTTGTTCAGCCGCATTCGTTCGCCTTCGTTCTCTGTATGAATACGCACCTTTAGCAACTGTATTTGTTTACAGTGTGCGTGACAATAACTGCATCCCCAGAATTGCATCAGCGCGGACCACTCAAGGCTGTCTAGTTTCAGTCACGTAGACATGTATGTATCTCTTTGAACATCAGACGAGTCTGGGCTTCGCTCATTAAAATTACGACAGTTTTTCTGTTATAAATCACCTAAGTTCTCTGAGTAGAGATAATAACAAATAAAAAAAAATAGGGTCTCACCAACTGTCTTCCTATCATTTCATCATAAATGTTTAATGTGACCATCGGTTTTGTCGATCTACAGTTCAAAATTCATGTTTATTTTCGGTGCTGTAATAATGAAAATTATGTCTATTCAGAAATCTGTTATTATGCAGTAGATTCATCAGTAAATAGTATTTGATAAAAGTTAATATTTAGAATTATACGACACGCCACTGGAAAAAATTGTTTTTTTGGCAATTTTAATGTAACTAATTGCCTAAAAATTAATGAAAAGTATAAATTAAACGAATTTGGCGGGTAACATTTATTACTCTGGAGTGAGACATAAAATGAAAAATTTAAGAAAATATATTAAGTATAAATGATTGATGTTTATTATTTACCTGTGAAACGTAATATCTGGCTATTTCTTGTCGCTACGACTTTTACACAGATATGCAACACAATAAACCATTATAACAAACTGATTATCAAATGTTTAATTTAAAAATCACAAAGACGAGTAAAAAGCTTTAGTGTCGCTGATATATTTAGCACCAAAACCACATCAATAATCAACATAGAATATTAATTTGTTCTCAACGACTTTGTTGTAGTGCATAGATAAATTAATAAAATCTACAGCCGACTCGAGTACTAAGAGCAGAGGAGGGGGTGTCTTGATTGCAGCAAAGAAAATATTTTCTAGCTGCCTTATTCCATCTAACTCGGTAATTGAACAATTATTTTTTTCCATTGGAAACAATAAATTTAATTTATTTTGAATACCTACTTTAGGTTTGTTTTGGTTCTTTTGGAAACTAGTTCAGAATCGCTGAATTATTTATTAATAATTGAAATTTAATAATTATTGTTATTTCTATATTTGGGGGTTTTGTTATTTCTTTAGTTTGTATGCGTCAAAGAGATATAAAATCATTAATTGCTTATTCTTCTGTATCGATCATCTAAGAGGTTGTTATAACCTCGCGACGTGTTCTTGAAAAAGTAATTGGTCCACTGTATTTGAGAACTGGAATCGACGGTTCTGTTTGAACCAAAACAAACCCACTACCACCTACTTCTCACTACAATTCATATCGTATGCACTATGTTCAAGTTGAAACATTAAAAGATCACCATCCAGACCCTAAAATGTTTATTTTTGAGGATTACTATCATCCTACTGCTGTATGAAATATTAAGGTAGGTATAGGTAGGTGTTTGAAATAAAGCAAAAAACTGAACTTTAGAAGTCATATTTATTTGTAAACTAAAATATCAAAATGAAACAGAATAAAATCATAACAAAATAAATTCTTGTTCACACAAATTTTAAAGCATTTACTTAACTAATGGGGAACAGACACGTTGTTTATAAATACTTGAAAATAACCCAAAACTAAAAATCACATTTTTTTTAGGAACAAATAACAGAAATATTGCCTAATGTCTACATATATATATAAGTCTTAGATATATAAGTACTACTTTCTACTTATACTTAGATATTTAAAAAAATATGCAGATACTTCTGATAACAAATACCTAGGTAACTTCGTTATAAAATCAAAAATGAAAGCTAGGTACAATAGAAAAATAAAAAATAGCTATTATAGTAGCGATATTTTCAGAGACTTTGCTGTTGTTCAATTGCTAATATTGCTAGCCCAGACAATCTTTCTTGAAGCATTGTTGAGCTTAAATAATTTTTAATGATTTTTAACTTTGAAAAAGATCGCTCGCCAGAAGCTACAGATACAGGCAATGTCAGAAGAATTCTTAGTGAAATGGTGGAGATTAAATTGTTTTCAAATATATATTGTAAAATACTTAAGGGGTCAGTCTCATTAGGTAATGAAAACAACTTTAATGCTTTAATTTCATTAAACAAATCAGTGGAGTCTATATCCTTATTATCCTGATCTGTCAGTCGTTCTTCAAGAACAGAACAACATTTTAAAAGATCGCTGTCACTTAATTTGAATATGTCGCTAAAAAATCCGAAAATATTATCATGAAAAAACTAATTTTAAAGACGGTTTTTGGATCACGAGGGGTCTCATCTCGGTGTTCATAGTCAAACAGTTTTGGTTTAAATTCCCTCCTGACCGTTGGTAACGGTGGAAAGTCTTCTTCAATTTCGAGAGAGAGTACTACCACAGCTTATACAATACAGCTAAAACACTCTCTTGGCGGTAACGGTTTGCGTCGATTTCGTCGCGCATCGCTTAAGCTCCGCCTTCGAAGGGAAAAGACGGTTTTGGCGTTCAGAAGTGTACTTAGGTAAGGTGTTGAGTCGTGCGTATAATTTCGTTGATTGTATAATTTCGTGGAGCCTATAATTTCGTAGATTTTGTTTGAGTTAAAGGTACTGTTATTATTTTGGTGACTCTTTAGCTGTGAGTAGAATGAATGAAAAAAAAGACATCATTCTGTTTGTGCAGTCAAAAGCTGTTTTAATAAGGGTTATACTTGCAAGAAAACATTCTTTAGTTTTCCCAAGGACCCAAACCGATAAGTACCACATTGTAAGAAATTTTCATTGTTAAAAATATAATTTATACAGGGTGTCCCATTAGTGCGTTATTGTTCATTATTTTGTTGTAGACACGCAAGAAAGTTTTAAATAAAAGTTATATGGATTTGAAAAATACCTACATATTTTAAAAATATACATTGGATATACAGGGTGTCACGTTTTTGCCTGGCAAATTAAAATGTATGTTTTTTAAATGGAACACCTTGTATTTTATTTTATGATGAAATTATTAACACCCTAAATTATTGTAAAGACGAATTGCTACAGAAAATTTTTATCAGGTATGTGTGTGGTTACCTTTTAATAAAAGCCTTGCGGATCCACTCCTGCGATACCTGTCTTAAATATAACAAAGATCACGTTGAAATAGATGATTTTTCTTTTTATTGCTTTTTAAAGGCATATGATAACGCCAATTCAGATACATTTGGAAATCTGCAACTGTCAAATGATGAATTTGTAGAACTAATATTCAATATTGAAAAGATATTTCAAAATAATTTTGAAGAATTGGCTACAAAAAATAACATTTGTACCACACTTTTAGAATTAATTAACCCAATACCCTTTAGTCATCCAAAAGAATAACTTATTTTATTGTATGTTTAATCTCAATAACTAAAAAATATACTGACAATTAGTTTGACAGAATTGTCATTTATTTAAAATTTTAAAAATAATAGCAGTCGGTTGATCAAAATATGAACGGTGATTGGCGAATTTATTTTTTTTGCAGTGTTCTCACTACCTAGAATGGATATGAAATATATTCGTTCAATTGAAGGCAATAGCATACTTTTTTGTTTTGTAATCTGTGCATGGATATTAGCCAATCTACGCACATACTACAAAACGAAAAAGTATGTTATTGTGTTCAACTACGAATATATTTCATATCCATTTTAGGTAGTAAGAACACTTTAACAAAATTAAATCTACAAATTACAGTTCATATTTTGGTCACCCAACTCCTATTATTTAAATTTTTTTAAATAAGTGACAATTCTGTTAAACTAATTGTCAATATATATTTTAGTTATTGATATTAAATATACATTAAAATTTTTGTGCAGACTCGATAAATAATAGGATTTTTGTTTCTATTGTGTCCACATTTAAAAAAAATAAATTTTAATTAAACTACATGATACTAATTTAATTACGAGTATTAAAACTAAAGTCCTGAAAGTTTCGGTGAAGATGAAGACAGAGCATCTGCCTTCCACGCGAAAAGTCCGGGATCGAATCTAGGCCGAGGACTAATTAATTTTTCATGTTTATTTTATTTTATAAATTAGTCAACTTCGTAAATTATTTTAAAATTAGTTATTTTGTCTAAATAACCTAAAATAATTTTTTAAATTTGTAGATTTTCGTTAGTGGGTCGTAGAAAAAATATACTGACCATATCGAGTAGATTGTTCATATCACAATCAGACGATTGAGTTCTCCGCCTACGACGTCGTGCTCAAACTTCGTCTTTGTGTGATATGGCTATCATATCCATCCTTGTTGAACAAACTACAATTTATTTGTTTTCTTGGTTTAAGTTTTACATCAGAAATAGGAATTCAATTAATTTACTTTTCAAGTTTTCTTGTAAAAATCGATATTACTTTCTCCAAGTACAAATTTAGTACCTACCTAAAATAAGTACTAATTATGTTATATCTTGTAATATTGTAATTCAAATTTCACATTACTATAAAGTTTTAAAATTTCCTACTTCGGTATGGTCAGATAAAAATTGAATATATTATATTAATAAAAACTGTCAAAGTATAACTTCTACAAATCTGTATTTCAAATAATAAGAATACATCTAAATATAACCAATATTGTTAAAACAAAAGCACACATTCTTTATAATTCCAAAATACCATAGAGTTCCCAGACCTCAGTCGAAGCATTCGTTTATCTAGGTATAAACCCTTTGCGCGAAGAGTAACACTTGCCAGAGACACGGGGGTACCACTTGATTTGCATCCACGAGCGTGACACAATTCTTTAACAATTGAAGCCCTTGGTGTAAAATGGATCCAAGCCACAATTTGTCGTGAAGTGACTGTTTTAGCTCAAAACATTTGTTAACGAGGATTTTACTAGCCATATATAAATTATTTTACCTCTAATCCGAAAGATGTGCTATTTTTCGTAATATTTATATTTAAATAATTTTTTTAATTATATTTGAAAGATTTAAAACAAATTAAAAATGTAATTTCCCAAAACTTACTTAATATGGCATGTGACCAACCTTATTACGCCAAGGTTTTCAATTTTTTCAATAATAAAAAAATTGTTTAATCCGGGCCCGACTTTTCCCTCGAATCTAACAGAGATAGCACCATTCCGTCTTGCTTGGTTCTCGACCGCCAGATCAAAGACGCCGACACGGAGTTGTGGAGCTGTATTTTATAAGCTGTGGTACTACTTCTTTCGCTTGTACAAGAATTTCTTGAAATGATTGGTCAGATCTATATTGCTGGAAGTGATCAACTAAATTTTTTAGGTAGGTTTGGCATACTTTAATATTAATTGTGGCACTTTGCATTTGTTTGCTGACAATATTTATATGAAATAAAACGTCATGCCAAATAATAATTTCACAAATAAATTGAAAATTTTGTGCAGACGTTAAGAGGGAACTCGCTTTATGTCAAGCATGAATGTGAAAGGAATTATCTTCAGCTACTTCTAGAAGACTTTCACAAACCTTAATTAAATAAATTTTAAGGGGCTTTATTGCATCAATTCTGCTGGACCATCATGTCTCACTTAACCCGGGGACATTTTTTCTCATAACATCCCACCTTTTTGTGGATGACGAAATAAATTTATATAACTCTTGCACAAGATTAAAAAAGTTTATTGTAGCATCTGACACTTATTTAGAAACGTCATTTACTGTTAAGTTCAAAGTTTGAGACACACAAGGTACAAAAAGGGCTCTCGGATTCGCATTAAGAATGCGTTTTTGAAGCCCAACATGCTTTCCCTTCATGTTTGCCCCATTATCATAACCTTGTCCTCTAATATTTTTTATATCTAAATTTAATTTTTTCAAAATTTCTGTCACAAATGTGTATATCCCTTCCCCTTTGGAGTCCAGTATTGGATTAAACGCAATAAAACTTTCCTTAAGAGGAGTATTTACTTGGCTGTAGAGCGGAGCATGCAAGGGTTTCGTAGTACCCCCACTTTTAAAGTTTATTTTTAAATTATTCTAAAAGAAAAAATATGTACGTGTAGGTAAAGGATAAATCTATGCTCCTCTGGAGACACTTTTTTAAAATTTAAAACTGTTTTTTCTAAAAAAAAAAATACAAAACTCCACTTCTTTTGTCCATTTTCTCAATTTTTTGTAGAAAAAACTAAATTGAATTTTGAAAAAGTGGTTCCAGAGGAGCATAGATTTAACCTTTACCTACACGCACATATATTTTTATTTTAAAAATAGTCAAAAATAAACTTTAAAAGTGGGGTACTACGAAACCCTTACATTGCAAGATTTTTCGTTAGGAAAGTGGCGCCTCTGTTAGATTTTTAAGAAATTAATATTTGTGAATGAAAACAATTTATAATATATTTTACTGATGTCTTACGAGGGATGAATAAATTTTACGTATTTGTACACCTTATTTTTTACGTAATTTATTTCTGTAATACTAAGATTGGCATATATATTATATGCAAGGGTTTCATAGTACACCAATTTTACGGATTATTTTTTAATTTTACTAAAATAAATTTTATGTAAGTACAGGTAAAGGCTTAGCCAATACCTCTCTGGATTCACTTTAAAAATATGAATCAGTCTCTTTTGAAAAAAATCTAAGAATAGAAATGTTAAAAAATGCTAGAAGAGAACAATATATTTCATTTGCATTTATTTTTATTACAATAAAAATAGAAATACGTTAAAAGCTTTTTCGTCTAGAGGGTGATACCAACAAAATATATAACTTTTTCTACTATTTAGTGATAAACAGTACGTAAGTGATTTGAATTCATGTTGTTATTTTTTACATACAGTAATTTCGCTCAATTATATTAAATTAATCTTAAAAAATATATACGAAATTGGAAGGTATACACTGAGATGTGAATTATAAATATGTTTTGGTTTAATGAATACCTCTTCGAGTCAACAATAATTATTAATTCCAGCATGTTAATATCTCTTTAATCCATTAAAGTAAAGTAAATATTTTTTTGCTTTCGCGCATGGCTTTGATCTGTCGCACCCTTTGAGGCGCGTTGCAAGAGAAAATTTTCTAAAAAGTAAGCCAATGTCTATAAATGAGAAAAAAAGGATTGTGACACAATAAAAGACGGAAAGGAGTCACTGCTTTAAAATTTGGAGAAATTTGTAAAAAATCTCCTAAAATCTTTTATTTATTTCTAAAGACACCCGATATGGCATGGACCATAAATTTAGAGCATAATAAGATTTAGAAATTTATTTGCAACTAAAAGTTTTTAAATGTGGACATTTTATTGAATTCGAATTTGATTATGTTGCTGCCAGTCTGGATGGAATTAAAAAAAAAAAAACAAAACTTTATGATAGAGTTAAAATGTCCATATATGGAGCTGAAGTGCTGACTGCGGAAGAAGAAATAAGCAGTAGAGAAATAACTTTTTGGAAAAGGGACAATACCATTAAGGAGAACCACTATTGGTATTTTCAAATTCAGGGCTAGCTGCACATAACACAAATGGATTTTTGCATTTTGTGCTTTTGGAGTTCTGGAGTAATAAAAGTGGAGAAAATATCTCATATTGACAGCTTTTGGGAAGAAAAGATACAAAATAAAATTAAAAATTACGGGACAAAATATTAATTAATTCGTGAGAAATTTTGTTTAATGTTTATTAACATAACGCAAGGAATCTTAAATTATTTTGAATATTTTTATTAATTTAAGAATTACATTTTATTTAGTTCTAAAACATGGTAGTAGGCTATCCATTTAAGATATGATTAATGTCTTATTTTTATAATATACTATTTTAAATTTAGGATATTACCAGTGGTAGTGGTAATTGATGATATATAATTATTATTATTATTATTATTATTATTATTATTATTATTATTATTATTATTATTATTATTATTATTATTATTATTATTATTATTATTATTATTATTATTATTATTATTATTATTATTATTATTATTATTATTATTATTATTATTATTATACCAAATGTTTTAAAAGGCTACACCAACTAGTGGACCACGCTTTTAAGTCCCCAAATAATAGTTTCAAGATTTTGATTTGGATTAAAAGTTTTACTATACAGAGTTTTGTGTCAAAGCCAAGTCATGTAGGTATTGTTATTGTAATACGTAGATGAGTAACTATCATCAATAGAAATTTAAAATTCACACATAAATCTTTGTAACGACGTTATTTATAACTTTATTAACTTCATTTGTATTTCTTTATTATTTATTTTGTATTTCTTTATTATTTATATTTCATATGTATTTTGTATTTTAAATGATGCGTTTTTTAGCTAATTTTATATTGTTATTATTCAGTTTATAATTTAATATGTATTATTTAATTAATTTAATTAGATTTTATGAACTTATACATGTCAAGCTATAATAATGTATTAAAAAAAAAAAAAATGATTAAAAAAAAAAATGATTTCAAAAAAAAAGTTAGTAATTCGGCAGCCCATGCGCAACCACATGGTCATAAATGGGCAGCAAATACTTTTAATGTATAAGGTACCTGTCAATTACTCTAATAATTTAAAATTATTTAAATGTACCTACAAATATGATGTAATCAAAAAAACAAAAATGCTGAATAAAGATTATTATTATTATTATTATTATTATTATTATAACGGTCAAAAATGTTAGTTAACTTATTTAATTTTAAATATAAATTGATTTTCATTTTAACTTAGAAATTTTCGAAAAGTTCACTATATTGTTTAGTTGTTGAAACTTTACTGCGCTTAATTAGCGTTCAGATTAAAATATGAATTGATTTATGGAGCTTAACTGAAAAACAGGAACTAATGCTTTCATTCCAAAAACAGTATTATGGCCAATAAAAAGAATTTCGAACTGTGATATCTGCAAGTCCTTATTTAAAACCTTTAAATTTAATATTATCATTATACAAGATTTATCTTTACAAATTGATACAAATATCGAACATAAGTTTGTTGACATAAATATTATTTCCATAATACAAATAAATATATCTTTGTTAAAGAATACTCATAATTTATTTAATATATTCATTTAAACATGTTTTTGTTTTTTGTCTGGATGATATTGAATACTAACTTTTTCTATATAACTTCTTATCGAGACATTGTGAGATAAAAAAAAACAGACAATTAATTAAAAGCGTACTCACAATTTTTCAGGTATAGAAGTTTCAATGCTATACTGTTTCCCAAATTATGAAAATACTAAAGAATATTTAAAAAATAAATAAAAAGCCAATTAAAGAATGTGTTAATATCTACAGAAGAACATCGTATTTCTTTTTTGGAAACAAAGAGTAGTCGAAAATTGTGAAATGAACAACATATTTTCATTTCACAAAAATAATAAGTTGTTTTTTATGTAAATCATATCATTTTCAAGGTAATAAAACAGAAGAAAAGTCACCAAGTACCGATTTCTAAAAGGTTTATTAGTTTTTATAGGAAATGGAAAGAGAAAAAACGCTTTTTAAACGAGTTAAAATTCTTTACTAATTTCGATAACTATAAACGGATTAAGGTATTTTGTACCGTGTTAAAAAATTTGGGAAAAATTTTGAAGAATATTTCTTTTTTAAAAAAAATTAGTAAACTTTGACAAATATATACAATATTCTAAAAGATAAATCACATTTATGTGATTATACAAAATTTTTATTTATTTTTCTAAAATAATATGGATTGTCCTCTAAAATATATATAGGGGCTCGCAAAAAGTCTGCTTTTTATGTTACTTTTTTCAGAAAATGTTATTACTGATAAAACTTGGTGTTTAATTAAACCTAAAACTTTATTTATTCAAAAAATTCTGTACCATAAATATAAATTTGGCTGCATAGTGAACTAGGTACTCGTCTAGGAACCCAACCCTCATTTTTACATATAAGATTAATTTAGTAGTTTTTTAGCTAATACAATTAATATAGATTATTATATCCTTTTTAACCTACTTCAAAAAGGAGGAGGTTCTCAATTCGTCTGTATATATTTTTTTTATGTATGTTCAGAGATAATTCTTTAACACAATGTCCGATTTAAATGATTCTTTTTTGCTGGAAAGGGGGTATCTCAGGGGTGGTCCCATATAAATTTGGTTAAGATGTGGTGATGGAATCTGCAGGATTTTAAAGTCGGTTTTTTAAAATTACTTTTAATTGTTACGTAAATTAAAAGTTTAATAATTTGGTGCTTTCTTGATGCATCGTTTTATGATTTCACTTTGTATATGTTTAAGTACAGATAATTATTATTACTGGCAGTTTATTTTAAATCATTAAAATAATATTTTGTTGATCCAAAAAAGGCAAACAAAAAAGCCATGTCACATTCAGTGTAATAATAAAAATTAGATATATAAATATAGTATATTATGTACCAACAGACTAAACTTTCACTTTCAATCCCGCCTTTCGTCGTAAAAGACTTTTACATTTTTACCAGTGACATTCGTACCGGGTTTGAACTGAATATTTTTGAACAAAAAAATGGTGCGCCACTGCTTTTTCTAAAAACCAAAATTATCTTTAAAATCCTTATTTATTTTGGAGCAAAGTTGCTTTATATACGTACTTTCGTACGACGCACTCTTTTCGCGTAAGAAAATAAAAACCAGTATATTGAAACTGCTTTTGATATTTTGTTGAAATTTGGTAGGAACCCACCATGAGTGGAAACACTTTTTTTGTGCAAAATTTCATAAAAATATCTAGATTAATAAGAAACTTATGATAAAATAGTTATTTTTTTCTTAAAACTTTAACACCCAAAGGATTCTCACCCTTAAATATCGGCACTCAATTAATAAACACCCTATATTAATTGATATTACCTTATTAGAACCAATCGTCTATTTTTTTGTTATTTGTATTTATATTTCACAACTCTATACTCCTAAATGAAATTTAATCTAACTAAACCTATTCACTAAATTAAAATATAAAAATAATGTAAAACCCTCTAAAAATCGAACTTCGTTATAACAATATCTCGCAATGCACCGAGAAAAACAAATACGATTCTGGTTCCCCTAAATTTAGGTAACTTTGACTCACTCAAGAACTGATGAACGTCGGCAGCCGTAGGATTTTTCGGTTCCTTTGTCTTAACTTCGCGCGTTAGAGTTTGGAATACGTATCCCTCGTATCTACATGCAATTGTTAAAATTATGAATGAATGCGGATTTTGTTTAGTCTCGGAAGTAATTTTGTAGTATTTAGGCTCCACCCTTAAGTTGTAATTTTTATACCTACTAAACTACCGTTGCCCCGCAATGTAAATTTTCCTCTTAAAGTAGTTCACTCGCGACAGTCGTACACAAAAATATCGCCATATAGTGAATACCAACCGTTCGAGATTCTTAAATCTAAAGAAAGGTTATTTTTGTAACAGACTGTACATACAACACATGTGATTCTATATATATACAAATATGGTATTATATCGCGTAAAATCCATCCGGCAACGTCGTAAATATATTGTGAAACGTCAACTGTATTCCTAAAGTGAAATAAATGTAAATATCAAAATGTTTCATTGTCAGGATCAATTAATTGCGAGATAAAGGAAAATTTGTTAAGCAGAACGTCCTCAACAAACGCAAAAAATCAATTTTGGCTATGAATTATGCAAAAAAATTGAGAAAGGAAACCCCAAGCTTGAAAAATAACCTGTGCAGTGGTCGCATCGTGGAATTACTAGAGTTGGGAAAACATTTAAAATGTTGCTGGTGTGAAAGAGTTCTTTCTCTTGAAAATATATATTACAAATGAAACACGAACAGGCCTTTATTCAATTTTAAATGTTAAATGTAATAAATGTAATATTGAAACCATAGTATCTACGGACAAATAGTCTAAGATCCGAAGTAAGGTCGACCTTCACCCATCTGTTTAATGGATGAAAGTTCTTTTTATTACATAAAATATATTTATAAATATACCGCAAATGGGTTGCCTAAGAAAATACGGCCCAGACTATTTTTTTTTCTTAAAATAAAAAAAACGACACCCTGTAAAGTATTTCCCAGATGCTTCAACTATGCCCAAACTTTAATCAGCTCACCGCAGGATGGATTAAAGCTTAAGTTATACATTTGGTGTTTTTCTCTTCATCCGTTTCTGAGTTGTCTTCAAAATTCGAAATTTGCACTTTTTGTCAAATATCTCGAATTAGGTTCATTTTAGGAAAATCATGTATAGGAACAAAATAATAGATAATGACATCATAAACAACTTTTATCATGATTTTTATACTTTCTTTATCTGTACACAGAAAGGATAGTAAAAAATGGTCGTGACCACATTTTCTTAGGCAACCCATTTGCGGTATATTTAAAAACATATTTTATTTAATAAAAAAAGTTTTTTCCATTAAACAGATGGGTGAAGGTCGACCCTACTTACGGATCCTGGACTAAAAGTTCATGCAACAAAAATTGAAGTTAAGCATTCAGATGTCAACACTAAAGCAGTTCTAGGTAAATTTAAACAAAAAAAATACATAAGTATTTGTTATGTTTATAATTTTTTTATTATAATTAATATAATTTTATTTATTTAAAGGTGTTGTCCATTCAGGGTTTGGTCAAACTGCTTTAAATAAATTTTTTGCTGTCATGAACGTTCCTACGATATCATCAATACTACAGAAAATCATTACTTTTATTTGTATTTTTTTATTACTTCCTCATACTAGTAAGTTAAAATTTTAAATTACTTTATATTCATTTTTTTGTGTAACTGTATTTTATTTTGAAGGCATGTTTAAATAAAATTATATTCATCTTTTGCATATTCATTTAATTTTGAAGACATTTTTAAATACAATTAAATTTAAATTGTTAAATCATATCAACCTAAAGTATAAACAACGTCCCTTTCCCAGAAGGCCTCGATAAAGTGATAAACTTGACCTGTCCGCGGCAATAAAAAGATTGGGAAGCACCATAGATATATAACCAAGGAAGCACTGATCTAACAGATATTTGAAATAGCGGGCGTTGAGTGTATCGATTACAACGTTGCCAAGTTGTAATCACAATACGCCACTATGCTTTAAGAACATTTTTATTTTAAAAATCTATATTTCTTTATCAAAACGGTAAAAAAATTTAGCGTTTTTTTAGAAAATTTTATAACTTCTTGATTTACATTACATTAGTGTATAAAAAATATGGTAAGAACCGTTTTCGAGATATCTTGAAATAAATGCAATGATTGTGTACATGACAGGGCTTCAAGAGTGTTAATTATGCACATTTTGATTGTTAATATCTCATTTTACAGACGGGCAAAAATTTTTATTTTTTTAGGTACATAAAAGACACTTTCATTAACCTTATATTTCAATTTTATTGAATTCTTAAGAAAGGCCGTTTTACGAGTGAACTACCTTAACTTCACCCTTTTTTAAGTGGTGTTAAGGACAACATACCTCAGAACCAGAACAAGACTAATTTGCTCAGTATGACTAGTGTCTGGTGTACAATCTAATATTATTGAAAAATATTTTGAACTGCGAACCATTTCTAGAATATTATTTCTTATTTTAGACGACAATAATTCAATTATTTCATTCTGTATTTGCACGCCTAAATAATGAGTCATTTTAACAGATTTTTTTGGGAGTTACACACTCGGCTAACGTGCTGTCTCATCACTGAATCAAAAGAGGCAATCATCTCAACAGCTGTTAGAAAATTTCCATTATCATGTTCGAAAAGTAATTTAGAAGAACCTTGAAATTCCAAGCATTGTGTAGATATAAATACTTAACAATCGCAATAATTCTTTCCAACACGTCGCGCAAATATTTTTTTTTCGTTTCTAAAATCGGCAGGTGATAAGCATTAACAGTCGTAGATGTCTCTAACATTTTTTTTTTAATTTACGCAAGTGTTCATGTAACTGTTGTGTAAAATTGACGTTTCGTGTCTCTTCATTAGCAAAGACAAGTGTTGCCAATCAGAATATACTCCATTTGTATCACAAAAAGTGTTACGAGTTTTACAATACAACTTACAACAAAAAGAAAATACATAATCTTTAGAAATAGAGTAAATAAGCCAAGCCCTTTCGACTTTTTCTTCATTTGCTAGACTTCTTACAGAGTATTTGCATGAAAATTTTCTCTTATCTTTATTACTAGGAAAGCTAAAACTGATGTCTATCAAGGGCGGACCACGTTTAACCAATATTCTAGCTATCTCATTGGTGATTCTTTCGGGCCACACACCGGGGTCGGACAGAATTATATCGACATTAGCCTCATTAAGAGTTATTGCTCCGTTCATCAGAACTAATTTGTCGGCATATTACTCCTATTATACCCCTACCTTCAAAATTCCAAGAACGGGTCGTCGAGCCACATTTCTCCTATCATAGAAAATGGATCGGCGATTTATTTAGTTATACCGGTGAATTGAAGATTTGAACGTATTTAGTAAAATTTTGAGCGTAAAAGAGAAAGTTATTTGTGAATTTTCCAATAAAACTAAGAAAATTAGTTAGTCAAAACATTCTTCGTTTAAGAACATCTGTTACGAAGGCAGTTTCTTATAGAAAACAAAATAGTCTTAGCAATATTAATAACGTTTTGCTTTTAAAGAAAGACATAGACATTGCAAGTTTTCACGTTTTTGGTGATCATAAAAACTGCGATATTTATTTTTGTCAGAAGCATACAGATGAAACCAAAAACGAAATAACCAATTTCAGATCTAATCCTGAATTTTTTACAAGACTTCTACAAATTATACATGCTTTGTCAGATCACAGCAGAAGTCTATTACATGATGTTGATAGTAATATTGTGGAACAATTTCATGCGACAGTCGCTAAGTTTGTAGGTGGCAAAAGAATCAATTATTCCAGAGGGCGCTCTTACCAAAGTAGATGTTTTGCAGCAGTTGTATCATACGAGTATAATTCGAAATCAGGGAATTCAGAATTGAAAAAAACTTTAAACCGTACTAACCAATCCATGTTAGTAACTGAATTGAAAAAAAGGCGACAAATAGCAATAAAATCAAAATAATCTAATCGCAAATTAAAAAAAAGTTATTCTGCAAAAACCAATAAAACTGATTTAGATTATGGAGAAAATTGTACCAAAAAGGATTTAGATCAAGATATTTATGAAGTTAAAAACCTCCATTTTTTAAACGTATTCCCTTCATCTATGTAATTTAGGAAAAAACTATGTCACAAGCGAATAGCAGGGTTTGGCTTGAAATTCGTAGAAAAATGATTACGGCCTCACACTTTAAAGCAGTGTGTACTAGACGAATTACTACTTTATGTGAGCCTTTAATCAAAAGGATTATTTACCAACTACCAGTCAATGCTGCTATTTCTCATGGCCAAAAGTATGAAAAAACGGCACTTTTGCAGCTTCAAGAGCAGGAAAATATAGTAATTAGATATTGTGGAATTTTTATTGACAAAAAATATACATATTTAGGTACGTAACGATCAGTTCACATTTTTCCTCACATCTCAACTATAACATATGGATGTATTTTTGGTGTATGGACAGGTCCCAATTATCCACTTAAAGTGAAATATATAATAAAAAGAGACGATTTCTGGTGTAAAAATATGGAGGAGAAGTTAAAAGAGTTTTATATAAACTGTATGTTGCCAGAAATGGTAGATCCAAGGCATAATCGGGGAATGTCATTAAGAGAACCTGATTACATCTTAGAAGCTATTCAAAAATTAAAAAATAAAAAACAAAAATAATTACCTCCAAAAAGTCAAAAAACATTAATAGTAAGATGTTTCAACAAAGCCGCTATTTATTCTCAAAGTATTTTCTTTAATATTTTTGATTTTAATCTAGGTACTGTTAAAACGCTATAATACCTATATTTATTTGCAGGTCCAATTAAGTTTCCAAAAAATAATCGATCATTTTAAATACATTTCTTATGCCTACTTTGTAAAAAATAATATCGAGCTGTTTAGTCAAACGCCCTGCTCTTCACATTATAAAAAACAAAATTAAATTATTTTATAATTTGTGATACATTTACATCATATCTAAAAATGAAAAAAAAATTTGATATACAGGGTTCATAATCAGTGGCGGCTTGTGGTAATTTAAAATGGATGTTAACTTTTTCCAATAATTTCATTATATGTAAGTTTGGACCAAAACTGTGTACAAGAGCCAATATCGCTGTTTTTTTTTATTATTTGAGTTTTTCAGTGTAGTTATTATTATCAACATCATACTGTTTTCAAGCACTACAACTATTAATAACCATCTATAAACATTGTTAGTTAGTAAACTGACTTTTCTTCATAATTTGAGAATATTTTTAAATATATATCAGGTTATGTAGAAAGCTTGACATTGATTTTTGTGTAAAAAATTTTATGTTAAACTTTACCTACCATTTTTTAGTTTTTATTGTAAGTTTATTCATTTACACAATTTGTCACAGATGTCAAATAAAAAATATATTTTTTAAATACCTTTTATTGGCAAATAAAATAAGAACTAAAATATTTTAAATGTTTATTTTATAAGATCAGTCCCATCACAATACATAATATTACACAGACACAAACTAGAATAAAGATATATAATGCCTGGCATTTTAAATGATACTCTTCGTAGTTTAACAGACTCCCTTAACCCCCATTTTTAAGCAGGTTGTTTTCACAATCAATAGGCCTCATCTCCTTATAGACCTTGATTTTTACTAAAACTTTCATGTTGATGTCGCTTTTCACTTTGATTTTTTTTATTTTCAACCCCCCTTAAATCCCCCATATTTAATCAGATTTTTTTTATAATGAAAGGGCTTCTTTTCCTTTTAGAGATTGATGTTTGCTAAAAATTGTTTGTGAGCGGCGCGCCAATTAATGTGTTCTTTGACAGTTTGCAGGATCTGTTGGCGTGTTATCTTCTCTTTTTAGCTATATGCATTCGGCATATCGTCTCACTCGTGTTAGGCTCACTCATCATAATGCGCCACATACACAGTATATTTAGGTATACTGTGACACAGAGACGAGATCAGTCAGAGGACAATGATGTACAAAAAATATAGATTAACACGTATGAAAATAAAAATATTAAAATTAAATTTATATTTTTGTTATTTATGTAATTTTAAAATAATGTGTTTTTATGAAATTTAATTGGGTTTTCACTGCACAAATGAACCAATGGAGAAACCGCCCCTGTTTATAATATATTACGCCAATTTTAACGTTTGTTTGTCTTTCTATAATATTCACTTATTTTAAAAGCAAAAACTCTTTTTAAAATCGTTGACATCAAAAAGAGAAAATATGTATTTATATATTAAAGTTAGCAACAACAAAATATGATAACATCATTCAACGGCAGCCATCATGAAATTCGGACCAATCAAAGCCGGATAGTAACAAAACACTTCGGCTCTGTTCCCTCAGTTTTTAAAATATTATTTCTATATAAGAATATCTTTTTGAGTTTTAGTCAATATATATTGACAGAAATAATTCTAAATTTCATTCTCTTAAACCAATAGCATAAATTACGAATAAGAGGCATTCGTAAGTATTGTAAAAATTGCAAAATACTATTATATGTTAAATGGTGTAAATTAATATATTTTATATATTTGTACAAAATAAAATATTAAGTCATCTTCTTGATTTATTTATTCTATGCTGAAAAGAGGGCATCCAAGGAAATATCTTTTTGTAAACAATTATACAGTCTACAAATTATCAAATCACTACAACAGCAGACAGCAACAAAATCAGGAAACACTTGTAAGTAAAACTATTTTCTCCACGTTTCAATCACAGATAAGTCAGAAAACATGTAAATTATTAATATAATATGAAACATTTGTTAAATACATTATTTATAAGGCTGATTTATAGATTTTATTATATTAGTAGCTTAGTTGATATTCTTTGCAAAATGAATTATTTTAGAAAATATAATATATACCTACTATACAAATATAATTCTTCTACCTAATTTTTTCTAATCAAACTATGTTTTAAATATATTAAAACATTGCAAATTCTATATTGAAAACAAAATTATCTCATGTAATTAAATTTCCCCCTTCGCACCAACCGAGCAACACTAAATTTAAGTTCGATCCTATATCTACCCTTATTCCGTATCTGGCCAAATTTCAATACTAGGTAGACGAGGAAGGCAACAGCACCCATCCTTCGGTACGAACACGGAACGTCTTGAGAGGGGATATCGTAATCATATTTTTCAATCATTTTTATATCCGAAATTACTTTGCTATTTTAATGATTATGGCTTTATATTAAGTCTAATTTTAAAAATTATATTTTGATCTTATTAAAAAAAGATTTACTACAAGTTGACATTAATCGTTTGAAAAATAATGCATGTTTGATAATGTTAATTCTCTATTAAAAGTTGTCCTTTTTTAAACAAAATTAATAAACTTTATAATTTTTTGTAGACAAAACGGACCATTTTTTCAAAAAAGTATGAAAACCCAGGCCTAGTGCCACTTATTCTCTTTGCACATAAAATATCATCGGAGCAATAACTCTTAAAGCCTTCATCGAAAGTGTCACGGTAGCTGACATTACCGAACTTCTTACACAAGCTGAATTACCTGGATACCTATTCTCTAACTCATGGGAGCACTCCCACACTCCCATGCTCCCATACTCCCATGCCAACGTTGCCAAGTCGACAGAATAACTTTGATCTACTATTTAAGGACCGATCCACCGTTGTGTTAAACGAAGTTTAAAATGACATTTTTACATGAACAATGTCATTTTAATCTCCGTTTAACTCAACGGTGGAATCAGCCCTCAGTAATTCAAATTTGCTTTGTGATAAATACGGACCTAATCTGGCAAGCCCGCAATTCTCCCTCCCATAGTATAAAATCTGACCTTACTACGCATGTACCTGGGCTAAAAGTGAGTAAGCACGATATACCCACATAAGAGTAAGAGAGCAAAATATATGGGAGCACTCCCATGGGAGCGCTCCCATGACTTAGTGAATAGCTATCCTGGGGCTCGATTCTCGAGTTCATTGGAAAATTTTCCCATGGGAAAAGATTCCACTACTTATATTCCCATGGTAATAGGTTATGCAATTCTCGAACTTGTCGGAATAGACATTCCCATGGAAATAATAGTTTCACGTATGTCTGATATTAAAGTTTACGAATATTTCGAAATAACCAATAACATTAAAGATATTTTAAAATTTACTGTTGGTATTATTTGTATTTGTTGTGGTTTTTGGGTAACCGATTACCTGCCGAGCCTCTGCGCTGGAGCAGATGCCGTGCCGAGCAATCGCTAGCATGACCGAGGACAATATTCGATTATGTATAATTAAAAACTTATCGAGTTATTTTTAGTTTTTCTTTTCACATATTGAAAAAAGAAAAAGTAGCTTCTGTATAGAAGAGCAACGAAAGTTTCGAGAAACTAAGAAATTCTTTCGTTAACGGAAATAATAAAATTTTCGAAAAGGTCTTATTAAATTTACTACAAATTTCTTAATTTGTGTTACCTATTTGCCAGTCCCTTAGCAGCTCCCACAATTTCTAACTAATTTAAGAAAATTTTACCAAAAATCCAAGATATCCAATAATCTTTGGTTATGTCTTAGTCTTTCGCGTGGTCTTTCGTCAAATTTTCGACTTTAATGCGCAAACTCTAGTACAATTCCCATTGGAAAACACAATTTCCAATGCTCGTAAGCAGGGGAATATTTTCCCATACTTCTCATTGGAAAATATTCCACCGCTTATGCCGAGAATACGAAAACTGAATTCCCATGGGAAAATTTTATTTTCCCATGGGAATAAAAGTCGAGAATCGACCCCCTGGGCTGCAACTCTGTGTCATGTAGAATTCTACTTATCGCTTTCTACAATGGAATCGATTACTTTCTTTTGTGATAAATACGTTATCAACCGCACGGGAAATATCGCAATGTGTTTTCTTATGAAACTAGTTATCCTGTAGTAAGTATATACTCGTTGGTTTTCCGCTATGTTACACAGAGTGCCACAAAAGAATCTATTGTAGAAAGCGATAAGTAGAATTCTACATGACACAGAGTTCCAGCCCTGAAGTCAGTGTTGTTCCTAGGGATTTTTGAATTGTACAACTTTCAGTGTCAAAATTGTACACTTTTACTTTCGATTGTACAACCACTAATTAATCTTCTTCTTTTTTATTGACAGACTATGGCCTACTACTTTCCCATGCTTAAAATTCTTCTTTTTTCCAGTTTTAAACATATTTTTGATGTAAAACGGTGTACTGATTGGTCGCGAATGGCGCCAAATTTAAACTTTTATTTTTTTATTAATTTTAATGCATGCTCTTTAACAAATCGTAGACTTTTTGTGCGAAGAAAACCTTTTATATACCCGATTTTACATAAATATTTAGCAATTTCAAATTGTACAACATTTCTGTCTTTTTTCAAAAGTGCGTACAACAGTACAACCGCATAACTGATTGTACAACTTTTTGTACAATTGTACAACCAGGAACAACACTGCCTGAAGTGGATTGTTCAAGTGTTGTAGACGAGGATGGTGTCATCGCTTCATCGGGCTCTGTACTGCATCAGTATTAGTAGAATCTGTTTTGCTGCTACAACCGCCGCCACTTGTTGCACGACCTGATGTTACCGTGGTCACCTCTGTTGAAATTTCAGATGCTCCACTCACGGTTACTGATATTACGGATTTAGAATCTTGAGATTCGGTCGCGTCGATAGTCTTCGTGGAATCTTGATTGTTTTGCAAGAAGTGTTTTATAGATCCAGCCATTTTTTTCCTTTTTTGTAATCTGTTTCTTTTGCTCTCGAAACTTCGCACCTGAAGGTCTCTTTCTTTTATCCTGAAAAAACAAATAAATAATTAGTACTCATGGGAATTAGGAATTAACTTCTAAAGTAAGCACAATAATAAGCACCAAGTTTGCATATTTGGGTAAAAAGCAATTTGTTCGAGCCCTTTCAGTCCCTTTCAAAAATAAAGGCAGAAAAAAAAATTATAACCATTATCCTATAAATGTAAAAATTAATAGGATTTCTTGTTTTTATGCACTTGTTGCACGGTCCAGTAAACTAACCGTTCTGGCGATTCATTGCTTTTTTAGCGCTCCAGGCATTATTCATATCTGAACAGGAAAAATCAAGAAACTACTTCCTGACATGTTCTCGCAACATAGGAATCGGCAGTAACTGGATGATATACTAATAAAATTTCGTGTGTATTTATATCTAATCCTATTTAATTTCTCTTTTATTTTTAAATTAATTTTTGTTATTTTTTGCAAATTTTTTTGCATTTTTTTTGGACCCTGGGTTTTGGCGCCCCTAAAGGACGGCGCACACTTTGCACATATGGTAGCGGGGGCCCTGAAACTTGTTGCTGATGCTCACCACCTGGCGCTTGAAACCACTCTTCAATATAAGACATAATGAAACTACGCATGAAGAAGAATATTTTTTATTTGTAATTTGGTGTCATCGGCGTCGACTACTACGGCCATTAGCCTCTAAGAAGAATATTATTACTACTTTTGTAATGCCGATTTTACTGCCATACGCCAGTACTTTGAAACCATTGTCCGCGACACACTCCTTCGTAATAAAGAACTTTTTTATATGGAAAATACTTAAAAATAGTAGTGTTGGACAACTACTGATGTCTTTTTTACATATTTTTTTTTTTTGTTTTAGTTTTGGGAAAATTTACTAAAAAAGCTAATCGATCTTGTAAATCACTAATTTTCATTCAGTGCATTTCATTAGCCAGACAAGCTTCCATTATGCCTATAAATGCCTATAAATGCCTATAAATGCAATTTTTCGATTTTTCGATTTTTCTACTATGTCGAATTAAAATGGCTATTGTTGCAACTATGAAGGTCGCAACCCCCTTAGAAATCTGACCTTCACCGAAAATTCTGAAAATCATTAATGTTCTAATTTAGAAGCAATTATTCAAGTCAATCAGAAAGAACTTTCGTTCTAGAGTTATCGTGCCGGCATACATACGCACAGACGACAAGACGAATTTTTTTTTTTTGCATTTTCGCACTCAGAATTATCGGAAATGTGAAAAAAAAGTTCAAAAAATGGAGGTAAGAAATTTTTTTTGTCTACACAAATACAATACTGAGGCCCCATAGGAAGGGCCTCAGTAATTTGGCCACCTTGTATTGTTTGATTCAATTTGTTGACAGCGTCATAATAAAATATTGGTTTTATTATGTGTGTTAGCGCCGATTTTTAAAGGTACCATTTCGGTAGGCGCGACAGACGACCGCCGACGCGACATACGACCGCCGACGCGATCGAGAAGTGTCGCTTCACATCTAAAATACACGGCGCGACACGACACTTCTGAATCTGCCTCGAAGCAAAGGTTTGCTGCGTGCCGCACTCGGGGTCACTGTCCTCGAGCATCGGTTCATTTTGAGGGTGATTAGAATGGAAATTTATTTCGATCTAGGCAGCGTTGCCAGATTTTAAAACAGTATGGGTAAAAAAAAACCGTAGATCTGAACAGTAGAACAGGGAGAAATAACTAAAATTTGCAGTGTAGTAAATAAAAAAACAAGTATATAAGAAACGAAAAATAAACTTTTTCCGACCCAAATTAGAAGGTAAACAAAGAATAAACACAAATAATAACATTTTTAATATGAAACAAAAAAAAAAAAAAAAAACAATGAAAAATAATAGGTACCTACTTCTTTTAGATCAGTCTGAATCAGATAATTCAAAATCGTAGTGTGCATGTTCTTTTTATGATGCCCTATTAATTCTTTGTTTCATTTTAAATAAAAACAATGATTATCTTGATGTTTTTTTTTATGGAGCCAACCTAGAGTAGTGGATGCTTATTACGCTGCTTTTACTGCAGAAAAGCGAAAAGCGAAAAGCGAAAAGCGAAAAGCGAAAAGCGAAAAGCGAAAAGCGAAAAGCGAAAAGCGAAAAGCGAAAAGCGAAAAGCGAAAAGCGAAAAGCGAAAAGCGAAAAGCGAAAAGCGAAAAGCGAAAAGCGAAAAGCGAAAAGCGAAAAGCGAAAAGCGAAAAGCGAAAAGCGAAAAGCGAAAAGCGAAAAGCGAAAAGCGAAAAGCGAAAAGCGAAAAGCGAAAAGCGAAAAGCGAAAAGCGAAAAGCGAAAAGCGAAAAGCGAAAAGCGAAAAGCGAAAAGCGAAAAGCGAAAAGCGAAAAGCGAAAAGCGAAAAGCGAAAAGCGAAAAGCGAAAAGCGAAAAGCGAAAAGCGAAAAGCGAAAAGCGAAAAGCGAAAAGCGAAAAGCGAAAAGCGAAAAGCGAAAAGCGAAAAGCGAAAAGCGAAAAGCGAAAAGCGAAAAGCGAAAAGCGAAAAGCGAAAAGCGAAAAGCGAAAAGCGAAAAGCGAAAAGCGAAAAGCGAAAAGCGAAAAGCGAAAAGCGAAAAGCGAAAAGCGAAAAGCGAAAAGCGAAAAGCGAAAAGCGAAAAGCGAAAAGCGAAAAGCGAAAAGCGAAAAGCGAAAAGCGAAAAGCGAAAAGCGAAAAGCGAAAAGCGAAAAGCGAAAAGCGAAAAGCGAAAAGCGAAAAGCGAAAAGCGAAAAGCGAAAAGCGAAAAGCGAAAAGCGAAAAGCGAAAAGCGAAAAGCGAAAAGCGAAAAGCGAAAAGCGAAAAGCGAAAAGCGAAAAGCGAAAAGCGAAAAGCGAAAAGCGAAAAGCGAAAAGCGAAAAGCGAAAAGCGAAAAGCGAAAAGCGAAAAGCGAAAAGCGAAAAGCGAAAAGCGAAAAGCGAAAAGCGAAAAGCGAAAAGCGAAAAGCGAAAAGCGAAAAGCGAAAAGCGAAAAGCGAAAAGCGAAAAGCGAAAAGCGAAAAGCGAAAAGCGAAAAGCGAAAAGCGAAAAGCGAAAAGCGAAAAGCGAAAAGCGAAAAGCGAAAAGCGAAAAGCGAAAAGCGAAAAGCGAAAAGCGAAAAGCGAAAAGCGAAAAGCGAAAAGCGAAAAGCGAAAAGCGAAAAGCGAAAAGCGAAAAGCGAAAAGCGAAAAGCGAAAAGCGAAAAGCGAAAAGCGAAAAGCGAAAAGCGAAAAGCGAAAAGCGAAAAGCGAAAAGCGAAAAGCGAAAAGCGAAAAGCGAAAAGCGAAAAGCGAAAAGCGAAAAGCGAAAAGCGAAAAGCGAAAAGCGAAAAGCGAAAAGCGAAAAGCGAAAAGCGAAAAGCGAAAAGCGAAAAGCGAAAAGCGAAAAGCGAAAAGCGAAAAGCGAAAAGCGAAAAGCGAAAAGCGAAAAGCGAAAAGCGAAAAGCGAAAAGCGAAAAGCGAAAAGCGAAAAGCGAAAAGCGAAAAGCGAAAAGCGAAAAGCGAAAAGCGAAAAGCGAAAAGCGAAAAGCGAAAAGCGAAAAGCGAAAAGCGAAAAGCGAAAAGCGAAAAGCGAAAAGCGAAAAGCGAAAAGCGAAAAGCGAAAAGCGAAAAGCGAAAAGCGAAAAGCGAAAAGCGAAAAGCGAAAAGCGAAAAGCGAAAAGCGAAAAGCGAAAAGCGAAAAGCGAAAAGCGAAAAGCGAAAAGCGAAAAGCGAAAAGCGAAAAGCGAAAAGCGAAAAGCGAAAAGCGAAAAGCGAAAAGCGAAAAGCGAAAAGCGAAAAGCGAAAAGCGAAAAGCGAAAAGCGAAAAGCGAAAAGCGAAAAGCGAAAAGCGAAAAGCGAAAAGCGAAAAGCGAAAAGCGAAAAGCGAAAAGCGAAAAGCGAAAAGCGAAAAGCGAAAAGCGAAAAGCGAAAAGCGAAAAGCGAAAAGCGAAAAGCGAAAAGCGAAAAGCGAAAAGCGAAAAGCGAAAAGCGAAAAGCGAAAAGCGAAAAGCGAAAAGCGAAAAGCGAAAAGCGAAAAGCGAAAAGCGAAAAGCGAAAAGCGAAAAGCGAAAAGCGAAAAGAGAAAAGAGAAAAGCGAAAAGCGAAAAGCGAAAAGCGAAAAGCGAAAAGCGAAAAGCGAAAAGCGAAAAGCGAAAAGCGAAAAGCGAAAAGCGAAAAGCGAAAAGCGAAAAGCGAAAAGCGAAAAGCGAAAAGCGAAAAGCGAAAAGCGAAAAGCGAAAAGCGAAAAGCGAAGTCAGCAAGCAGCAAGGTACTTAGGCCAGTCATTAAAGATAATAAATTCACATTAATTATAAAAGTTTTCAAACTTAGTTGGAATATTTATTAAATTTAATTTAATTTTAATTTTTAATTAACTTTTATAGGTCTGGAACATATTGTAACGATATTTTAATTTATTTATAGTTTATTTCTTTAACACACACTATTTACAATTTATTTATGACCTACTAATTAATTTATATAATACTTAGGCACTAACTCCCAATTCTAATTTATATATTACAATTTATCTTTTCAGTCCAATTCTAAACTACTCGTTCGTCGACGAACTCACGCTATTTATACAAAGCCCACTCTGTACTCGCAGTTTCTAGACGCTCCCGAATGTCACTCGAAAATTCCATTTCTATGACTCAACGGCACGCTCCGCCCGTTCTGGCAGTTGCTCGAAGTGTCAGCGGCATACCTAGAAGATTCCGTCGTTTCGAGCATGAGTCGGGTGGAAGACTTCCAAGGTTGCGCTCTACAGGGACGCTTAGGCGTCCCTATGACAATATTAATACTTGCAAAAATTTAAATTTATTATAACTTTCTAAAAAAAAATGCAAAACTGTTTCAAACTTAAAGCAATATATAAATATAAATTATGTATTACTTGTATTAATATACCAGATTTGCAACTTTTTTGAAAGTCCGGAACATGATTTTTTTCTGTAAAATAGCAATTTGTTTATATCATGAATAAAAAAATTGCAAAAATGCTGCGAACCATGACAAAACTCATACAAATTTTTGAAACGGCTGTTCCAATGTACAGGGTTATTCATTATAAATTACCCACCCCTTAGCATCGTTATTATTGCCTATAGAAAAAAAAGTTTTAAATAAAAGTTGTGTGGTTATGACTAAATTTCGTTAAAATGCTATTAAAAATGCAGTAGCGTACAGATTTTAGGGGATACGCAGTAATATTTTTTTTTTATTAATGGGATAACCCTGTATATTATTTATTTTTTGAAATGGTCCTTTCTTTCTGATTTTAAAAATATGTATATTACCCCCACTGTATGCCGTTTTTTAGGTAATAAACGTCAAGTATCTTAGTTAAACTTACCCATCCCTTATTATCCTTATTATTGCCTATAGATAAAAAGTTTTGAATAAAAGTTGTGTGGTTATGACTAAATTTTGTTAAAATGCTATAAAAGATACAGTACCCTGCAGATTTCAAAGAATACGAAATATTTTTTTTTTAAATGGTATACCCTATATATTATTTAATTTTTGGAATGATCCTTTCTTTCTGATTTTAAAAACATTTATGTTACCCCTACCGTATGCCGTTTTTGAGGTATTAAACGTCAAATATCTTAGTTAAACCAATATATGAAAAAGCATTATTAAAATAAGCTATGAAAATGACAACTATGATTGACAAGTGACAATTCTTTAATTTAATAAAATTGTTTAGAGTAAGGAAAAATATACAAAATAAAGAACAAAGATTTATTTAGGAAATATAAATAACTTATAAAAGATGTTCGATGTGTCCACCATTATTATTAATGCATAATTGATAACGTCTTCTTATATTTATAATTGCCCTGGTAATGGCTTCATTATTCATATTCAGATTGTTTATTTCAAGTAGAATCCTATCTTTAATGGCTTCAATACTATTATTATCATTATTGCTATTGACAATGTCTTTTATATATCTCCAAACAAATGAATCCATAGGGGTCAAATCCAGACTGTTAGGTGGCCATTTGATAGTTCCATTATTCCCTATCCATACTGGGAATACATTATAAAAATTATCTCTAACGGGTGCGACACTATGCGGAGTTGCTCCATCTTGCATCCAAATCATATGATCTAGTTCGTCTTCCGGAAAATTCTGTAAAAGAATATCTTCTGCTTCTGGAATAAGTATTTCCAGATAGGTAACTCCAGTTAAATTATAATCGTAATATATAGGCCCAACTATTTTGTTTCTAAAAATTACACACCAAACGCTAACAGTTTTTTTTTTCCTGATTTTTTTATTTGTTTTACCAATCTTTTTATGTTGTGCTTGTTTTCCCACGACCTTCGATTTTTCCAATTAAAAACTCCTGCCGTAGAAAAGGATGATTCATCAGTCCATAATATTTTATTAAAATAATCGGGATCTTCATCCAACTTTTGAATCATCTGGCGACAAAAGTCAAAACTTTTTCTTTTATGATCCTCTGTTAAAATTTGTACGGATAAAATTTTATATGGTCTGTACGTTGAATTTTGAAATAAGTTTTGCCTAATTGATCGACGGCATTATTTATACTACATTTAGAATTTTCTAAAAAAAAAACAATGTTTCAAAAAAGTCTATACGCGAATAAATATGGATGGGTTTACCTTCGAAATGAAGCAGTATATCTAACTGTTCTTCCTGCTTGAACTACACGGATTTTTCTACTAAAACTAGAAGTATTATTCACCTTCTGGTAAATATTTTTGAACGT
The DNA here is from genome assembly GCA_927349885.1 of Psylliodes chrysocephalus. Taxonomy (NCBI): domain Eukaryota; kingdom Metazoa; phylum Arthropoda; class Insecta; order Coleoptera; family Chrysomelidae; genus Psylliodes; species Psylliodes chrysocephalus. The sequence goes on from OV651813.1 coordinate 93,057,809, forward strand.
ATTTTCTGACGGTATTGGACGATTTGGATACAACATTCTATAATCTCTTCGTGTGGCTCGTTTATTTTTGTTATTTTTTATATAACAAGTAAATATTTGGACTTTTTCTTCTTCGCCGTAAACCATTTTATTTAATTAAATAATTCTCACTTGTCAATCATAATAGTTGTCATTTTCATAGCTTACTTTAATAATGTTAGCTTTTCCATATATACAGTTTAACTAAGATATTTGACGTTTAATACTTCAAAAACAGCATACGGTAGGGGTAACATATATATATATATATATTTTTAAAATCAGAAAAAAAGGATCATTCCAAAAATTAAATAATATACAGGGTATATCATTAAAAATGTTTTCTTTCGTATTCCTTGAAATCTGCACGGTACTGTATCTTTTATAGCATTTTAACAATATTTAGCTATAACCACACAACTTTTATTCAAAACTTTTTTATCTATAGGCAATAATAACGATGATAAGGGTTGGGTAAGTTTAACTAAGATACTTGACGTTTATTACCTAAAAAACGGCATACAGTGGGGGTAATATATATATTTTTAAAATCAGAAAGAAAGGATTATTCTAAAAAATAAATAATATACAGGGTATTCCATTAATAAAAAAAAAATTATTCCTGCGTATCCCCTAAAATCTGCACGCTACTGCATTTTTAATAGCATTTGAACGAAATTTAGTCATAACCACACAACTTTTATTAAAAACTTTTTTTTCCATAGGCAATAATAACGATGCTGAGGGGTGGGTAATTTATAATGAATAACCCTGTACATAAAACCTTTTATTTTGCACGAAAATATATATGTTTTTTAAAATAGCAAAATATTTCTTTATTCTCCTCTATTTTTTTCGAAAAAGGAAAAGGTTTGAAAATTGGTCGCAAATTTTTCTTATAAACTTGGTAAATTTACAACCTCGGACAAGGTCCGAAATCTTGAAAAATTAACAATTCGTAAATGCAAATTTGTAACGCTCCATAAGATTAACGCAAATGATTGTAAATTGTCTATGACCAATTTTGCACTGAGAAATTAATAGAAAAGTGTCTAGGGCAACAAAAATTTTTTTTCTCTAAATTATAATCAAAAGCGCCATTTTGATATAAATTAACTAGTTCCGGCCCTTGGAAATGGTTGAAAACTTAGACTTATTACTGTTATTTAAACTAGCCGATTATTATTACAAACTTTGAAAACTTTTGTAATTAATGTGAAATGTTCAGAATAGGATGTTTGTAATTTGACTGGCCTAACTGAGGTGAGCCGATTTTCAGGAAGGCGACAATAAACTTTTTTCTACTAACTTTCGATGTAAATAATATCTAATTATTTAAAGTTTGCGCTCTTATGACTAGGATTACTAGACGTCCGGAAAAGTCTGGACATATCCAGATTTTTTGTCGATTTTAAGCGGAAGTAGAATTTGCACATGAGATCATCAATAACGGGAAATATGTATTCTTTTGATGAGATGTGAGAAAATGGTTTCAATGTTGTAAAGGGTATGGTCTATAAGTGTAGCAGTCGGTTTCGAAGTGTAATTCTAATACTAAAACATTTGCTCTTCAAAGTATACAGACGAGTAGGTAGGTACCAAAGTTATGTATTAAGTGCATTGGTTTTTTTTTAATATATCAATGATCTCGTCAGTATTAATATATAAGATGACAGTTCACAAGAAGACACAACTATACCTATAATCTCTGACATAATTGATAAAATATACATTTATGTGTTTCATATCAATAAATGGAGGTTTTTAAATTGTTAGTTATTGTTGTTTAATTGAATTTATTTTTTATTTAATTTTAATGGTACTGAACTATATTTTATTGTTGGTACATGTAAAAGTTTATGGACTTATATATACATTGAACGAATGTATAATAATAAAAAAAATGTTAGAAACATAAAAATCCAACTGCATGATTTCCCTAAACTTTTAATAATGAATATGGTCAAATTTCGACCACTAGGCGAACACTAGTTTTTAAAAAATTACGTCACACAGACACATGTGCGTAATGCAGAATTTTTGAAAGAAAATGCAACGTCCTCATAAATCCATAAATCGGTAACAGTTAATTATTTATCTGTAACATTATGTAAGACATTTCAAACATGGTTTTATACTTTGATAATGAAAATAAACACCTCATTCTGATATTAAGAACTAGGTACGTTGATTCAATAATAATAATAAAGTGTGTGTTAACCAGTGATGATTTTAATATTCTTTAAAATGTCGTTGTTTTTTACAGTATAGAATCCAACTGAAAAAATTTCTTCTACAATAAAAAAAAAAGTTAAATTTTTCAATTAGATCAAAAAAACATGAAGATCACAATATTTATTGCTATCACCGGAGCACTAAGTTTTACTGTTATTTATAATTATTGTTATAATTTTATTTATTTTGATGGCAGGCCCGGTATATCGGATGATTTTTGTTGGGGCAAAAAAGAAAATTGCAAAAATGATACAAATATTTATTCATTTAAGATAAATATTCGACAGGAGGTAAGTGAAAATAATTTAAAAACTATACACAGATTATTCCATTTAGAATAGGACATAGAACAACTGAAGATTTTCTGATTGAAAATAAGACGATTAAACGAAACATGCTTGGGTAAAATATAACTCGTTTCCCCGAAATACAGGGCGTTAAAGTTGAAAATTTGCATTTAATGGTTATAATTTTTTTATTACTCAGCATAATTTTACTAAATTCGGCAAACGTTTTTGATGTCATAACATACACCTATCAGTGAAAAAATAAGTTAAATATACTTTGCCAGTGGCGAGCGGCATGGGTAAGTGAAAATTTAATCCTCTCTAAATTTTACGCTACTGTCCAAGCACGTATTTGGAATATAATTTAATTTTTTTTTTAAATAAAGAGGTTTCCACATTTGTATGCGAATATGTCGAAAACCAATCACTTTACAAGTATGCAACAGTAGGTATATAATTTTTGTGAAAAACATCAAAAAATTTAAAATTATAGTCCAAATAAGTTTTTGAACGCCAGTGGCAAAGTTTATTTAACTGATTTGCTAATAAAGGTTATTAGTGACATCAAAAACGTTTGTCGAATTTAGTAAAATTATACTGAGTAATAAAAAAATATATACAGGGATTTCATTTCAAAACTAGCCACCCAAAATAACTTTTAAAATATCTTTAAAACAAAAAACACGTTAATTTATAATTACGTGGGGACACATTTTACAAGTATCTGTAACCGTGCAGTTTCATCCCCTAAGCGGTGGTGAATATCACTTCTAAAATTTTAAATAGAAAGGGGTATCATGTGATAGCTCTTCTTAAAGGTCTCTTTTTTTCCAATCTTTTGACACATTATTTTTTTAAATCGGATTAATTTTTCACCAAGTTATGCCATTTTAACCTTTTAAATTAAAATAATTATTATTTACATTGTATTTACATTATTAATATTTTATTTGCGTAAGAATTACATTGTGCTTAAATAAGATGTTCAAAATGTCCGCCATTGTTGGCAAGACAAGCTCGAATTCATCCCGCACTTTTTGAAGCGTCTCTGGTGTAATCCGCTCACACTCCTCCACTATATTCTACGTCTAAGTTCAGGAATATCGCGAAGTTGAGTTTTATACACCACAGTTTTTAGATGTCCCCATAAAAAAAAGTCAAGGGGCGTTAGGACGGGTGATCTCGCTGACCATTCTATAGCGCCCCTTCTTCCGATCCATTTATCTGGAAATGTCTCATTAAGCCAATTTCGTACAGGCAAGGCATAATGTGGAGGTGCTCCGTCCTGTTGAAAAAATAGGTTTTCTTCGTCTAGTAACAAATTTCCATCTTGATCTATTTGGTTTTCTAAGGATTCGGTTATAAGAGGATTTATCAGATTTCAAATACAGTTCCCCAGTTAAATTTTCCTCCATGAAAATAGGACCAATAATTTTAATACCAAGAATTCCGGCCCATACGTTGATTTTCTGAGGATATTGGCTGTGCTCTTCCCGAAAAACATGTGGATTTGTATTGTCCCAGTACCTACAATTATGTTTATTGACAAATCCATTTAAAAAGAAACCTGCCTCGTCAGTAAAACAAATATTTTTAATAAAATTATGGTCTTCATTTGCCCTTTGAGTCATTAATTCGCAAAATTCTAATCTTCTGTCATAATAATCATCCTCAGCAAGCTGTTGTAAAAGCTGTATTTTGTAAGGAAAGAATTTATTTAGCCGTAATGTTTTATGCACAAAGCCAACGGAAATATTTGTTAATCTGGAGACTTTTGGTATTGATGTTTGAGGTTCCATGGCAAAATGACCTAAAATCTCAAGTTGTGTAGCTTCAGTTAAAACTCTACGATTCCTTAGAGTTTTATTGCACACACATCCAGTTTCTTGAAATTTATGAACTAAATCCAACACATACTGATGCCCAACATTGTTATCGGGATGTCCCTGATTAAAAACACGAGCAGTTCTGCATGCACAGCGTTGTTCTTCACCATAAATAAAGATTATTTCAATTCTTTCTTGTAAAGAATAAACCATTGTCAAAATTAAATTGTCAGTACACAACGAAACCAATAATCTACTAATAATAAATTATTTTAATTTACGGTCAAAAATATCTTGCGCAAAAAACATTTAAGGCTTTTTGCTAACTTGTTTATCTCGGTATTTATACTCATGCATTTTAATTCAATATTTTTAAAAATTAATCCGATTTAAAAAAATAATGTGTCGAAAGATTGGAAAAACAGAGACCTTTAAGAAGAGCTATCACATGATACCCCTTTCTATTTAAAATTTTAGAAGTGATATTCACCACCGATTAGGGGATGAAACTGCACGGTTACAGATACTTGTAAAATGTGTCCCCCGTAAATATAAATTAACGTGTTTTTTTGTTTTAAAGATATTTTAAAAGTTATTTTGGGTGACTAGTTTTGAAATGAAATCCCTGTATATGCATTAATAATATTTGATTACTTAACTTTAATTTTAAAAACGAGTGACATTTTACCTAAGCATGTTTCGTTCAATCGTCTTATTTTTATTCAGACAATCTTCAGTTGTTTTATGTCCCATTCTTAATGGAACACCCTGTTTTTATGAACTGACGTCGGTAAAGGTAAATATTTACGATCCAATATGCCTTATAGTTTCACATTTGACTGTAGAAAGTGGCATGTCGTGTTTTTTGCTTGCTATTTGTAGTTGGGTACAGGGTAGATGGGTAAACTGTACTATGTACCGGTAAGGGGAGCTGTCGTATAACATGTCAAGTTTAAATCTAAGATGATATTGCAAGCTGGTGGTAATTTACTGTTGCTGGTGGTAACCTCTACTGTTTAAATGTAAAATTGATGAAACAAAAAGTTACTAGATTTTGGTACATGTAGATTGATTACATCATATTATATGTCAGGTGGCAGTTATCATAATAATTTTGAATTTTTCTATTTGTTAAAAATTTGTATATTTTGATATTTCAAAAGTTTTTATAAGTATTTAACAAAATAGTGAAACGATTTAATGATCAATCAAAAACTTTATTCCCAAACGTAGTTTCCTATTTTAAGAGACATAAATCTATTTGCGATGCTCTTGGAATCAAATGGCTGTAAAGGCATTAAATATTTCGCAGAATACTATCTATAGTCTTAGTAAATCAACAAATTCTGATCCAGAATATGTGAAAATAATGTCTAAAAAAGTAAGCCAAAGTAAAACAAAAATAAATTCTTTAATATTAAGTAAGTTGAGGCAAGTTAAATAAAAGATTTACGAAGGTGCGCAACATGTAACAATGAAATTGTTACATAAACGATTTTCAGAAGAAATGCCTGATGTGAAATGTTCTACACGGTCAATTAATACATGGATTCTAAAAAATGGCTTTTGCTTTAAAAGAAGTAACAACAGTCAGTTTTTATTGGAACTAACTACGATTCAGTTAAAAAATGTCGTTTTTGAAAAATTTTAACAAGGAGATAGAACTGAACTGGGTAACTTTAAGCCTGTATTTATGGATGAGACGTGGGTATATAGCAAGGGAAAGACAGAAAAAGTTGGCAAGAGAAAATTAAATCGAAAATAATCGATTAATCTAAAAAATCGAATATCCAAAAAAATTGGCTAATCGAAAATGATCGAAAAGAATCAATTAATCGATTAATCGAAATTTATCGATTAATCTAGAAGAATCGATTAACGTAAAATAATCGATTAATCGAAAATAATCGATTGATCGAAAATAATCGAATATTTGAAAGATCGGAAATATCTGATTTTCAGCAACAAAATTATTTAAATAAGAAGTTTTACTTGTGTAATTCGAATTTTTGTATTATTTTTTATTAAGTTATAGAAATCTACTAAAACTAGTGAAAAACGCTGAAAATCTATCAAAAAGAAGAAATGTACTAATGTGTTAACGTTGGATTAAAGACCCCCCAGTCAGAGTGACCTTGACTAATCATAATGACTAATCGTTGGACCAAGCGAAGTTAACTGTGCGATGCTAAAAATAGCGTGGTTTCAAGAAGGCACACTGTTTGTTTCACGGTTTTGTTGACCTCTCTTTTTAACTACAGGCATTTGCGGAAACCTCTTGCATTCAGTCAACATATTACTCTGACAGACGCGATCAGACAGAGCACAGTGGGGTACCAAGAAAAGTAGAGATTAACACGTAGGAGAATAATAAATATATTAAAATTGAATTTATATTTTTTTCTAATTTTGACATATAAAGTGATATTTTTTTATAATCGCAGTAAGTATCAATATGATCTACTTAACATATATGAAACTGGTTTTGAAAAATTCATTATGTCGCCAATTGCAAAAAAACAAATAAAAATAAAACATTTATGGTTCTAAAATCAATAATATACATAAATATTGAAATTTTGTATAAAAATAGAATTTGGTTAAACAAGTAATAATGTTATTATTTTGGACCATTAACTATTCTAAATCAGTACAAAATAATTAAAACACAATACACTACAAAATAACCTACTTTTTTGAAAACGAAATAACCAATAAGCCATATAAACACACAAAAAGTCGTTGCATGTTCAACTAACAATAAAAGAAAGTAGTAATACTGGTTGCCTAGATGTCAGTAATTTGTTACTAAAACACAATTTTAAAAATAATTTTGTCAAAATTAGAAAAATATTGTATGTAATAAGTTAGTAAATGCCGTTTTATGTAACTCATTCATGTAGTGGTACCTCGTTCTTCTCGTCCCGCAAATATTCACTCGTTACATAAAATAAGGCATTTCGTAACTGATTTCATAAATAGCTATTAAGTTATTTATGTGATTTTAAAATAATGTGTTTTTATGAAATTAAACTGGGTGTACACTGCCCAAATAAACCAATGGAGAAATTGTCCTTGCTTCCTAATATTCTCTTATTTTCCTTTCCTCTCAATTGGCAGTATCTATATTTTCTTCTTGTATTATTTTTTAAGGAAATAGATGACTTAATTTCAAGATTGAACAACACCAGGCAATTTATATCACGATTAGAAAATACTCAAACCCAATATGGAGTTTCCGGCCAAATTTTAGAAGTTATACGTAAATTTGTAATGGAGGAATATAATTTTACACAAAGACTGATTTATCTCAATAAATATCCTCAATTTAAGACAAAAATTCAAGGTGAATATTTTTTTAAATTTACTTCAACTACTATTAGTCTTCATAGCTAGTTGAATAATGGAAATAATAGTCAGTAATTTTATGAGTGAAGCATGTTGTCATATGTTATTGCGCCAAAGTTCGTAGAAATTTTCGGAGGTTACGGACTCTTTCAGTGCATGCATATACTGCAATTGGAAACTTTGGAAACATTATTTACATATATTTCAGACATTAAATTCCTGCCTATTATTTATGGATTCAACTATATACAGTGTGGCTCATAAAGTTTGATCCTTATGGGATTTTTACTTTCCTATCTGTATACAGATATAAGGAAAGTATAGGAATCATGATTTTTTTCGACCTCGAGTTTTCGACGGATTTTTACGTTTTGAGGTCCCCTGAATCCGTTTTGACTATTTTCGCGATGATGTCTGTGTGTGTGTGTGTGTGTGTCTGTGTGTCTGTGTGTCTGTGTGTCTGTGTGTGTGTGTGTGTGTGTGTGTGTGTGCCTGTATAACGCATAACTCATGAACCGATACACAGAAAAACACCAAATTTTAAACTTAAGCTTTGTTTCAGCGTCTTATGAGCTGATTAGATTTTGGGCAGAGTCGGAACATTTGGGGGGGGGTACTTTATAGGTGGTCATTTTTATATTTTATGGAATATATCTGTTATTTACGTTTGGAGAAGAAAATTCTTTAAATAAAAGTTACTTCTAATATTATTATCTATAATTTTTGTTCTATACAAAATTTTCCTAAAATGGTCCGTATTCGAGAAATTTGACAAAATGTAAAAAAAATATTTTTTTATAAAAATTGTTCAAATAAAAGTTGTTTGTAATATAATTCTCTATAATTTTTATTCTTTATATAATTTCTCTAAAATGGACCGTATTCGAGATATTTGAGAAAATGTGTAAATTTCGAATTTTGAAAAAAACTCAAAAACAGATAAAGAAAAAAACATTAAATTTTAAACTTAAGGTTTATTTCGGCCTGACGTGAAACGATTAGATTTTGGACAAAGTCGGAACATCTGGGGGGGTACTTTATGGGAGGCCGTTTTTATATTTTATGGAATATATCTGTTATTTATGTTTGGAGAGGAAAATTGTTCAAATAAAAGTTACTTCTAATATTATTATCTGTAATTTTTGTTTTACGTAAAAATTTCCTGAAATGGTCCGTATTCGAGAAATTTGACAAAATGTGCAAAATTCTGATTTTTATTATGAAAGTTTTTGAAATAAAAGTTGTTTGCGATATCGATCTCTATAATTTTTGTTTATACATGATTTTTCTAAAATGGACCGTAATGAAAAAATTGTAGGAAATTAAAATTTTTCAGTATTTTCGTTTTCCATGAATATCTATAGAAAAATGTTTCGAGGTAGATGTATGTGGACAATGTATATATTTAGTTTATCCTCTAAACATTTATATAACTAGATAGGAAAGTCATGTGTTGGACACATCAGATTTTTTTATTATTACGTTTGGAAAAAACGTTGTATAGTAATCTCCTCTGCTTATTTAAAAATTTAAAATAGCACATGTCAAAGTTGGCTACTGACATCAGTTTTCTAAACCGATTTTTTAAAAATATACCGAATCTGACAGATAATTAATACAGTACCTAGCCAACTTTAGTAAGGGTTATTTTAAGTTTTTAAAAAAGCAGAGGTGAATGCTCTACGATGTTTCTTCTAATTGTAATATAAAAATTTCCCATATGGATCCAACTTTATGGAACACACTGTATAACAATATAATTTTTCTTTTCGTAAATTTTTGTGCCTAGAGATACTCATACCACGATTGTGAATATAAAGAATGTTCGCTCTATCTTGTTTGTTCTTAAGCCGGGTCCAGATCAATAAATATTTACATTGTGCGTTGTATTTGATGCAAATTTGCTCGTGTTCGTCAAAATATTTGTAGATGTGGACTGTGCGCCGCACAATGTGTGTGTGAATTCGAGAACTATGGCTGCGGAATCTGAATCCATTTGCCAAACTAATTTATTAATTTTTTTTTTCCTTAATTGGTTTGATGTCGGGAAAATGCAATTTTACAATTTTTTGTTTTATGTTTATTTAAAATTGATTATGTAGTCTTTTTTTTTTTTTTTTTTTTTTTTTTTTTGGGATATCACATGGACACAATTACGCTTATGGGTCTATCTAAGCGATTTAGACTAACAAGAGGACCCGGAGAGGTAGGATCACAATTAAGGAGTTTTAACAGAGGAAGTGAACTTATTCTATTTTTTTACAATTTAATTTTAATGTTACAGATATGTTGAAAAAGTATCTCATAATATCTTATTTCTTTTGATTGTAACAGTTGGTGTAGATTATATGGTTTTGTAATATTTAAGTGTTGATAAAGGCTATTATTTAATTGCATAACTTGTACTTGTATTGCTCGACAATTTAGAATAATGTGTTCAGCTGTACCTATATCCCCACAATGACAATACGGATTATCTGCTAAATTTATTTTGTGCAAATGAGCAGGAGTTAGTGCGTGATTAAATCTTAGTCTGTTTATTACAGATATGAGATGCTTTTTTGCATTTACATTATTAAACCAAGGTTTGGGAGGAATATCATTTTGGATGGTTTTAAAATATAGCCCTTTGTTTGAACGATGGTATTCTTGTTTCCAATTTTCCACAGCTAAGTGCCTCGCATAATTTCCTAGATCTTCTACGGTGCATGGGTAATGATTGGAACATGATGTTAAAAGGGTGCCATTTTTAGCGATTTGATCTACCTTCTCATTGTTAATCAACCCACAGTGGGACCTAATCCACGCTAAACTCACCAATATATTTTTTTGTTTTAATTCCTGTATTATAGAAAGTATTTCGATGGAAATATAATTATTCTGACATTTTCTGTTTTTTAGCTTTTCCAGTGCGCTTTTACTGTCGGAGAAAATTACGTAATGTTGATTTATTTTTTGTGAGTCTTTTATATATTTCAGAGCTTCTAATATTGCAATTGATTCTGCCGAGAATATGGAAAATTTATAATTTAATTTTACAACCTTTTCATATTTTGTTTCTGGTACCCATATAGCTGCGGCCACTCCGTTAACTGTTTTAGAAGCGTCAGTAAATATTTGAAAATTGGATGGGAATAACCTGTCGACATCGAATTTAAATGTGATGTTCCGTAAGGAGAGCATCAATTCTCTGTAATCCCGAAGAATTATAATTTTAGTTGGATCTTGATTCCATAAATCTGTTGCGTAGCATGGAAGTATGTCAGATTTGTGAAGTTCTGGGAAAGTATTATTTATAGTAGAATATGCCTCGACTAGCGCTGGTGATTTTTTGTTTTTCCAGTAATCATTTGTCAGGTCCGAAATAAAGAGTTGATGTGTGCTATCTATTAGTCTACTATTTTTGGCTTGTAGTTTTAGTAGAAATTTGTGGCTAAGCACTTGCCGTCTTAGTGATAAAGGCATTTCGGACGCTTCCACATACATATTCGATATTGGGGTACTTCTCAGCGCCCCTAAAGCGAGTCTTAAACATTTGTTGGCTAATATATCAATTTTGTGCAAATGAATATTGGCTGCTTGATGGTAAAAAATGGATCCATAGTCTAATATCGAACGAATAAAGGATCTATATAGTAATATTGCGATATTTGCATCAGCTCCCCAAGACATATGACACACCGCTCTCATGATATTGAGTCCTTTTTCAGCCTTTGTCACTATATGCTGTATATAATCCCTCCAAAGAAGCTTCCTATCAATTATAATTCCCAGATATTTTGTTTTGGGTTTTACTGAAAATTCGGTTGTTTGTAAGGTCATTTTATCTGGAATATTGTGTTTTTTTGAGAATATGCATATTTCACTTTTATTTTTGGAAATCGTGAGTCCCTTATTAAAACACCATTTTTTGATATCTCCATATATATTGTTTAAATGTTGTCTTCCTGTATGAATTTCGCACATGTCCTTATATATGCAAATATCGTCTGCAAATTGTAAGATTTTTGTTTTACTATGTTTTACTGTTGAACAAATTTCTTCAAGGTCTGCTGTGTAGATTAAATATAGGATGGGTGCTAAAATACTGCCTTGTGGTAATCCTAAGGAGGTCGTCCTAGGTCCTACTACTTCATTATTTATTCTTATATAAACTATTCTGTTGGTGTAGAGTGTAATCACTTTTTTGCACATTTCTGTAGGTAGACCTATCTGCATCATTTGTTTATAAAGAATATCTAACTTTACATTATCATAAGCGCCTTCTATATCCAAAAATAAAGCCACTGTGGATTTTTTGTTGGAGAATGAATTATTGACATCGTTTATTAGGTGTCCTACATTTTCTATAGTAGAGTGTCCTTTTCGAAAGCCGAATTGGCTTTTTGGTATTTTACAGTTATTTTCTAACCAGTGTTCTAACCTATATTTGACCATTCTCTCAAAAGTCTTTTGTACGCAAGATGCTAATGCGATTCCTCTATATGATTCCGGTAAAGTAGGGTCTTTGTTCGGTTTAAGGATAGGAACTACTAGATACTCCTTCCAACTAGAAGGAAACTCTGATTTATCCCATATGTCGTTTAAAATGCGCTGTAAGATCGCCTTAGCATGCTGTGACAAATTTGTTAACATAATATAATGTATTTCATCTTTCCCCGGTGCACTGTTTTTTTTTATTTTGAGGCTATTTTCTAATTCCAATGGCGTAAATTTTCGTAAAAGTGGATGAAATGGTAATGGTTCATTTTCTTCAATTTGGGTATTAGCCCATGGTGGTGCTACCTTGATTAGAAACTGTAGTACCCAATCGTCATTGCTCAATTTCATTTGAGGAATTCTGTAAATATTTTTTAATTTTTTGACTTCCTCCCAAACTTTTTTTATTGGCGTAGATCTATTTAGGTTTGTACAGAATAAGTGCCAAGAAGCCCTTTTACTTTTTAAAATGGTTTTTTTAACAATGGCTGCTGCTTTGTTAAAGTTAATATAGTTTGTAATATTAGAATTTTGTTTGTAAAGCGAAAAGGCTTCTTTCTTCTTTTTTATTGCAGAATCACACTCTGCATTCCACCAGGATTTACAAAATTTTGGGTTGGATATATTTTTCCTTTCTGGTATAGATAACCTAGCAGTATCATTTATGATTTGAATAAAGCTTTTATATGCTAATTCTTCTGTGCTATTAGTAATATGGTTATCTACCAACTGTGAAAACTGTATCCAATCTGCTTTTTTTAAATTTAATTTATTTGGATAAGACAAATTAATTGCATTTTCCTGACCTGTATTTAGTTCTACTAAAATTGGAAAGTGATTTGAACCGAGTGAAATCATATCCGTTCTCCATTCGCACATGGTTGTTAGGTCTGTGGAGCATATTGTTAGATCAATTGAGGATTTGTTTTTATGATTCGGATTTGGAATAAGTGTCTCTGAGCCGTCATTTAAATAATTTAACTGACAGTCCTCGATAGCAGATAATAATTCAGTTCCCGCAGTATCTGCAACACTACAACCCCATCCCGTGTGGTGACAGTTAAAGTCCCCCCCAACTATAAAGGGTTTCTCTAAACTATCGAAAAATCTTACCCATTCCCTAGTTGAAATTTTTAAATTAGGTTTTGCATAAATATAATAAATATTAACTTTCAGACTTTTACAAATCTTTACAGATATTGAGATACACATTAAGTTATTTATGTTATAGAAATTTGGAGTTTGAACGTATGTAAAGTTGTTTTTTAAGAGTATCGCGACACCGCCATATCCATCGTCTCTGTCACATCCGAATATATTAAATCCTGTAAAATTAATATTATTCTTTTTTTTTAACCATGTTTCACTAAGAAGAACAGCATTTAGTTTATTATCAAAAATATATTTTTCTAAAAGACCCTTATTGGAAATTACAGACCTAGAATTCCATTGCAATATTTTAAAAGTGAATGTTGTTTAAAATTGGGGAGATGTTGTTTTTTATTTTGTTTAATAAATCTATATCGTCTGTTTCTAATAATTTTTTAATCACGTTAATAATTAATTCGCAAGTGTTATCGTTTGAAGATTGACTATTTTGGATAATATTAAGCGAGTTATCTTGTATATTATTTTTATTTATGTTGTGGTATTGAGGGATATTTCTATTGGTATTAAAAACTGGTTGTGATGAGCTTTTAGGAGCTTGCAGAATTTCCCTATGTTCTGGAGAATATGGGTTAATAGTTACATTTTTATAATCTGACCTTTTTCTTTTAAGTTGTACCGTATATCTGGAATTTTGGGAAAGATGATTGTCGTTTCCAGCAACAACACCTGCATAAGAAGAATTATATTTTGATTTTGCTTCAACGTATGTAAGATTTTCTAAAGCCATAAGAGTTTTTACTGATTTTTGTTCCACAAAAATGGGACAATTATTCTTATCTGTTGCAGAGTGTGCTCCCCCACATAAAATACATTGTGGATTTTGTTGAGTAGGACATACTTCTTTTTCGTGTTCTTCGCCGCAAAATTGACAACGAATTTTACTCTTACACTGTTTACTTATATGACCGTATCGCAAACAATTTAGGCATTGCACAACTATGGGGATATACTTATCCACATCGTAAACCATACGTTCAATAACCACTTGATCCGGAATTCTTTGCCCTTTAAATGAAACCACGATAGTACCTGTTGGAATTAGCTTATCTTCAACTTTTCTGAACATTCTTTTAACATTGACAATTTTTATTTGATTTCCGTATCTACCTGTTATAATTGATTTTAATTCTGTTTCCGTAATATCAGTGTCTACCTGTCTAATTACTCCGCGTTTTTCTGTGTAATATGTTGGGATGTAAGCATCATATTGTTTTTCCCGTAATACCTTTGACTTGACAAGTATATTTGCGCTCTCTAACGAGTTACATTCAACTTTTACTTTATTTTTACCTACACTTGCAATATTTGTTATGTTTTTTTCAATTTCCGGTACTGATTTGAGTATTAATCTAGCGGTTCCTATTCTATGTAGCCTACCAATATTACCAGTTTTATTCTCAATAAATACAAAATAAGGCCCTGAATCGCCCGTACTATAAAAGTTCTTTTCGATATTTCGGTTATCGTTTTTATCGCAATTATCGGCAGAATTAATGTTAGTTTGATTATTTATGTACTTATCTGAATCGTTTTCTTGTTTTGAATTTTCTCCAGTTCCATTGCCACTTTCACAATCCATTGAAACAATTGACTCGTAATGTAAGTTAGATTTTCCTCTATCTGGAGGAAGACCTTCTTTTCCATTTTTTTCCATGTTTTATACCGCACTTAAATCTAAAAACTCGATTTGTTATCACTATTGATAAATACCCGTACTGTCGACCACTCACTTCGAATGCTAACAGCCGAATCCGTGCGCCGCACAATAAAACACGCAAATATTTGCGCCAGATACAACACACGCTATCCACCGTTCTGTCGGTTTTTCTGCCGACTTCAAAGAGATTTGCGTCGAACGACCCTCGAGTGCTTGTTTTAATGTGGACTTGAATATTTTTTAGTTTGTACTATTATTTTAATCACAAATTATTGCTACGCACGACGCACGAAAATGGATCGCAATAGATACACCAAAACAACGCACATATTTGCGCGACAAAATCACAATAAAATATTTGCGCCGCAAATATTTTTGTCGAATTCAACACACTTTTAACACACAAATTTATTGATCTGGACCAGGATTTATTTTCGGTTAAGGTGCATTTAAATTATAGCAAATCATAGCGAATGAATTCGTTCGTATAGGGGAAAGCGGGACAAGATGGCTGCGTTAAGGAAAATTTTCAAAAAAATATTTATTTTAAAGAGGAAACTCAAATCAAAATTTATGAACAAAAACCCTTACGGGTGAACTATAAAACTAATATAACAAAATGAAAAAAAAATTATTAGGTGAAGAGAAAACCCAAAAAAAAAAACTTTGCTTATTCTTCATCTTGCCCCACCCATAGGACAACTTGAGGGGTCGATAGGAATAATATTTTTGTTTTAGGACTGAATATCCATTTTTTGCACATAAAACCAAAAAATAGAAGAGACTTACCCGTTATACCTATTTTGTTGCTACATGGTTGGCCTAGTTCCGTACGAGAATTTTACGAATCTGTTCCATCATTCATGTCAGATAATCGTCAGTATGCCATAGAATTAGTCATACCAACTCTCCCAGGATTTGGGTACGTAAAATGGACTTAGTACCACTGCTGCTCATCCCATTGCTGCTCATGACCCCAAAAAGTTGTATTGCTGCTCGCCAGATCGAAAGAGGTATTATAAAGTTGCAGTGTTGATCGCGTATACGAGGTAGCGAAAAAGTTTGGCAACAAGGTACTTTCTTTGAAGCGAATGAATCTATAATTATGATATTGTAGGGTGAAGAATTGGTTACATTATTATTGTTTTTTTCTTATCTTATATATGTAGGATAGCGAAAAAATCTGGTAACAATGTATTTTAGGTTGACGAATGGCACTGCATTACATTAGTATTTGCCTTATACTTTTTTAGTATCCTTGAAAAGAGGAAAAAATAAGATTTTCTTTAATATATCACTTGACCTACGTTGCTGTTTAACCAAATTCAAGATGGGGTGGTACGCTAAACGTTGACGTAACATAAATTTGACATGTGTTCTAAAAAATGCAGAATACAATCTCATTAATCACCCTATAATTTCATAATTATACATTCATTCCTTTTAAAGAAAATACCTTGTTGCCAGACTTTTTCGTTACCCTATATAATAAATAATGTCCGGCGCAGATTAATTTGTCTATGATGCAGTATAATTTGACAAAGCGGTATCCGTAGTAATGCATTCCATGCGCGCATGCGCGTGACGGCCCTGAATATGCAACAAGAACACCAAGCTAGGGCTTCTCGTAGGGTGGCAGCTTCGCCGCCACCAGAAAATATCAACCCATACCTGGCTTCGCCGGCCGGCATCGACTCCAACACAGCTGAAATTAAAATGAATAGTCTCACTAATTATCCTTCCTCCATGAGTCTCACATAACACATTATATTCTCGTATTATCATCTGCACATGCGTAAGTATGGAATGTGTTACTACGAATAAGAACGATTTTTTATCTATACCTATGATAATGTTTATTAATTTATACTAAACATACAAGGATATATAACAAATCATAGTGTGAAGACTTAGAGGTTAAAATAAACTCAATATTTTTTGTTGTACTAAAAATATTTTGAAAAAGAATTTATTTAGAATTTACAATAATTGTATAACAATTAAATTAACTTAACTTAATACAACAATTTTTTTTAATAATTTAAAAATTTGGAAACAAATCTCAAAAATCCCACTACGAATTATTAAGACTATTCCTGAACACCAAAGGTGAAAACAAATACTAAGAGATGTAAAAAATGCCTGTCGCAGCCGGGAATAGAACCAGTACATCCTTGTACGGTAGACAAAGTGCCCTTCCTTCTGGACCATCACGACATTGACTGTCGAGGTTCCTAGACAGAAAGTTGATGTGCTACTGCGGGTCAGATGGCGATCAAGCTCGTTCGCAAATCTTCAAATACCTTTATACAGCATCGATATACATGATAAATGCATTTATGCTTATCATCTTCGTCTTGTGAGTTGTTTTCAAAGGTAATTATTTTTTTATTGGTTATACTTACTTTTTTCTTAGCTGAAGTAATAATAATTTTATAAAAGTAATTTTAAAAAAAAGCACTCCAAAAATTAGTTTGAGGAGTTTCTTATAGATACCAAATTTATATGGGACCACCTCTGAGGTACTTCTTTTCTAATAAATATAAAAATATGGCTTGTAACAAAATAGAGTAATTTTTTATTGTTACTAATTAAATATTTCAAAATTTCATCGTAAATTCATAGTCCCAAAAGGCGATTTAAATTGCTATATTAAAAGCAAAGCAAGATACCCTACAAACCATGGTTTATAGCAAATTCAGCAAGAGAAGTTTTATTAAAACGACTTGCAGAATTAGAAAATTATCATTGCCCGACTCCAAATTATAAAAGAAGAATGGGATTGGTCGACAATGACGAATGCATCTGTGACGAGATAGCCGATTTACAACATTTAATTTTAGATTGTATTTTAAATGATATTAACATATCAAATCTATACACCAAACTTATTCAACATACTATCCAACTACCTATTAATTTGTCAGATCTTCTCGCGCTAAAGAATCTCGATGTATACAAAATTATTTATAATCATGTAAACTTCCTTAAATAGAATATGTATTTAGAGAAATTTGTATTATTTAAATAAAACGGAACTATGAAATATTGTAAGAATATAATTCAAAATTGAATTAACACAAAATAAACTTTATTAAAATTAATTAAAAATTGACCGGCCAGTTGGTTTTGAAATCAGTGTCAAACAGAAAAGACATACACACTCACACAAAATTTCAAAGTGAGTACATTGGTACCTTTTTTTAGTTTTACACCCTTCGGACCTCCCGTACTAATCCCTAATCCGTCTATAATCTGGCGGCACTGCAGCCTGCGGCTTATAGTACCACCATTTAAAGGTCCTACTACATTCTCATTCTCAAAATTCACTCCCTCATTCATCATCATTCATTCCACGTCATCGATTCTAGTCGGATAAGTCCCATGGTGACACAGCCCATAGTAAAACCCACCAGTGTTTATTCATTCATGACGTGACCGGAGAGATTACTGCTTAACTGTTACGAGTTTGTGGATGTACTAAGCTCGCGGCTAGCCTCTCCGGCGCTTGGTACTTAAAAATGCAGCTTTGTGAAAAAGTGATTAGATTTTTCCGACGTTAAATGAGAAATTAGGGTTAGAAACTGTTTTATAAAAAAATATATAGAATAATAGATGAAATCGTTTTCTATAAAATTCAAGCAAACTATTCTTAGAAGATATCCCTCCGAGATCTCATAGAACTAAAATGTAACAATAATAGTGAAAAATGTGAAATATTAGTTTCTAATATCCATCAGTGGCGGCTATCTAGATAACGCAGGTGGCGCGCTGCTTCACCAAAATTTCAGTAAAAATTAATAAAAAAATCAACTGAATAGCTAAATATTTCTTTTTCTGTAGTCTCTATACAAATTACAAAACAGAAACCTTCAAAACTGTACCTAATTTCGGGGTATCTGGACCACTGCATGAAACAAACGAGGCGCTTGATAAAAAAAATCCGACCATCCCGGCTCGCTTGTTTTTGGAAATATAATACAATAGAAATATTTCCTAATACGAGCCAATGGAGCGCTTAACGCGCTATGCATAAAACCGTCGAACACGCGTCTCTTCTATTGGCGCGTTTATGATGGTTGCCATGGTAACGGCACGTTTCGATCTAGCCGATTAATGCACTTGGCGCGTTGATTCAGTTTGCTTCTTCCGGTCCAGACTATTTTTATGCAGTGGTTTGACTAGTTGGTCAATTGCACTATTGCGAGTTGTTTTCGATTTTTCTAACATTCCAACGACCTGTCAAACAATATGTGCCAGTGGGAAATTCTTGTATATCTAAGGGGGTAGCGACATAGTCTTGCAACTTGGACGCTATTTTTATTCGAAGTAGTAGTCGCCAAGCTTGCCAATTTATGAAGAAATGTATAAGAAGGTTTTTTAAATATTATTTTTATTGTGTTTGACATAAAATATTTAAATGTAATCCATTATTCATGATTTTACGTAAAGTAGATAGAATACACCGTATGTCGCCACCCTTAGATATACCAAACCTTCCCACTGGCAATTCATTTGTTTGGAATGCCTAATTGCAGATGCCATTCTGTAGATTTAGGAAGTGAGGATAAAAAAGACTTTTTAAATTCGCCAAAACCTAAACCTCTACTAAATGTAAGCAAAAAAACTAAGACAAAGTGTTTGTGTCAAAATTTCGGAAAGAGTGGTATTCCGAATGTAAATGGTTGTGTGGTAGTTTTTATTCAAACAAGCTTTTTTGCGTACCCTGTTTGCTAGTAGTTGTAAAATTAAATGCATGAAATAAAGACGGTTTTAGTGATTTTGGGAACGTAACTCGCGGCTTACATAAACATGAATCATCATGTGAACATATGCGTTGTTCATTAAGATTTACAGAACAAAAAAAAATTAAATTCTATTGAAGACGTTTTAAAAGAAACCACTAGGCTATATGTAAAATAATTTAATGACAAAGTGTATCTTAACAGACGTTTTATGCAGTTGCGAATTCGAGCAGTTCTTTTTCTAGGAAAACAAGAATTGGCATTTCGTGGTCATAATCAAGACAAATATTTCGAAAATTGCGGTAATTTTAAGGAATTTTATATTCTTATATCTCACTAAGTTCTGTAGACATTCAAGAACACTATAAAAAAATTTAGCTTGTAATTGTCGCAAATTTTAAAATAATTCAAAATGAATTAATAAACTGTATTTCTCAATATATTAACAAATATATTGAAATAAATAATTGCAATTTTTTTCCATTCAAGTAGACGGCTCAACAGATATTGCTCAAAAATCTCAATGTAGCATAATAATTAGGTATGTTAACTCTCAAGAAAAGCTAGTTGAAATATTTTTAGGATTCCATGATGTAAGTTCTGATCAAAAAGCTCAAGCATTGTTAACCCTAGTTACAAGGTGTCTAGAAAAATACGACTACAAATCAAAACTTGTTGGACAATCTTATGACGGCGCAGTGTTATGTCAGGGCAATCAAATGGTTTACAATCGAAGATTAAGGAAGTAGCAACAGAAGCGGTGTTCGTTCATTGTTTGGCGCACCATCTGAATTTAGTCCTGTCTCAAAGCTGTTACAGCATTTCGAAGTGCCGTATATTTTTTACTCATGCGAAAGGTCTGCCTTCTTTTTTTCATCAGTCAACAAAAAGAACTCACGCCGCCGATGTAATCCTTTCTATTTGATTAATATAAATTTCATATTGCGGATTCCAAACAGTGGTCCAATATTCTAGAATTGACCTGACCACTGATAAATCCTTACAGTTTCTCATTATAAAACCTAACATCTTTAGTTCTTTGACAGTTATTATATTAATATGTTCGTTTAATGAAAGAAATGAATCAAAATTCACTCCAAGGTCCTTAATTAATTGAACTCTGCCTAGTTCATTATTGTGCAATTGGTATTCAGAGATAAACTTGGGGGTTCTTTTATAGAAGCTTATAACCGAACATTTATTGGTATTTATTATTTTTAATCGCCTTTTAATATAAGAGTTCGTTAAAAGATTTTTTCGGCCAACGCATTTCTAATAAAATGAAAAAAACCAACACTAAACACTAAAGAAACTTATTACAATAATTGAGATATGTAAAAACAGAAATGCCTAAATAATAACACAAAAACAAATAACTAAAGCAAGTATGTACTTACGTTGGAGATAATCACTGAATAATCACAAAATCATTGTGAACTCTCAAATCAACAATCAAGCAACACGCGGGTGAGGGAGGCGATCAACTCCTAATATTTTCGTAATGCGCATGCGCTATATTGCCTCTAAACATCGCACACTTATGTCATTTTTGATTAAGTCGGCAGGATCTTGTAACGTTCATTGGTTTCACAGTATACATTTTATTATAAATATTTTCTAATATTTATTTTGATAACACATCAACACATCGCACTAATAGGCTACCTTGTATATTACAAACTTTTTCATATTTTCAGTTATTCAGATGGCGCTACCAAACCGAACTGTCGTACTGCCCACATAGCAAATATGCTGAAAATCCTAATGGACCGATTAGGCTACAAGCGATACGTGGTACACGGAAGTGATTGGGGTGCAGTAGTGGCTACAAATATGGCTACACTCTATCCAGAAAACGTTATCGGATTCCACTCAAACTTTTGTTTCTCATTTAGAGTAGTAACTTTGATAAAAATTTTGCTGGCTGGGTTGTATCCATCCGCAGCATTTGATGATAAATATGTAAATAAGTTGTATCCACTAAGCGAGTATTTTAAATTTCTAATGAGTGAAGCAGCTTATTTGCATTTGATGGGAACCAAGTCAGATACAATTGGTAAGCTAGTAGAAAATGTATTCCTTCATATAACGCTTTTTACTTTAGATATTAATTGAAACGCTATAAAATTTGCTTTATATTGATATTTATAAATATTTATTGATATAGGACATACATTGGATAGTACACCAATTGGTCTAATATCGTTTATGTTCGAGAAACTGTCAGTTGGAACCAATAAAAATAATATTTACTCGCCCACTGCAGGTCTGGAACACTTCGATTTAACCAAAATTATGGATATCATATTGTTCTATTATTGGTTTCCCCAAAAGGCCGCCACTTCTTCCAGAATTTATTCTGAGAATCTCAGCCTTAATGGATTACTTGAGGGACTACATAAGTAAGTTGATAACATAGCTCTTACTTAAGGTAGTTCACTCGCGACAAAAATATCGCCTAATTATGAATACCAAAAGCCGAGAATGATCGGTATTCTCGCAGCAAAAGTTTGAGATTATCAATGCTAAATTTTTTTAAGGGACTGTACACAACACATGTAAGCTTATATATATATATACCTCAGACTACCAGTGGGAACTGACAGTTTGGATATGGCAACCTCGTGGGCCTGTTTTCATTGACAGGAAACATATATAGATTGCTCAATGCGGGTCGTTTGAGATCGGCTATATTGCCTGGTTTAAAACCAATTTCCAGCCTTTGAATATATTAAAAAAATAACTACCTACATTTTTACTTCAAAGCTTATGTTTATTTTTAAAAACAATCAATCTATATAAATAGCTATACCATTGACCCTGTCAAATCACCAGGTCCACATTGTTTCCATATTCTAACCTATCATGTGCCTGTCAGTAGCCTGTCATTACCATTTTGTTTGGAATGCCTAACACCCCTACACGTACCGTATACGTTTAATCCAGATTAAGGGTTTAATCGCGATTAATACAATTTTTAGCTATAAAAATAATTCCTAATCCGATTTTATTCTAATCCGTACTAAACGCGATTAAACCCTTAATCTGGATTAAACGAGTACGGTGCATACGGGCGTTAATGAAACACAATTAGAAAGTTTCAAATATACCGACAAAACGTTGACATCTTTTTGACGTTAGATATTCTCGATTACATCATTTTATTTCAAGTAAAATCCACCCTGCAACGTCGCAAATGTATAAATGGTGGGTTGTCAAGTGAGTGTATATGATCATAGAAATTTGTGATCACACAAATTTTTTAGTGTTCTAGTGCAATGTAAAACGCCGCCCGCCACTGAGATATTTCAATTAATAAAAAATGTTTTTATTTTCTTTGTTATTCTAATTTAAACAATAAATGAAAATAAGTAATTATTTGGATAAGTTCTTAACCCTACATTACATTAATACTTACAAAGTAATCTAACAGACATTTGAGTTACCGCACGTTAAGTGTAGCTATTACAATGTTGCCAAGTGTTGTAATCATTTTACCACTACGCGTCGAGTGCTTTAAAAATATTTTTATTTTAAAAATCTATATCTTTTTACCAAAACGGTCAAAAAATTCAGCTTTTTTTAAAAAATTTTATAACTTCTTGATTTACATTACATTAGTATTTAAAAAATATGATAAGAACCGTTTTCGAGATATCTTGAAATAAATGCATTGCTTGTGTACATGACAGGCTTCAAGAGTGTTAATTATGCACATTTTGCTTGTTAATGTCTCGTTTTAGAGACGGTCAACAATGTAATTTTTTTTAGTTACCGTCAAGCGGGGCTAAGAGGACCATTGCGTTTAAAGTGAACCGAGAGGACAGGCATCTATCAATATTGGGCTTATAGATTAAACATTTTTGAAGTACAGGAAATTGTTGATTTTTTTATCAACGTTTGTTGATTTTGTTTTATCATATCAATTAAATAAAATGCAAAAGTCCGGGGTAATTGGACCGGTCCACTTTAGGTCCAGGGGTAAGTGGATCTGTCCATTTACCTTTCCGTCTAAAGTGGACATAATATCTACTTTAGTCGCCAAAGAGGTACTCATTTTTTTTTGTTACAGGTTTAACTTTAAATGGTCCGAAACTATATAAGGAAATTTGAAAAAGCTCCCAACTGCAACTACACTAAAGAAAATTTAAGTTTGGCAATCAGAGAGCAAGATTAGGAAGGATATCCCTAAGAAAAATAAGTGAAAAACATTCAATACCAAGAACAACCATAAAAAGAAAAATGGAGGAAACTCACCCAAAAAAATATTGTTACGCAGTTCATCGTAAATACTAGTACGAAACAGGCATGGATACTTCTGGTCCCCCCGCATGGTTTTTGAAGATATAGGAGGAAAAGGAAAGGCGGGAAGAGGAGAAGTAAAGATGCAGGAAGGAAGAAGAGGAGGAAAAGGGAAGACGCAGGAAAGAAGAAAAGGAAAAGAAAAGATGCAGGAAGGAAGAAGCGGACAAGAAAGAAGGGCGCAAAAGAGACGAAGAAACAGAGAAGGAGGAATGACATAGAGATTATGAATGGCTTTTTACAAATTCAAGAAAACTTCAGACAAGAGGTAGGTCAGCTAAAAACTAATTAAAAACAACAAGAAATGGCTATAATAGAGTTAGAAAGGCAGAACTAGTTAAGTTAGAAAGATGAATTTATAGTCTAGCTTTGGTAAGCAGCAGATACACTGCAAACACTACCTCGTCCTTAGCTATGACCAAACCTAGCCATATTCAAAATCCAGTTTTACAAAGCCATACTAGTAAGACCATTAAGCCAATCACGTTTGCGGGTCAGACAACATGGGACACGTATCGACCCCAATTTGAAGGTGCAGCTAGAACCAATGGCTTGGCTGAAAAAGAGATGGCGACTTCATTGATAGTGTCGCTGCGGGGATAGGCAGCAACTGTTTTACAGTTATTCATCTCTTGTTCAAGCTTTGGAGACCAGATATGGTCAACAGCATTTGAAACGGGTATTCCAAGGCCAACTAAAGGTTCGTAGTTAGAAACATAATTAGAGTCTACAGGAATTCAAGGCCAACAAAAGAAGATTGCTTCATCTGGTCTATCCACAGGCGCCGAAAGATTTCCAAGAACAAATCGGAATACAAGAATTAATTGATGGACTACAAGGTGTAGAAATGCAGCAAGCTTTTCGTAAACAATATCACAAGACGCTGAGGGAGAAACTGATAACAGCCCAGGAATATGAAGCGATAAAACTCCTTTCCAGATTAAGAGTCAGATAAATGAAATTCCAGGAAAGTGAGAAGGCCAATACTAATGCTATCCCCCTACCTACTATCTCACAAATCTTAAATATCCTGCAAAATATGCAACGAAAGAGCCAAAATGGAACCAGGAGATGCTTCAATTGTAGAAGAATCGGACACCTTCAAAGAACCCGAGAATCAGGGAATGCGGCCGGAAAGTCACATAGATAAATCTTCCGAAGCCCGTCCAACAAAAAATAGTCTCAGCACCTATGCGTCCCGAAAAAGCCAATCACCCACACCAAGTCGGCTTTCTAACAATAACCAGGAAGTAGGGCAATCCTGTTTCGGACGACAAAGCCGGTAGAGTAAAAGGCTCGAAGAACGAGAAGAACCGGTTGATAAAGTTATTCTTCGGGCAACCACTATCAAGCCAGAGGGCGACGAAGAAGAAATCACTCTTGAAAGCCTGAGAAAGGGGCAGAAGAAATCAAAGGTTGACCGGGGATGGCTCAAAAATAAAGTTACTCCTACTTGGCAAGAGATAGCCAAATAAAGTAAAGCTATTAAAGGGTACTGGGCTCAGTTGGATTCCCTGTATCTTCACGATGGCCTATTGCACCGGAAGTGGGAGAGCCCCGATGGAGTACATGTAGCCTGCCAAGTAGCACTGCCGAAATCACATGTCAGAAGTGTGTTGGAGGAGCTTCATTGTAGTCGTTCGGAAGGACAATTTAGTACTAAAAGGACACCGGCATGAGTTCGGGAAAGATTTTATTGGGTCAATTGCCGACGGGATGTAGCGGATTGGTGTAAAAAATGTGATGTGCAATGGCAGGACAAAGCCAACAGCGATAAAGCAGAAGTTAGAATTGACAGGCGACCCAGTTTGGCTGTACAATCGCAAGCACCGATGAGGATTTTGTCAGAAATCTCAATGTAACTGGAAGGCTCCTACGCCGCCATTATGGAAAATCTACCGCATTGAGCTGTTAGCGGAAAATAAATCTAAGGTAGTTCACATTGGAAAGTTACAGCCATATCGTGGTCCAAATTCCCCTGTTAGCTCCAACCAGATCCCATTGATCAAGTTAATCGGAGCGAATAAATAGAGAGGAGGGAGAAATGTTACGCAGCATCCTGAAACGTGCTGCGTCAAAGGTACGAGTAAAAGAAGGGGGGATATTCAAGAAATGTCATTCCACGTCAAGAAAAATCTGGACAGTTCTAGAAGGTTCGAGGTTAAAGCAAGCTATATAATAGGCCCCACTCACCTCGTTAAAAACGTTGGAAGGAAGAACGTTGACTGATATGTCCACACACAAGAAAATGGACTAAAAACTGACTACTTAAACGCAGTACACTGTCACATACAAAATTATTGAAGGAGCTAAGATTGAAGCCTGGCGATTGGCACAATTACTTGAGGATGGACGAGGATACGTATCGGAAACTGGTAAAATTAGTAACACCGTTAATTGAGAGACATAATACCCAGTTACGTGAATGCATCAGTCCTCACGAACGCCTAATAGCTACTCTGCGGTTTCTGGCCACTGGCCGCAGCTACGGGGATCTGAAGTTTTCTGTTAATATTTCACTGCAGGTACTAGGACGCTTAATAACCGAAACCTGCCAAGCTCGATAAACTCTAATAAAGTCTCTGTTCCACTTCCTAATATCTGACATTTTTATTATAACCAGTTGTAAATAATAATAAAAAACAAAAACATGCTGAACGTCACTGCCACTGATAAATGCCCGACCAGTCGAACTGTTGAGAATACACACCTCGTGTTTACTCAAACAGTTGGCACGATAACCGACAAAAATCAAGCCTCGCCTGAAATTTTGGAACGACGTTCTTGCCCATACACCTCGTTTTTGTGACATTTTTACCCTGACGTTTTTAACCGTCAGTTAAAAACGGCGGAGAAGAACGAGGTGAGTGGGGCCCTTAAGTCGGCAATCCTGACGTCAGGGGGTCAGTTTTATGATAGACGTTATACGTTAATGTTATCAGCTGAGAGTTATTGTAAAAGTTGTGTTGGAATAAATTGAGATACCAAAAACCTGCGTAACAATATGGTCGTCAACCAGCTCTGAATAATGATGAAAGACAACAAATAGCTCAAGGCCTCATAGTTTGTGAAGAATGTGGGTTCCCGCTGACCAAGCTAGACATTAGATTAATTATAAAACAATTTCTGGATCGTATTGGAAGGCAAGAGTCACGATTTCAAAACAATATGCCGGGAAAAGGCTTTATTAATCTTTTTTTCAAAAGGCATCTGTAGGTTTTGGTATATGAGTTAGACATCTCGCTATAATAATAAAAAAATTATCTAGATTTCAAAAAAGTATAATATTAAAATGTATTGACAGTTTTCTTCCTCAGTACTTGTCGTCGTCTTGTTTATTATTATTATTTTTTTTCTTTTATTTTTCGTTTCCATAAAAACTCCATGACCACGTTCGTCAAGGCTCGACCAATCAGGGCACACCTCAAAAGACGTCGAACCGATATATCTACCTAAGAATTAACAATATTATGACCATGACACACATTCAAAGTAGACTAGTCTTCATAGTTACGACTATAAAGACTAGTTACGACATCGATACTTGACCAACCTCAAATACAAACAACTTAAAAATTTTAAAATGAAATGACTAATATGTCAAAACTTAAACAGGTAAGATTATGTGGGGAACATGATGTCGCCACAGCATCCTAAACTCTCAGTGCGCTTTTCTGAAAATATCAAACGTTGTAGGGCTGCCGTTGGTGCCGACCTCATACATTCTCATTTTGACCAATGTAAATTCATTAGAAGGTGTTTCAGCAAATAGTATAGTAAACTACGATGAAACGAATTTTTCCGACGATCCGCTCCAAGCATCTCAAATATGTTATAGACTCATCAAAATGTAGAATGTCTTTAATGATGAGTGGATCAGCCTCTGGAGTGTTATTGCCACCTTATATTGTATATCGGGCAGAGAACTTATATCCCACATGGATTGAAGGTGGCCCAGCACAAACTAGATTAAAGAACGGATGGTTTTACGAAAGGACCTTTGAAGTATTGCTCTGCCATATTTGAAAAAACAACCTGCGCCTCGGGTATTAATTAGGGAATAATTTATCGAACCATATTTCTCAAAATGTCATCCAAACTTGTAACGAAAGTGACATCAGATTTGGGCTACTCCCTCCAAATTCTTTTGGAATTTGTCAAACTCTTGATGTGGCATTTTTTGGTCCATTGAAACGGAAATGGAATGCTGTCCTTTTAGAATTGAACCAAAAAAATAGGGAAGTAGTTCCAAAACTTTTAGAGAAAACTTTGGAGGTCCTTGAAACTGCATCAGAAAATTTGAAAGCTGGGTTTGCTGCTTGCGGTATTTGTCTATTAATTCGACAGAAAGTTTTATGGCGACTGTCAGAAGAAGCCCCGAATGAACCTACCCCTACCAAGAGTTAATCGAGTCTCTAAAAAAACAAGAATACCCGAAAAATTAGCAAAAAACCAAGAATTAAAAAAATGAAAGTAGCATCCGGAAAAATTGTTTCATTTGAACAGAATGAAACATCCTCAGATGAAGGCGATTATAGTAAACACAATGAGTTATCAGATGAAATATTTGAGAATGAAGGTTCTAATGACAAGAAAATATTGGAAAGAATTCCAAGAAGTTGTACTGGAAGCACAACAAAACAGTTTAGATGAATTAGTGGAAAACGATTTTGTCATCGTGAAGTTTGAAATCACTAAGGGAAAAGAAATCTACATTACGTTGGACAGATAATAAATATAGTATATTAAGGTATAAGTAGATATAACGGTCATTAAAACACGCGCGATTTTAAAGACCAGTTATCCACGAATACTTTACGCTATTTTTTTTTATTGGTATACTTTGAAATCCTAAATATTGGTATTATTTCTACAAAAAAATGGAAATAAGAACTAATAACTTAAAATGGTTGAATTTGTGATATAACATCAGTATACATCGTTGTCAGGAAAATGAGACGAACAAAAATTTATTTTCAATCTGTCACGTAAGATTATTTTTTTGTTGTGTCATCGGCGTCGACTACTATGGCCTATAGCCTCGTAAGATTAATTGTCACAACAGTTGTTATTGTTTAAAATTAGTTCATATTGAGTATTTAAATAATAAAGCAGAATCGCGCTTAATACCACAAAAATCCGAGCGGTTTATAAAAAAAAATACGATAAATTCAACACGTGGATGGAAGAGCAAATGGTTACACATATAGATGAGCGAGTTGTTCTCGCTTATCTCCAGAAAATGTCGGAACAATATAAAGTATCGACTATGTGGACTATCCATTCAAAATTACAAAGTATGTTGAGGATAAACAAAGGGGTCGATATAAAATCGTTCGTCAAAGTGCATGCATTCATGAAGGCAATTAGCAAAAATGAGGTAGTCAAGAAGGCATATGTATTCGAGGAAGACGATTTGCAGAAGTTTTTTACAGATGCACCGGACATTACGTATTTATTTTTGAAGGTGGTTGCTATTTGTGGCATCTTTGGCTCTTGTAGAAGATGTTAATTGTGCGATTTTTGCTTAGCTGATATCAAGGAAGAAGAAAGCGTATTGCTTATTACTATCCGACCATCTAAGACAGTGAAGTCTCGACGTTTTACTGTTGCCGATAGTGATGCAATTAGATATGTGCGTTTGGTGAAGCAGTATTTATCATTGCGCCCCCAAAATGTAAGTACAGACCGAGTTTTCTTACGGTATGATAAGGGGAAGTGCACCAATCAAATGGTTGGTATTAGTACATTTGGATCATGTCCCCAGCAAATTGCACGTTATCTTAAATTGGACGATCCTGAGAAATATACTGGACATGCATTTCGACGTACGTCCGCTACCATTATGACAATAGATCAAATCCAACGACAAGTAGGATGGAAATCGGCAGCTGTGGCGACTGGTTACGTTGAAGAGAGCATTAGCAATAAGAAGAATGTTTCAAATATTATTGGAAGTGCTATTAATGGATGTACAACTTTATTGACTTCCAAGAATGTTAGCAATCTTAATTTGAACAATATTTCCTCTGATTTAAAAAACCGAAGTTTTAATATTTCAAACAATACTAACTGTACTTTCCACATTCATTTAAACAATTAAGAATGTGAAAAAATATTTGAATAAATTTTTTGAAAAATGTCTCAGAAATATTTTATTTGACATTACAAGGCACTCCTGTCAGATCAATATTTAAAAAGTTAGCATTTAGACATCACGTTTCTCGGGTTGTTGATGTGCCATAGTAACTTTAAAACGCGCGTTTTTTAAAGTTCGTTTTAAACACGCTGAGGCGTACTTTAAATAGGTAAAATAGGGTACCAATAAAAAAAATACAAGACAAATACCAAATACATTTTTTGAGGAAGGTAGTAGGAAAATATATTTACTTTTGTTTTACTCAAGTTCGTAGCGAGTGCCGTTCAACAGTTAAATTTATCTTAGAAATCATTGTAGAGGCAGATATTCATTTAATATGGAAAGGAAAACCGATATTTTTTTGTTATCTTAAAAGCATTATTTATAAGTTTACCACTATATATGTAATAATTAAAGGAGTTTGTTTTTTGTTTAAAAATAAAATATTTTTTTACTATTTACAACCACGTGTAATATTTATTTTCAAATATTTCTTGATTTCCAAATCTCGATTTACAATTATTTTAAAAAAAACATTTTTTGTGGACCATTTTCTCAATATAGTGTTTAAATAAGATAAAGTTTACAGGTGGTCCACTTTGCCCCTTTCTGCGGGGAAAGTGTTCCACCTTTAAAAGAAAATATAAGTATCTGAAACTAAAAATTTTTATTATTTGAAGAAAAAGTTAGCAAAAATTAAAAATTTGGTCATGTTAGCCCCACTTGACGGTACGTAAAAGACACATTCATTAACCTTATATTTCAATTTTATTGAATTCTTAAGAAAAGCCGTTTTACGAGTGAACTACCTTAAATATTAATAAAACAAGATTTTTTCACTAATTTTTATTAATGTTGCCAAACATTCCAGCCGAAATTTTCTCCTTCATACTATGATTATTAACGAAAATTTTTATTTTTTCAGCATACCAATTCATCCTAGTGTACTTTGCAAATGCGTCATGTTTGAAAATGAGTTTTTCTTTTTACCTGAGAATTTTCTTCGTGACAAATACACAAATCTTGTTGGTTACGACATATATCCAGGAATTGGACATTTTGCTGCTATCGAAGCAAATGACATCCTTACCGAAGATATTATTTCATTTGTTGAACGATTTTTTGTGAAAAATTCATAGTGAAAATTAAAGTTTTTAAAATATTTGATTAATACTGAAAACAACTATTTCTGTTTCTGTTGGTCCAATGGAAGGGCCAGGTCCAAAAAGTATTTGGTTGTGTGGTAAAAGATTTGGAACGAATAAGATTTTTCGGTGGTATAATAGAAAAACAACTGATAAAACATCAACCACTTTATTAATTAACTTCAATAAATTTCTTCGATCATAATTTAAAAACTACTTAACCTATATTAACTCCTAATTAGGTACTCAGTTCAACCAACTGGAATGTATCTTCCCTTACGGATCTTTTGTGCGGGCTGCTTGCTAATTCCACTACATTCACTTACGTTACAACCACATTTAGATGGTACTCCAATTTTCTTCTTCAATTTTCTACCTCCATCGCATTCCAATTCTACATAAAGCGTGTTGTAGGCTAGAGCCTGACAACAAGCACATTCTGATTGGTGCATTCCAACACCTAGAAACAAAATATCGTTAAAAAAGTTAAATCCCAGTCAAATATAGTCTTATAAATTATTATGGCAGCGAGTAATACTATTAGTTTTGTTGTTTAATTAACATTTTAACCGACAATATAGCTGGGGAACTCCAATATTAGCAATGTTTAGTAACTTTTACGCCTATTCCTAGATACTGAGCTGTCTTAAGCTAAATTGCCTTTTTGTGTTTACTCCATTTTAGTTCATACTACCCACACTCACACCTTTGTTCCTTGGACAAATAATCAAAGCCACACTTTTTCGAGCTGCTTCACAGTTGCACAGTGTTCGACTCTTTCTAATTTTATTATTATCAACTGGTTCCAATTCAAAGAAAGTAATTCTATTATTAATTTTGAATATAGTCATATAAAGGTTTCCTATTTTGGGACATCTAACCAGTAGTTATTAATTACGTTTTTACCGAACCCAGTAGTTTGTAAGTCTAAGTACTGTGCATTTTGGTACATACTTCTAGCACAGTTGTGCTCCTAGCTTCTAACACAGCTAAACATAACAAGCAGCTAGGAAACTCCACGGCGGCACTTTCATCTATTATATCTCTCCCACTGTGGTACACGGAAGTGATTGGGGTGCAGTAGTGGCTACAAATATGGCTACACTCTATCCAGAAAACGTTATCGGATTCCACTCAAACTTTTGTTTCTCATTTAGAGTAGTAACTTTGATAAAAATTTTGCTGGCTGGGTTGTATCCATCCGCAGCATTTGATGATAAATATGTAAATAAGTTGTATCCACTAAGCGAGTATTTTAAATTTCTAATGAGTGAAGCAGCTTATTTGCATTTGATGGGAACCAAGTCAGATACAATTGGTAAGCTAGTAGAAAATGTATTCCTTCATATAACGCTTTTTACTTTAGATATTAATTGAAACGCTATAAAATTTGCTTTATATTGATATTTATAAATATTTATTGATATAGGACATACATTGGATAGTACACCAATTGGTCTAATATCGTTTATGTTCGAGAAACTGTCAGTTGGAACCAATAAAAATAATATTTACTCGCCCACTGCAGGTCTGGAACACTTCGATTTAACCAAAATTATGGATATCATATTGTTCTATTATTGGTTTCCCCAAAAGGCCGCCACTTCTTCCAGAATTTATTCTGAGAATCTCAGCCTTAATGGATTACTTGAGGGACTACATAAGTAAGTTGATAACATAGCTCTTACTTAAGGTAGTTCACTCGCGACAAAAATATCGCCTAATTATGAATACCAAAAGCCGAGAATGATCGGTATTCTCGCAGCAAAAGTTTGAGATTATCAATGCTAAATTTTTTTAAGGGACTGTACACAACACATGTAAGCTTATATATATATATACCTCAGACTACCAGTGGGAACTGACAGTTTGGATATGGCAACCTCGTGGGCCTGTTTTCATTGACAGGAAACATATATAGATTGCTCAATGCGGGTCGTTTGAGATCGGCTATATTGCCTGGTTTAAAACCAATTTCCAGCCTTTGAATATATTAAAAAAATAACTACCTACATTTTTACTTCAAAGCTTATGTTTATTTTTAAAAACAATCAATCTATATAAATAGCTATACCATTGACCCTGTCAAATCACCAGGTCCACATTGTTTCCATATTCTAACCTATCATGTGCCTGTCAGTAGCCTGTCATTACCATTTTGTTTGGAATGCCTAACACCCCTACACGTACCGTATACGTTTAATCCAGATTAAGGGTTTAATCGCGATTAATACAATTTTTAGCTATAAAAATAATTCCTAATCCGATTTTATTCTAATCCGTACTAAACGCGATTAAACCCTTAATCTGGATTAAACGAGTACGGTGCATACGGGCGTTAATGAAACACAATTAGAAAGTTTCAAATATACCGACAAAACGTTGACATCTTTTTGACGTTAGATATTCTCGATTACATCATTTTATTTCAAGTAAAATCCACCCTGCAACGTCGCAAATGTATAAATGGTGGGTTGTCAAGTGAGTGTATATGATCATAGAAATTTGTGATCACACAAATTTTTTAGTGTTCTAGTGCAATGTAAAACGCCGCCCGCCACTGAGATATTTCAATTAATAAAAAATGTTTTTATTTTCTTTGTTATTCTAATTTAAACAATAAATGAAAATAAGTAATTATTTGGATAAGTTCTTAACCCTACATTACATTAATACTTACAAAGTAATCTAACAGACATTTGAGTTACCGCACGTTAAGTGTAGCTATTACAATGTTGCCAAGTGTTGTAATCATTTTACCACTACGCGTCGAGTGCTTTAAAAATATTTTTATTTTAAAAATCTATATCTTTTTACCAAAACGGTCAAAAAATTCAGCTTTTTTTAAAAAATTTTATAACTTCTTGATTTACATTACATTAGTATTTAAAAAATATGATAAGAACCGTTTTCGAGATATCTTGAAATAAATGCATTGCTTGTGTACATGACAGGCTTCAAGAGTGTTAATTATGCACATTTTGCTTGTTAATGTCTCGTTTTAGAGACGGTCAACAATGTAATTTTTTTTAGTTACCGTCAAGCGGGGCTAAGAGGACCATTGCGTTTAAAGTGAACCGAGAGGACAGGCATCTATCAATATTGGGCTTATAGATTAAACATTTTTGAAGTACAGGAAATTGTTGATTTTTTTATCAACGTTTGTTGATTTTGTTTTATCATATCAATTAAATAAAATGCAAAAGTCCGGGGTAATTGGACCGGTCCACTTTAGGTCCAGGGGTAAGTGGATCTGTCCATTTACCTTTCCGTCTAAAGTGGACATAATATCTACTTTAGTCGCCAAAGAGGTACTCATTTTTTTTTGTTACAGGTTTAACTTTAAATGGTCCGAAACTATATAAGGAAATTTGAAAAAGCTCCCAACTGCAACTACACTAAAGAAAATTTAAGTTTGGCAATCAGAGAGCAAGATTAGGAAGGATATCCCTAAGAAAAATAAGTGAAAAACATTCAATACCAAGAACAACCATAAAAAGAAAAATGGAGGAAACTCACCCAAAAAAATATTGTTACGCAGTTCATCGTAAATACTAGTACGAAACAGGCATGGATACTTCTGGTCCCCCCGCATGGTTTTTGAAGATATAGGAGGAAAAGGAAAGGCGGGAAGAGGAGAAGTAAAGATGCAGGAAGGAAGAAGAGGAGGAAAAGGGAAGACGCAGGAAAGAAGAAAAGGAAAAGAAAAGATGCAGGAAGGAAGAAGCGGACAAGAAAGAAGGGCGCAAAAGAGACGAAGAAACAGAGAAGGAGGAATGACATAGAGATTATGAATGGCTTTTTACAAATTCAAGAAAACTTCAGACAAGAGGTAGGTCAGCTAAAAACTAATTAAAAACAACAAGAAATGGCTATAATAGAGTTAGAAAGGCAGAACTAGTTAAGTTAGAAAGATGAATTTATAGTCTAGCTTTGGTAAGCAGCAGATACACTGCAAACACTACCTCGTCCTTAGCTATGACCAAACCTAGCCATATTCAAAATCCAGTTTTACAAAGCCATACTAGTAAGACCATTAAGCCAATCACGTTTGCGGGTCAGACAACATGGGACACGTATCGACCCCAATTTGAAGGTGCAGCTAGAACCAATGGCTTGGCTGAAAAAGAGATGGCGACTTCATTGATAGTGTCGCTGCGGGGATAGGCAGCAACTGTTTTACAGTTATTCATCTCTTGTTCAAGCTTTGGAGACCAGATATGGTCAACAGCATTTGAAACGGGTATTCCAAGGCCAACTAAAGGTTCGTAGTTAGAAACATAATTAGAGTCTACAGGAATTCAAGGCCAACAAAAGAAGATTGCTTCATCTGGTCTATCCACAGGCGCCGAAAGATTTCCAAGAACAAATCGGAATACAAGAATTAATTGATGGACTACAAGGTGTAGAAATGCAGCAAGCTTTTCGTAAACAATATCACAAGACGCTGAGGGAGAAACTGATAACAGCCCAGGAATATGAAGCGATAAAACTCCTTTCCAGATTAAGAGTCAGATAAATGAAATTCCAGGAAAGTGAGAAGGCCAATACTAATGCTATCCCCCTACCTACTATCTCACAAATCTTAAATATCCTGCAAAATATGCAACGAAAGAGCCAAAATGGAACCAGGAGATGCTTCAATTGTAGAAGAATCGGACACCTTCAAAGAACCCGAGAATCAGGGAATGCGGCCGGAAAGTCACATAGATAAATCTTCCGAAGCCCGTCCAACAAAAAATAGTCTCAGCACCTATGCGTCCCGAAAAAGCCAATCACCCACACCAAGTCGGCTTTCTAACAATAACCAGGAAGTAGGGCAATCCTGTTTCGGACGACAAAGCCGGTAGAGTAAAAGGCTCGAAGAACGAGAAGAACCGGTTGATAAAGTTATTCTTCGGGCAACCACTATCAAGCCAGAGGGCGACGAAGAAGAAATCACTCTTGAAAGCCTGAGAAAGGGGCAGAAGAAATCAAAGGTTGACCGGGGATGGCTCAAAAATAAAGTTACTCCTACTTGGCAAGAGATAGCCAAATAAAGTAAAGCTATTAAAGGGTACTGGGCTCAGTTGGATTCCCTGTATCTTCACGATGGCCTATTGCACCGGAAGTGGGAGAGCCCCGATGGAGTACATGTAGCCTGCCAAGTAGCACTGCCGAAATCACATGTCAGAAGTGTGTTGGAGGAGCTTCATTGTAGTCGTTCGGAAGGACAATTTAGTACTAAAAGGACACCGGCATGAGTTCGGGAAAGATTTTATTGGGTCAATTGCCGACGGGATGTAGCGGATTGGTGTAAAAAATGTGATGTGCAATGGCAGGACAAAGCCAACAGCGATAAAGCAGAAGTTAGAATTGACAGGCGACCCAGTTTGGCTGTACAATCGCAAGCACCGATGAGGATTTTGTCAGAAATCTCAATGTAACTGGAAGGCTCCTACGCCGCCATTATGGAAAATCTACCGCATTGAGCTGTTAGCGGAAAATAAATCTAAGGTAGTTCACATTGGAAAGTTACAGCCATATCGTGGTCCAAATTCCCCTGTTAGCTCCAACCAGATCCCATTGATCAAGTTAATCGGAGCGAATAAATAGAGAGGAGGGAGAAATGTTACGCAGCATCCTGAAACGTGCTGCGTCAAAGGTACGAGTAAAAGAAGGGGGGATATTCAAGAAATGTCATTCCACGTCAAGAAAAATCTGGACAGTTCTAGAAGGTTCGAGGTTAAAGCAAGCTATATAATAGGCCCCACTCACCTCGTTAAAAACGTTGGAAGGAAGAACGTTGACTGATATGTCCACACACAAGAAAATGGACTAAAAACTGACTACTTAAACGCAGTACACTGTCACATACAAAATTATTGAAGGAGCTAAGATTGAAGCCTGGCGATTGGCACAATTACTTGAGGATGGACGAGGATACGTATCGGAAACTGGTAAAATTAGTAACACCGTTAATTGAGAGACATAATACCCAGTTACGTGAATGCATCAGTCCTCACGAACGCCTAATAGCTACTCTGCGGTTTCTGGCCACTGGCCGCAGCTACGGGGATCTGAAGTTTTCTGTTAATATTTCACTGCAGGTACTAGGACGCTTAATAACCGAAACCTGCCAAGCTCGATAAACTCTAATAAAGTCTCTGTTCCACTTCCTAATATCTGACATTTTTATTATAACCAGTTGTAAATAATAATAAAAAACAAAAACATGCTGAACGTCACTGCCACTGATAAATGCCCGACCAGTCGAACTGTTGAGAATACACACCTCGTGTTTACTCAAACAGTTGGCACGATAACCGACAAAAATCAAGCCTCGCCTGAAATTTTGGAACGACGTTCTTGCCCATACACCTCGTTTTTGTGACATTTTTACCCTGACGTTTTTAACCGTCAGTTAAAAACGGCGGAGAAGAACGAGGTGAGTGGGGCCCTTAAGTCGGCAATCCTGACGTCAGGGGGTCAGTTTTATGATAGACGTTATACGTTAATGTTATCAGCTGAGAGTTATTGTAAAAGTTGTGTTGGAATAAATTGAGATACCAAAAACCTGCGTAACAATATGGTCGTCAACCAGCTCTGAATAATGATGAAAGACAACAAATAGCTCAAGGCCTCATAGTTTGTGAAGAATGTGGGTTCCCGCTGACCAAGCTAGACATTAGATTAATTATAAAACAATTTCTGGATCGTATTGGAAGGCAAGAGTCACGATTTCAAAACAATATGCCGGGAAAAGGCTTTATTAATCTTTTTTTCAAAAGGCATCTGTAGGTTTTGGTATATGAGTTAGACATCTCGCTATAATAATAAAAAAATTATCTAGATTTCAAAAAAGTATAATATTAAAATGTATTGACAGTTTTCTTCCTCAGTACTTGTCGTCGTCTTGTTTATTATTATTATTTTTTTTCTTTTATTTTTCGTTTCCATAAAAACTCCATGACCACGTTCGTCAAGGCTCGACCAATCAGGGCACACCTCAAAAGACGTCGAACCGATATATCTACCTAAGAATTAACAATATTATGACCATGACACACATTCAAAGTAGACTAGTCTTCATAGTTACGACTATAAAGACTAGTTACGACATCGATACTTGACCAACCTCAAATACAAACAACTTAAAAATTTTAAAATGAAATGACTAATATGTCAAAACTTAAACAGGTAAGATTATGTGGGGAACATGATGTCGCCACAGCATCCTAAACTCTCAGTGCGCTTTTCTGAAAATATCAAACGTTGTAGGGCTGCCGTTGGTGCCGACCTCATACATTCTCATTTTGACCAATGTAAATTCATTAGAAGGTGTTTCAGCAAATAGTATAGTAAACTACGATGAAACGAATTTTTCCGACGATCCGCTCCAAGCATCTCAAATATGTTATAGACTCATCAAAATGTAGAATGTCTTTAATGATGAGTGGATCAGCCTCTGGAGTGTTATTGCCACCTTATATTGTATATCGGGCAGAGAACTTATATCCCACATGGATTGAAGGTGGCCCAGCACAAACTAGATTAAAGAACGGATGGTTTTACGAAAGGACCTTTGAAGTATTGCTCTGCCATATTTGAAAAAACAACCTGCGCCTCGGGTATTAATTAGGGAATAATTTATCGAACCATATTTCTCAAAATGTCATCCAAACTTGTAACGAAAGTGACATCAGATTTGGGCTACTCCCTCCAAATTCTTTTGGAATTTGTCAAACTCTTGATGTGGCATTTTTTGGTCCATTGAAACGGAAATGGAATGCTGTCCTTTTAGAATTGAACCAAAAAAATAGGGAAGTAGTTCCAAAACTTTTAGAGAAAACTTTGGAGGTCCTTGAAACTGCATCAGAAAATTTGAAAGCTGGGTTTGCTGCTTGCGGTATTTGTCTATTAATTCGACAGAAAGTTTTATGGCGACTGTCAGAAGAAGCCCCGAATGAACCTACCCCTACCAAGAGTTAATCGAGTCTCTAAAAAAACAAGAATACCCGAAAAATTAGCAAAAAACCAAGAATTAAAAAAATGAAAGTAGCATCCGGAAAAATTGTTTCATTTGAACAGAATGAAACATCCTCAGATGAAGGCGATTATAGTAAACACAATGAGTTATCAGATGAAATATTTGAGAATGAAGGTTCTAATGACAAGAAAATATTGGAAAGAATTCCAAGAAGTTGTACTGGAAGCACAACAAAACAGTTTAGATGAATTAGTGGAAAACGATTTTGTCATCGTGAAGTTTGAAATCACTAAGGGAAAAGAAATCTACATTACGTTGGACAGATAATAAATATAGTATATTAAGGTATAAGTAGATATAACGGTCATTAAAACACGCGCGATTTTAAAGACCAGTTATCCACGAATACTTTACGCTATTTTTTTTTATTGGTATACTTTGAAATCCTAAATATTGGTATTATTTCTACAAAAAAATGGAAATAAGAACTAATAACTTAAAATGGTTGAATTTGTGATATAACATCAGTATACATCGTTGTCAGGAAAATGAGACGAACAAAAATTTATTTTCAATCTGTCACGTAAGATTATTTTTTTGTTGTGTCATCGGCGTCGACTACTATGGCCTATAGCCTCGTAAGATTAATTGTCACAACAGTTGTTATTGTTTAAAATTAGTTCATATTGAGTATTTAAATAATAAAGCAGAATCGCGCTTAATACCACAAAAATCCGAGCGATTTATAAAAAAAAATACGATAAATTCAACACGTGGATGGAAGAGCAAATGGTTACACATATAGATGAGCGAGTTGTTCTCGCTTATCTCCAGAAAATGTCGGAACAATATAAAGTATCGACTATGTGGACTATCCATTCAAAATTACAAAGTATGTTGAGGATAAACAAAGGGGTCGATATAAAATCGTTCGTCAAAGTGCATGCATTCATGAAGGCAATTAGCAAAAATGAGGTAGTCAAGAAGGCATATGTATTCGAGGAAGACGATTTGCAGAAGTTTTTTACAGATGCACCGGACATTACGTATTTATTTTTGAAGGTGGTTGCTATTTGTGGCATCTTTGGCTCTTGTAGAAGATGTTAATTGTGCGATTTTTGCTTAGCTGATATCAAGGAAGAAGAAAGCGTATTGCTTATTACTATCCGACCATCTAAGACAGTGAAGTCTCGACGTTTTACTGTTGCCGATAGTGATGCAATTAGATATGTGCGTTTGGTGAAGCAGTATTTATCATTGCGCCCCCAAAATGTAAGTACAGACCGAGTTTTCTTACGGTATGATAAGGGGAAGTGCACCAATCAAATGGTTGGTATTAGTACATTTGGATCATGTCCCCAGCAAATTGCACGTTATCTTAAATTGGACGATCCTGAGAAATATACTGGACATGCATTTCGACGTACGTCCGCTACCATTATGACAATAGATCAAATCCAACGACAAGTAGGATGGAAATCGGCAGCTGTGGCGACTGGTTACGTTGAAGAGAGCATTAGCAATAAGAAGAATGTTTCAAATATTATTGGAAGTGCTATTAATGGATGTACAACTTTATTGACTTCCAAGAATGTTAGCAATCTTAATTTGAACAATATTTCCTCTGATTTAAAAAACCGAAGTTTTAATATTTCAAACAATACTAACTGTACTTTCCACATTCATTTAAACAATTAAGAATGTGAAAAAATATTTGAATAAATTTTTTGAAAAATGTCTCAGAAATATTTTATTTGACATTACAAGGCACTCCTGTCAGATCAATATTTAAAAAGTTAGCATTTAGACATCACGTTTCTCGGGTTGTTGATGTGCCATAGTAACTTTAAAACGCGCGTTTTTTAAAGTTCGTTTTAAACACGCTGAGGCGTACTTTAAATAGGTAAAATAGGGTACCAATAAAAAAAATACAAGACAAATACCAAATACATTTTTTGAGGAAGGTAGTAGGAAAATATATTTACTTTTGTTTTACTCAAGTTCGTAGCGAGTGCCGTTCAACAGTTAAATTTATCTTAGAAATCATTGTAGAGGCAGATATTCATTTAATATGGAAAGGAAAACCGATATTTTTTTGTTATCTTAAAAGCATTATTTATAAGTTTACCACTATATATGTAATAATTAAAGGAGTTTGTTTTTTGTTTAAAAATAAAATATTTTTTTACTATTTACAACCACGTGTAATATTTATTTTCAAATATTTCTTGATTTCCAAATCTCGATTTACAATTATTTTAAAAAAAACATTTTTTGTGGACCATTTTCTCAATATAGTGTTTAAATAAGATAAAGTTTACAGGTGGTCCACTTTGCCCCTTTCTGCGGGGAAAGTGTTCCACCTTTAAAAGAAAATATAAGTATCTGAAACTAAAAATTTTTATTATTTGAAGAAAAAGTTAGCAAAAATTAAAAATTTGGTCATGTTAGCCCCACTTGACGGTACGTAAAAGACACATTCATTAACCTTATATTTCAATTTTATTGAATTCTTAAGAAAAGCCGTTTTACGAGTGAACTACCTTAAATATTAATAAAACAAGATTTTTTCACTAATTTTTATTAATGTTGCCAAACATTCCAGCCGAAATTTTCTCCTTCATACTATGATTATTAACGAAAATTTTTATTTTTTCAGCATACCAATTCATCCTAGTGTACTTTGCAAATGCGTCATGTTTGAAAATGAGTTTTTCTTTTTACCTGAGAATTTTCTTCGTGACAAATACACAAATCTTGTTGGTTACGACATATATCCAGGAATTGGACAT
This sequence comes from Psylliodes chrysocephalus, assembly GCA_927349885.1. Classification (NCBI taxonomy): domain Eukaryota; kingdom Metazoa; phylum Arthropoda; class Insecta; order Coleoptera; family Chrysomelidae; genus Psylliodes; species Psylliodes chrysocephalus. The sequence goes on from OV651813.1 coordinate 93,099,921, forward strand.
TTTGCTGCTATCGAAGCAAATGACATCCTTACCGAAGATATTATTTCATTTGTTGAACGATTTTTTGTGAAAAATTCATAGTGAAAATTAAAGTTTTTAAAATATTTGATTAATACTGAAAACAACTATTTCTGTTTCTGTTGGTCCAATGGAAGGGCCAGGTCCAAAAAGTATTTGGTTGTGTGGTAAAAGATTTGGAACGAATAAGATTTTTCGGTGGTATAATAGAAAAACAACTGATAAAACATCAACCACTTTATTAATTAACTTCAATAAATTTCTTCGATCATAATTTAAAAACTACTTAACCTATATTAACTCCTAATTAGGTACTCAGTTCAACCAACTGGAATGTATCTTCCCTTACGGATCTTTTGTGCGGGCTGCTTGCTAATTCCACTACATTCACTTACGTTACAACCACATTTAGATGGTACTCCAATTTTCTTCTTCAATTTTCTACCTCCATCGCATTCCAATTCTACATAAAGCGTGTTGTAGGCTAGAGCCTGACAACAAGCACATTCTGATTGGTGCATTCCAACACCTAGAAACAAAATATCGTTAAAAAAGTTAAATCCCAGTCAAATATAGTCTTATAAATTATTATGGCAGCGAGTAATACTATTAGTTTTGTTGTTTAATTAACATTTTAACCGACAATATAGCTGGGGAACTCCAATATTAGCAATGTTTAGTAACTTTTACGCCTATTCCTAGATACTGAGCTGTCTTAAGCTAAATTGCCTTTTTGTGTTTACTCCATTTTAGTTCATACTACCCACACTCACACCTTTGTTCCTTGGACAAATAATCAAAGCCACACTTTTTCGAGCTGCTTCACAGTTGCACAGTGTTCGACTCTTTCTAATTTTATTATTATCAACTGGTTCCAATTCAAAGAAAGTAATTCTATTATTAATTTTGAATATAGTCATATAAAGGTTTCCTATTTTGGGACATCTAACCAGTAGTTATTAATTACGTTTTTACCGAACCCAGTAGTTTGTAAGTCTAAGTACTGTGCATTTTGGTACATACTTCTAGCACAGTTGTGCTCCTAGCTTCTAACACAGCTAAACATAACAAGCAGCTAGGAAACTCCACGGCGGCACTTTCATCTATTATATCTCTCCCACTGTGGGTATAAGTCGGTGACGGAGTTAAAAAATTTCTAATTTTTTTTTTTGTTAATTATATCTTCAAGCTATTACATTGGAAATATTTAATTGAATGTATCAATTTTATACAGAAAGAAATGTGGTTATATCTATTGCAATACGCGTATAGATCTGCTTAAACCATTCCCGCCATCTGAGTTTCTGAGCTGGTTCGTTATGGTAAGTTGAGCTTCTAGGTTTATATTTGTTTCCGCTATTTATTCTGACTTTCCTTTTGAAAGTTTGTCAGTTGTTTCATTGCTTTCTGATGCCCAAGTATCCACTATAAATGCAAGCCTATTTCGGTTCCGCAGTGTCTTCAGAATTTTTTTATTGCACTCTTAAATCAACCATTCCGACGTACTTTCTGATCCGATATGATTTGAGGGCCCGCCTGCCAGCCTGATATTGATAGGTTTTTTTATTTTTGGCAAATTTCCTATTCTTTATTTTTGAATTGGAATATAGTTTTCCTCCATTACTTTCCACGGTTTTAGATTCTTCTGTATACTAGGACTGTTCTTGTTGGCAGCCACTGAATTCATTTATAGTGATCAAACTGATGCAAGTCTTTCATAGTAATTAATGTTTTTTATTGAGGCAAGTCTTTGTAACTAGCTAATTCTCGATATCGCAGTTCTTTGCTACAACAAAAATACATTTTTGGCCACCATACGAAAGATATATATTTTATTGCTGGTTTTACTACTATATTATATAGCAGCTTATTTGACACCCATTTCTTTTCCAAAGAAGCACCTTGTCATTATTATATATTCATCTTTTTATTGTTTTTCCGGATTGTTCTTCCAGGTTAATCTAAATTTAATTGCCACCTCTACATAATTTTCCCCTTTAGTCAGATTTGATCCGGTCATGGACTTAGAAGTATTAATGAAGGCTATTAACGTGGTTCTAAAACACTGCCTAAACTAATATGTGCCAGTTAATTTTTGGTCTGTTCCAACAAGGATCTATAATCAGTCATTGACACCAGGATTCTGCGCAGTAGATTATTTAGACCGCCAAATTCATACTGCGCACAATCCTAATGACAATGACTGGTTTCTGTTGATGGAACATATTTCTTATAAACGCCTTTACAATCAATACGCAATACACAAAAAATTAAAAAATATAAATATTGTACTTACCAACGTTGAAAGAAGTTGAGGATTCGCAGCTACCAACACATTCAGTGAAGTTCGTAATTGGATATATGTTTCTACAATCGTCGACTTTCAAAATTCCAATTGTGTCTTCCAATGCCATCGGCAAGGGCATACATTGGGCTGAAAATTAAACAAAATATATTGTTTGTATATTTTATTACCAAAGCCAAATTTTTTAAACAATAATGTAATCGAAGGTAAGTCCTAAGTAGTATGGGCAAAGCACGTCCCCAGGGAAAGTAGAAAAAATGGAAACACAAAAATGAAAACCTGCAAATGGATTTTGGCAACTCTAGAATAGTTTTAGAAATAGTTTTAAATTGTAAAAAATAGATAAAACCAAGCAACTATTTAATTCAATTAATAATCTCTGCATATTTAACGTATTTTATATACTAAATTGGTAAAATTGCGGTTTTCTTATGAGCAAGACTTCGTGAATGCAATTTAATATTTAAAAATTATAATAAATTTTGTAACTGTAAAAATATTAATTTTCAATTTTTAAAGGTTTGTTCCAACACAATAGCAAATCGGTTTACGTACTGTCAGGATTCTGCGCAGTCTAGATTTGGTGTTTCAACAAACTTCTGACTCAAAACTGTACAAAAACCTAGTGTTCCAACAAACCCAAACCTAATCACACACCAGTTTCTGTACTGTCAAATCAGTTCCTGGGTGTGAATATGAACGAATTGTCAAGACATGCGCAAAACGAAAGTGAACTCGTAAATAAACCACGACTAACTCTGGAAATTTCTTGATTATATTTGTTTTGATAGCATCGATCGTAGTCTTGATCCAAGGATTAGATTACTATTATCGATCGTAGTTTGGTTTTCATTAATTATCATTATTTATAGTATATTATTGTATACGTGTATCAGTTAACAATGAGTAATGGAGTAAAGAAAGTAAAAAGGACTATTATTCTGACTTTAATGGTAAAAAACTAAAATAAATAAAGTTTAATGTACTAACCAATCGAATAATCAAAATTTATAAATCTTTTCATGAGTTTTATATTTTTTTTATTTTCCAAATTCAGAATTTTACATTTGTTAAATTTGATTTTACTTTGACGTTATTAACAGAGTGTGTCTGAAAACACAAAAATGTGTTCTAACACATCCAAGTTCCGAATGGCGTCCCAATCCTCGACAGGTCGTCGACAATAAAGTGTGGACTGGTTTATGTATAGTACCAAGATTGTTGTTGGAACAAACCTTAAATAAACATTTACTTCTGTAAAAATGACGATAAATAGTAGTTCAGGTTGAATGCAAATCGGACCAATATTAGCAGAGTGACTTTTTGGATTTGGTGCATTAGCTGTAGCATTAGTATTTTCCCCCACTCCCCTGTTTTCCCCATTCGGCTAGCTGAGGTCCTTTTGGCATTGCTGCTGATTTTTTCTTTAACAGTAATCTCTTTCACAATACTCTTTGTTCCAATCAGACTAATAGCAACGAATATATAGACTTAGGTCCTTTTGGTTTTGTCATTGCGAACTATTTTTCTCCTTAAAGTTAATCTGTATGTTATTTATCATACTCCCTAGTTTTTATCGTTTGAATCGGACTAATAGCAACGGAAATATGCGTTTATGCCTTTTTGGCTTCGTCATTGCGAATGATTTTTTGAAATAACGTTAATCTACGTTACGTCTCCTTAATCGGACTAATAGCAACGAAGATACTGACTTAGGTCCTCTTGGCATTGATATAGCCCAAGATTTTTCTCTTTAGCGTTATTCTATACCATGTCTTCTTCACAACGCCGTTTTTCCGCTTAAATCGAATTAATAATAGCAAAGATATATACTTCTTTTGGCTTTAGCATTGCGCATGATTTTTCTCTTTAACGTCAATCTATACCACTATATCGGATCACTTAGCCGAGTCGCAAAACCACTTAAGTTTCAATTATCAACACTGACAGGTGGCGCCATCTCGTGGTGACTTTTGGTACAAGTGGGCCAGCACAAACGTTGCTCATCTAAAGAACTTTCCCACGGTTGTTAAAATTTTCCCACGCCAAAGTAAGGCCCTCCATACTCATTCCATTGTGATTCTTTAAAAACGTCCAATTTTTATTTCAAAATTTACAGGAACAGATTTCTAACTTACTTAGAGCCTCCGGTGTAGCATTACAGAATTTACAGCAGCCTTTGACGAACATGTTTTCCACAGGACAGTCTTCGACAGGAGGACAGGTTTCTTGTTGGGTAACAATCGAATATTGGTCTCCTAATTTTTCACAACTGAATGTCGTACAACCATCATCCGACTTCCAACTTTCTCCTTCTTTCCATACTTCTTCTTCCAAAACACAAGATACTTGGACGCATTTACCGCAACATTGCGTATTGGATTTTTCGTATTTCCAACCCTGAAAATAAAATTAAAATTGTGTTAAAACCTTAATTTAGTGTAGGTACTAGATTTCTTTATGTACCTTTCCACAGTCGCTCTTGCACGATTGGACTGTTTCTTGAATGCTCAATTGGTTGTCTCCTTTTTGAACACATTTATATGACTTGCAAATATCATCTTCTGATACCCATGTCTCTCCCACCTGCAAGGAACACAATAAAATAATTACGGAAATAAATGAATAGTAAAAATAGGAAGTAGAAGATCCAAGAAGTTACTAGAAGGACGTTTAACAATGGTGGAGATGGTGAGAAAAAACTTACCTTAACAACATGACCTTCAACTTTGCAAGCTGTCAATACGTGTTTTGGACAACATTTTCCTGGTTGTGGTACGGTTTCAACAACGAAATTCTTAATATTTTCATCAGGGATCTTTGGACAATGTTGAGTTACGGATTTAACTTGTACCTAAAAGTGTTAATAATTTGTAATAAGCAATTAACAAGCCAATTAAATTATTTACTATGCCAAGTATAAGAAAGAAAAAGAAAATCTTACCGATCCTTCAGCATCTGTGCATACGTATTCTGTACAAAAATCTGGCGAAGTCCATGTCTTTCCAATAGGATAAGTTTCACCTTCAACGATGCAAGAGACTTGCTTACAGGATCCACAACATTCCTGAGATTCTGCTGAGGGTTCAACATAAGCGAATCCTACATCACACTTTGGCTCACATTGTTTCACTTGAGTTTCTTTCTGGACATAACCATTAGGAGATATGATGCACTTGAATGAAGTGCAGTAATCTGATTCTTTCAACCAGGTTTCTCCCACCTTGTATACTTTGCCTGTAAAAAACATAATAAATATGAACATCAAACCTCCTGAAAAACAAATAAAAAATATATTAAATTACTTACCATTGTATTTGCAAGCATGGCGCTTATATTTGGGACAACATTCGTTGTAGACTTTTTCTGAAACCAATTCATATTCTTCCCAGTCTGAGTCCGTTCTTGGGTCCGGGCATGTTGCCTTTGAACAGGTTGGAACGTAGTTACCTAGATAAATGTTTGCATTAATCGTTAGTGAATGTTAAAATATTCAACAACCATTTAGAACTGACAACATAATTTCAGATTGTTAATCCGGACATAAAGATAAGTTTGATAGTACTAAGGAAAAGGATCAGTGCATCCTCATGTTAGGAGGAACGGTATGGTAAAACGCGCTAAAATACGAAGTCGAGAAAAACGATTGACCAGTATTTAACGGAAAACCCTCATCAGAGGAGCCTTTATATACAAGACCAACTCAGCGGTGACTCTGCAAGTCATCTAGAAGAAAGAACAAGATTAATTAACATGGAAAACACTAAAACAACGCTGGACAGAAGCGAGGATCTATCAATTACGCTAGACAAATGGCAATCGGAATTGGAAAGGAAAACGGAAAAAGGACAATGGATAAAATAACTGCAGTTTTTCGGACCGAACTGACTTTCCTCACATCACTTTTTTTCATTGGATAAAATAATTAATTAGAAATATCAGGGAGTGGGTAAAGTGTCAATATAGAAGCACGAATTACTTTTTAAGGCAATTTTTAACTGGACACGATTCATTCCGAACCCACACGATGAGGATTGGGAAAACCAACGATGATTTAGGCATATATTGTGAGGAGCAGGACGATCCAGGATACACAATATTTCACTGCCTTAGATTTATCGAAAACCCACACATTCTTGCCTAAAACCGAGAAGAATAACCACAAAGTCGTTCCCGTAAAAAAAATGGAGTGTGGGTAACCCGGCCAACTGTCATTTCAATTTCAACGCCCTTGCCTCGTTTTGTTCTAGTTAAAAATAGGTTTAATTTTTTTAAAAATGGGTGTATTTGCTGACAATCCTCCTTTCCCGTTGTTCGACAATTTCACATTACTCATACGCGCAGAGAAAAAAATTATCATCTACATTCAAGAAAAGCTTTACACTTGGAATATTACATTTGTTTGAAATAAAGCAGAGTTTGCTTCAAATAATATTTCTCGATACAATAAGAAAATAAATGTGAAGTGAAGTGTAGGCATATTCTTGTATTTTAATATTTATAATAATTAATCTGAGAATAAATTATTTTATTCGAGTCTAGAATTATTAATTAATCCAAGAAAGCTCTTACGTTTATTGTAAGTATGATATGTTCTTAAAACCGACTATCGCGTACTTGATTCAATGTTATAAAAGGATTCGATTCAAAACATTTAAATTTCAGAACAAGAATTAAAAATCTATGTACTTCACAAAATATTAGCGAGTACAAATTCACTGCACGGTGTTGCCAGCTGAAACTTATTTTAAAATGCAACCACTGCACTGGTACGGTAGATATGTGACTGGTACATGTTGTGATACTTATTATTCGGAAGTCAGAGACACATCGCATTTATAGAGAATCTGGCAAATTGGCATTAGCACGTGTTCATCGTATTGTCCATTTTCTAAGAACTTTGCGTCGTATCGTTAGGGTTGCGTTCTACTTTTTGTTAGAAATTGAAATGGAAGATTTGTTAGATGGATGGGGCCTCAGCGACCTCATACCAATATTTAAATGTAAGTATATTTAGTTCACTTCTTGTAAGGTATTATATACAAGTAAATTTATAATCATAAGAACATAAAATAAACTGGAATAGAAGTAAAAAAAATGTATGATGCTGGATTACGACTTTTTGGAAAGATTACTTCTGCCTTGCTAAGACAAGAGGTCGTATCTACGAAAATTCCGATTTCAAGATTCTTACAAATTTAATAAGCTTACGTTTTATTTTATTACGACACAAAATAATAAAGGCCTATCTGCATTAGAAAATATTTACTATAATTATAAGAAAAGGTTAGTAAAATATGCAACTTATTTGCGAAGTCTAAAAGGACGTAATTATCTACCTACCCACATTTACTAAAAATATTCATTTTGTAGATACGACCTCTTTTCTTAGCAGGACAAACTTTTATGTTCCATTTAGGTTTTGTAGTTATAAAATTATTTGTTTTTTTTTTTAATTATACACCTCAGAGGACAGAGAAATTTGGTACCTTAACTAAAAACAATTTTGAAAAATGTTTTTCGGTGGATAGGTACCAGTGAGAACCCTAAAAACAGCCTGTTCTTATTTCAAGATTATTAATATCGTCAATGAAAATATCCTATAATTCAACCAAAAACAGTATATTTATGTCAAAGATAATATTGAATTTTTTTGGGATAGATCGTATTATTATTGTGACAAATTTAGTTGCATTGGATTTAAGAACAAGGTATTATTGAAGATAAATAAAGTATATTTAAAGAAAGTGTAAGACTATTTCATTTAAAATGTACTGCAATTGAGCAATAGATACTCTTCATTAAATTGGAGGTATTTAAGTTAGGGCAAGTTGATTTTAATCTTGAAGCAAGGCTTATTAGCTATTGTTGAACAAGTATTACTAGAATTTCAAATCGTGACGAGTTTTACTTGCGGATATGCAAATACAATAAAGCATTGAAATATGACCATTCATCTTGAATATAGTACACCTTTTTTTCTGTGCAAAAAAGCGGGAGACTTTTGAATCTAGTAATTTTCCATATATCCTTTCTTTTATCTCTCTTTCATCTCTCTTTTGTCCTCGCCTTACAACTATTAGGTTGGCTACAACGATTATCTCCTGTCTTCGTTACTTTAAACAACTGTCATCTAGTCTATATAGTAAGGGAGCCAATGACACTTTTTTGGTACACATTTGCACAATGCATTATCTAAATAGGCTTTTCTAAGATGTCGTGGTCGAAGACTCCATCGCTGCAGGGACTAGCAAAGTATTTCCATGTTCTACAAGGTAAGAATGAACGAAATATTTGTAGTTTTGCCCTGAGCAAAGAACACACCTAAAAGTGTCACTGGCTCCCCTACCAATGATATTCACGGATATGTAATTGGAATTCAGAGTAGGAAACATAACAACAACAAATTTAAAATTTTAACAGGAAGTATGAGTTGCAAATTAGATATTAATAACGGGAAAGTCCTATTAGCATGTTTTTTTATTTTTATAAATTTTATGCACGATAAATAAAGAAATAAGGTTATAATAATAAGAAATCCAATCAACTAATCTAAATTAGTTTAAAATAAAAAAATTGACTTAGTTTGTTTTGTTTGTAAACCAACGACATAAGAAAGCACCTAGAAAATTCGTCTTGCAGAAGGAAGACAATTCATACATAAATAGCTGATGCCATTCTTTTCGCAGACAGAACCAATCAAAGTTCATTTCTCACCAGTTCATTAGTACACCATATACAAGCCGGTTCCCAGTATACATTGTCAGATTAATTGGTTTATTTACCTAAACGATTAAGTAGTATGTTAAGTAATATGTGAAATTTGACTTGAACACCTCAACATTAACTATCAGTTGGACCATCAGTGAATCAAGAGAGCACAGAAAGTGATTATAGCAATCACTCTACACGCAAGTAACTTATAAATGTTTTGCAGTTTCCACTATGTTAGGCTGACCAGGGCTATCTTAATGAGGTGTAATATGTTTGGCTTGATCTCTCAAGACCTTTAAGCTACAGGCATGTTATAACAACGGAAAACATAATCAATGTTTCTCTCGTCTCAAATCAACTACAAAAAAATTCACAACACAATATCGGATATCACGAAATGTAAGAAAAATGTAGAACGACTACAACAGGGAAGATAAGACATGTCATATGAAGAGACCACCTCACTAACTTGACGACAAGTTTTCCAAGTGTAACAAGACGTGAATATTTAGTCAGTCTGGCGTAGGGGTAAAGCTCAATCGTCTCCGGAGGTGCGTAAAAGGCATTTTTCCAACAAAAAAACAAAGTCAAAAGTAAAATATATGAGAGTACTATCAAGGATTTTGCTCAGTTTTTGTAGATCAAAGTTATAGCCCATGACCAAAAAAAATTTGATCTCTGGTAACGTTATCTTTTTAAAGTTGTCTCAGTATTTTGCTTGTTTCTTCTGCCCTAGATAAAACTTTCGCAGAGGTATTACCAACTTCCCGAACATACCGTTTAAATTGATTAAAACACTATAAATATCAGCTTACCATTTTCAGATACAATACATTTACAATCGTTGCAAGGTCCATCTTTCCATGTTTCGCCGAGATCCTTAAGTAATTTCTGTTTCTCCAAATCGGTTAAAGGTCTTTCGCCACCGGCAGGAGCTGGTCCATATTCCGTTGTGACGATACATTTTTCTGGAGCCTCGCAGGAGTATACAGGACAACAATTATCGTCTGACTTGTCTTCTTTCAAAGAGTAAAACTGTGGACATTCTATGCGTGGCGGACATGTTTCCTTTTTACAAACCAAGTTGACCACTGGACAGCAGCTGCTCTGGTTGTCTATTTCCTTGACGTATCCTAAAAGGAAAATTGTTTAAGCAATTTTAAAGATTAATCAAAGTTCTTCCCATATTCACATGCCTTTTTCAGATGCTTTATGGAATATTTCTTTAATATAATAGTGGTATTAATATTTACCTGGTTTAGCGTTAATAGAAGACAAATCAATTTCTTCGCACTCCTCTTTTGGTTTGCATTCACAAATATAGATCTGGCAACCATTTGATTTTGTCTCTAGTTTTAAAACTTGATCTTGAGCGCATTGTAAGTTTTGTGGAGGATCACAAATTGGTGAATTGGTTGGTTCAGGAACTGAAAATAAAAATTAAATAGCGATAAGACTGTTATTTAGATTTCAATATCTATAATTATTGTTTATAAATAGGCATTAACATTTTTTCTTCAAGAAATCCCTCGTGGTTTCTATAAAAATATCTTGAGGTCGATATAAAAACTGTCAAGGTAACTATGAAATTCTCTCGGGATCGCTGTGTTAAATCTCTCATAAATATTTATCAACAATATGAAAAGGTTTACAAAGTCATATAATTTCGCTTACTGCAGGTATATTTATCGCAACATTCGTCTTCTCCTGTTGGAACTAGTATTGCATTGTATCCTCTCTCGCAAATGGTCGAAGGATCTACGCATTGTTGTGTATCGCATACCAGCGTTTTCTTATCACATTTGCAGGTAGTACATTTGTCTCTCTTCCAAACGTCTCCTGGGTGGTGACCTTCGTTATCACAAGTTATGCATTCCCTTGGTTCGATACAAGTTTCGTTCAGCAATACCTTTCCTTCTGGACAGAAGCAACCTTCAGTTGGCCTAACCCTATGTTGTCCTTTGGTTGGATTTTTAGTTGGGTTTTTAGTTGATCCCAAGTTGTCACAGGTATCTGGATGGGCCGGTCCACAGGGTGAGTAGAATTGTCCTGGTGGACACGTTGGTACGGGACATAGGTTGTTTCTCCAGTTGACGCAGAAACCGTACATGGAACACTCTTTAGCATAAGCTTCCAAAACTTCACAAGACTCTGTTAAGTCACCATTGCAAGTATCTTTGCGGCACCATTCCAAATACATTGTTGGGTCAACAAGGTTGGAACACTAAAATTAAATTAGTTTAGAAAAAAAAAACAGCTGCATTAAATATATGTTACCTGTCCAAATTTATTTTCGTCCAATAATTGAACACATGGATCGGGTTCACCAGGTTTAATGTGGCATTTTTCTTCCTCTGGTTCTTCACATTGTTCTTTGCTTTGACCTCCTGGTAGATTTTCGTACAACCAGCTGAGTCCAAAGTCGGTAACATCTTTTGGTTTATTGCCATCAGGTTTCCTGAAATCATCGTCTTCCTTTCCATTACAATCACCACATATACCTTCCATTTTTCCACCAAAGGTATAAGATGGTACCTTTACGCTAACTGCTAAGTTGGGGTACGTTACTTGTACTACTACTTGTATTCTATTCAGTAACACCTTCAAATCTCTTTTTTGGGTTTCTCCTACTTTAACAACTTCAGCAACGTCCTCAAAATCTGTGATTCTCTCTCCATCATAAATCATCTTCAGTCTGTTGCGTTGTTCGTCTTTGAGAATATGAATCTTATGGTTCTCGTAAAGAATTGTGACCTTTCCGACGCACATTTTGTTCTTGTGTTCATGAGTTTTCGTTTTCGATGTTGTGCTACTAGTTGAGCATGCATGGTTTGTGATAAGAACCTATAAAACAAATACTTTAGTCTTAATAACTTCGACCGTGGCTAATTTAAGTTCGAACATAATTACTCATTGATCATATAAAAAATAAAACTTGCCTGGAATTGATGTTCCTTATTTTCTTTTGTAATTACATCCCTAGACATTACGTATACGCAATTTCCACTAATAGTAAAGTTAGCTTCATCATAAGTAATGTAAGTAAGGTGTGGGAGCAGATCACATTCACAGTTTCTGCAACTAGATGGCGGTATGCAATTATTTCCTTCTCTAACGTACCCAGCAGGGCAATAACATCCTGGGAAGCACATGTCATTGACTTTAGGACAAGCCCTAGGATCGGAGAAAGTGGCACAGTCGGGTTCACATCGTTTTTGGTAACAATCGTTGTAGATTAGCGGTGCTTCACATGGAGCAGCTAAAATTAAACAGTTAATTAAAGAATTAAAGAAATAATTGTTTTTTACTCACGGCAATTTTGTTCAACTCTCCAGTTGGAAATATCAACATTGGGGTTCTTCGAGAGACAATCGTCCACGAAAGATTGAAGTGCTTGACATTTGCAGCTTTCCTCTGCAGTTTCGTTTTGCAGGGACTGTTCCAAACAGGTACAGGTCGTTTCTAAACAACGGGAAATAAATGATTCTACGTCCATTACTTGTCCACATCTTTGCAACGACTCTTCCTTAACTTTGTTACACATCTGCCATGCTTCGTTCTGAATTTTAAGTGGACAAGTTTTAGCTTCGCAAATTGATGGTTGGTCATGTGATAGGGCCCAACTGTCACCAAAATCGACGGTCGTTTTACTCAAGCTACCATCCGGTTTACGCTTATCGCCTTCTTGGTCTCCATCAAAATAACCGCATAAACCATCGACCTTTTCAAGCAATTGTTGGTCAACTCCAATCTTCGCGTTACCGCTCTGGGTCCATATCACCCAGAAACCATATTTGCCTGATGTGAACAGTACAGTGCGACCGACTAGTGTAATAGAAAAATCTTCTTGTCTTTCTGACAGTTTAATAATTTGCTGTAGGGAGTAGGTGTAGTCATCGTATTCTACAGAGAAATCAGTATGGAAGACAAACTTGTGCAAATCGTGCTGGATAATTAAATCTCTAGAGCAAACCTTTCTACAAATCTTTTTCACTGAAAATAAGTTAAAATTACACTATAATTCGAAATATTAGTGAAAAGACTACTCATTTTGTTATTATGGGTAGCACTATACTTACATGATACTTCCCAATCATCAGAGTTCAAGTCTCTGGCTAAAACATGGTTGCAAATATCGTATTTGTATTCGACACCATCAAAGGTATTAAAAGTTCTTCCTATGACAGAACATGTAGCGTCTGGTTTCGGAGGAGGTTCACAATGGAACTCTTGACAATTTGTTTCTTGATTAAATTCATCATAAATAAGAATCATATTATCTTCACAGTCTACAGCAGGGCAAATGTCAAGGGCTTCTTGACTGTTGTTGAATTCTGGTATTGTAGGAACGCAAATGTATTCGATGCATTCTTCTATTTGAGGTTTCTTCACGTCATGTGATCGTGGAGTTGGTGTTGCCAGTGTCCATTTTGCTTGTGCTGGCAAATATAATATTTTTTTAATAATAAATATTAATTAGATCAAATATTAAGTATTTTTAAGCCATCATAAAGAAAGCCAATGCCTACCATCAGGAACAAAAACAGATATATAGCTGGTTCTAAGTCTACAGAAGGCACTAGGACTGAAATATTTTCTAACAACCCAGACACCAGTCTAGGTATCAGAGAGCCAGATGGCCCTTTAGGTCCAAAATGTACGTGAGACTAGTATTGGACTATAACGAAGCTCTGAGGTATATGGTACAACTAATTCGGGTTTCTGGTTATCAAGAAATCGAAGGCAAAAAGTATCAAAATAAACATCAGAACCAGAGATAAACCGTTTTTTTATTGTAATTTACCTGTTTTGACCCCACCTCTTCCTCCTTTGGCGCCAACATATTTTGTCTTTACACCAGCCGTTTTAACGTTATTGTTTCTAATCATTTGTGATTTGTACGTCTTTCTGCCTCCTTTTTTGTGGCTTCTTTTCTTGATGACCTTTTCAAATCCTGGGCCGCAAATAACTTCCGGGCATGGTTCTGGTTCTAAATTAATAAATAAATAAATAAATAGTAACATAAAAGAAGATAAAAAAAATAGAAGATATATAGTAGAATTTAATTAGCCTAAAAGGAAAATTAAAAAAGTTAGTAGGAGCATTAAAAAAAAGTGAAATTCAGAGGTAGCAAGGCACGGAAATCAGTTGAAAGATAGATTCTTTGCTATAGTAAAAGATGTAAGACCAGGGTGTAGAGGATGAAGGTGAAAGACATTAGTCCAGGCGCGTAAGAATTATTTGATTTATCTATAGTACCGCAGTAAGTTATCTAAATAAGTAATAAATTATGTAAAATTAAAATAATAAAAATTTATTTGGGTCACAGGTAAATTTACTGGAAGTATCAAGTTTTAATTTCCAAATTTGACCTACTAGTACAGAATCCGATCTGTTTAACGACTGACATTTTTTTTATTAAATAAAAGATGTTTATAAGTGGATTGCATATGAAAAGATTGTCACGGCTATTTTTACTTTCCATTCTGTAAACAGAAAAGACAAGTATAGAAATCATGATAACAGTTGCTTGTGATGTCATGCTCTATAATTTTAGTCCTATGCATAATTTCTCAAAAATGAACCGCACGAGATATTTGAGGAAAAGCGCATCGAAGCATTTGGAGAATACTTTATAGGGTGTTGTTTTATTTACTTAATAAATAATCTTGACAGTATTTTTTAGGCAACCCATTTGCGGTATATTTATAAACATATTTTATTTAATAAAAAAACTTTCAATCTTAAACAGATTTGTGAATATCGACCTTACTTCAGATCTTAGAGTATAGTGTTTCTAGACTCAATCTAACACAGGCGTTTGTACCGGGGGTGCGTTATAAGTGCATTCTATACTTATTATTATTATATTAGTTCGTATTAATTTATTTCTTTTAAAAAATTCATTTTTCTAAATTATTTTATAGTTTTGTTTTATTTGCAAATAATTTATTTCCCTTTATGGTTTTTGCTTTAAAATTTGTTTTCCAGAAAAATAAACGAATGGGGTTCAAAAAGGGCTTAGTTCACGTCTTGTGTCCTTACAGGCAGGTACTATTTACTAGTCTATTTATGTTTTATAATTTAATATTCAGTTGTAGCAAGTTAACGAGCTATAATATTGATTTTTTTTAAGTTTCAAGTAACACTACAATTAAGTACATCTGTCTAAATAACGGCGTTTAATGCCGTCCAATGTATAATGATTCTTTTGCCTTTTAACGAATATATTCTCGCATATGATATATTTTTAAAAGTATTTATAAAAACAATAAATTTATAAAATGAGGTATCTACGCCTATGGCAGATCAAACAAAATTGTCGGTAAGGGTTCGGAACCAGTTTTTATATTCTAGAATTGATAATGGAAGAACTATACCCTCCGAATGCTCGAAGACTATACCCAATTAATAATTTAATTTTTTAAATTTTAATAATAAAAACGGTACGCCCATGTGCGCGATCCCTTTGAAGTCGGTTATTATGTCGTGTTGGATTGTGTCTGGAATTAAGGTAGTATTGCAGGGAGACGCGATCACGTGGTCAAAAGCGGCGTCAGTTCGCCATATTGATGCGACACTTGCGTCAAACAGCTGTCGCATAGTTGTGATTTCGTTGATGTGATTTCTATGATCAAGTATTCCTATTTTTTACTTTTTGTGTGAAATTTAAATGATATAGTGAAAGACAACAATGGTTTCATATGCTCATTGTAACTAGTTGCACAGTTGATAAAAAGAAATCTATAGGAATAACATTTCATAGGTTAGTATATAAAATGACAACAATAAACAGGGTAGTAATTAAAAAAATCTATTTTTATATTTTACTTATTTAAATAGTTTCCGGGTTTAAACATTTTACGATAATTGTTTCATATACTTACGGTTTTCTCTTATTTTATTATTGATTAGAAATTATATTTTATGATGTGCAAGAGTTTCATTTTCCCATATAACACGAAAATGGCAGGAAACCGTATACGAAACACACACACACACACACACACACACACACACACACACACACACACACACACACACACACACACACACACACACACACACACACACACACACACACACACACACACACACACACACACACACACACACACACACACACACACACACACACACACACACACACACACATACACACACACATACACACACACACACACACACACACACGCACGCACGCACACACACACATCTTTAAAAATCTTTAAAAATGCACTGACTTTTCATATGACCCTAGTTAACAGATAAAAATCTTTTATTCTAAATAAATTAAGTCTTATAATTTTAGAGAGTCAAGACTTGGTGAGGCATCCATATTGTTACGACTCTAAGCCACGCCTAGTGGGACGTGAAATAATACTTATAGCGCCTCTTTATAATACCTACTACCTCAATGGTCTAGAAAGACTATATACATAAAATCCTAAAATGATTCGACTGATTATATAAATTTAATTTCTGACCCCATACTATGTAGAGCGGCTTCCTTTGACTGGTACTTAATTTTTTACGTTATTGCGGCGTTGCCGGCACTTACACATCGTCAGGTAATTTTGGACTTTTTGTAATAATAAGTCTGATTTTTTTCGAAACAAGTAATGGATCTGTAACAGACAGAATAAACCTGTAAAATTTTATGACCTAACTTTTCTTTCTAAATTGAGCACACATACAGTTTAGTGTAATATTTTTGGTTGACAGGTATAATCTGTCTCTTACAAAACCATTATTTGTATTTATTTCGAAAAAATTATAGTAGAAGAGACCGTGGGAGGGCGACCTGATAACCAAATGAGGCATATTTTTATATCAGCAAGTAAAAAGGGATTATATTCTAGCTATGCCTACTGATAGAGTCATAACCACATACAAATTTAAAAGAAATTTTCAAATTCAAATACCAGCCCGAGAATTCTGGAAACAGGGACCTCCCGTACAGGCTGAACTCGTCTGGTACACAGACGGTTCAAAAACCAAGGAAGGAGCCGGTGCTGCAATCTACATAGTATGGGGCCCGAGATGAAATTTATACAATTAGTCAAATAATTTTAGGATTTCTTGTAATTCAAATTTGGAAATAAAACCTTGATATTTTTAGTAAATATTGGCTGTGATTCAAATACATTTTTAATAGTTGTATAATACATAAGTTATTACTTATTTGTATAATTTACTACGGTACTGACAATAAATCAAATTATTCCTATGTAGGGGCGGCTCGTAACCAAAATTTTGGGGGTTCACAGTAGCAGAATATAGCTCTCGGTACAAATGTAGGTAAAAAACTGTCAGTGTTTTAGAAAGGTATATTAAAAACACTGAAAGTTTTTTCATACATCAGTACTGATATCTATATTCTGTCACCGTGAACCCCCAAAATTTTGGTTACGAGGTGCCACTATCCTGGCTAATTTGTTTCGCTTTACCTCTCTACACCATGGTCTTATATCTTTTATACTTAAGATTTAATGCTCCAAGGATCATTTAATAACTATCTAGAATTCTTTATGTTCAACAGCATCAATTGAAAAGAAAGTTTTTTAATTTTTTTTATTAATTTATTTAACGTCGGCCTATTTCTAACTACGTGATTTAGACACTGTTTTGTATCGTCGCTTCTTTTAAAAATAAAAGGCTTTTTATTAGTTCTGACTTACTTTTTTATAGTGTCAAATTACTAAATTACCTTTTTTATTACAAAACAAACTACTATCACTATCCGTGAAACAAGTACTAGGTAGTATCAAAGTAATAACATAACTACGACAGACACCGACTCTGGTGAGCACGCTACCCCTAAATACTAGAAACTTGGCTTAATCCTCTGGTGTTCCAATCAGCAGTACAGCTTTATATCTTCTCCGAAAGATGCCACCCCTCCATACTATTGTAACGTTCGTTTAATTTATTTATAGTTTATTTATTTAAAACACTATTTTGAATTTATTTATAACGTACTAATTAATTTATATAATACTTAGACACTATTATAACCTACAATTCTAAATTATTTATTACAATTTGTCTTTGCTGTCCAACACTTCATTTGATTCTGTACGTCCGTCGACAACTCGCGATATTTATATAACAAAAGCTCTATACCAGAACACTCTAGGCTACTTAGAATATTCGAAAACTCCCTCTCTATGATTCATATGCCGCAAAGCGATTACTCTGGCAGATTCGAGAAGCAGTATGTTTGTCTCGATATGGCCAGCGCTAGACTTTCTGTCGCGGTACGGTAATAAACAAAGCACAGGGTTGGCTTTGCGCGACACTATACCTACGCAAGCAGTTTGTTTATACGTACGCCGACTTTAATTGAAATAACCACTCATTCAACTACTAACTGCGCTCGGCCTGGCTTGACTGCAGATGGTGAAACTACTACGCCGGGCCACTGTTCAATAAACGGGTATTAAAGAGAAGAAGACAGCAAAACAATGATACAAAAGATACAAAGATGATTTTACTTGAAAAGCAGTTGCAAGTTGAGGACAGAAGTAAGATATGAAGTGTTTGTCTAGAGAGAAAAAAATCGCATAATAGGCCGATCTCGTCTAAGGCAAGAATCGAAGTAATGTTACCTGGTGTAGTAGGTTTAGAAGTTATTCGAGCGGCAGCAGTAGATGAGGAAGGTCTCTGTCCATGAGTAGTTAAAACGCTGACTAGAGGGGTTGGAGCTTCGGTAGATGCAGTAGTAGAAGCACAGTTAACTTCATCATCAGGACAATCTTCTATTCCGTTACACCATAATGTTGAGTTGATACAAATATTACTTGTTGGACACAGTGTAGTTTCTTCAGGGCAAGGTTGGCATGTGCAAGCGCATGTTGCTGTAACGGTACTTTTCAGACCCTAAAAGGTTATTTAGACAAAAATATATAAACAATTAAATTTTTAGTAGCTACCAATAAAATATTACCTCTTCACAAGGTTTACATTGTTTAGGTTTACAGAATGGAACTCCACCAATTTTACAAATACATTCAGAGCAATCGTCTTTTTCGAATATGCTTTCCACTGGATATCTAAAAAGCACAAATGTTATTTATTTGTTGAAAGTTTTACACTTATAACAAAATTACACTTACTTTATGTAATTAACAACGCAAGGACACTGAGTTCTGTCGACGCATTTGTTTCCATCCCACCATTTTCCAGGTAAACATCTGCAGACATCTTCTATACTATTATGTTGTATTTCTGGACAGGTATTGCAAACTTCTTCAACTGGAGTGACAATTGTAGATTCTTCAGTAACGGTAGCTGAAATAATTGAATAATTGATTAAAAGAAGGTAAAATTTGATTTGATCAAATTGATATTGTTGAAGTTCCTTTTTGATTATTAATGTACAATGTTATAGTTTGGAATCTTTTGCTTTGTAGTCTTGAAAAGTATGTTAAATGTGAATTTTATGCAAACCACAAGCTAGTAATTGCCTTTTTGATCTAATGTTGTCGCTTCGAAGTTTTATACATGAATGTTTTATGAATGTTTGACAAATGTTTGGCGATATAAGAGCTGTTTGTAAGTTGTTATGGTTTTATATATGTTATTATTGGCTATATCACGAAATAGCGCCTTTTAAAATAGTTTATATCAGAAGAACGCCAAGCCGGCTACGGACGATAAGCGATAATATAATATATTTTATAGCTCAGCAATGAGCTATAATATTATATTATATTATTACTGCAGTGGACGAGAATATATATATTTTTTATTTTTCAATATAATAGGCTGATCCAGTGAACTATATAGTGTAGTTGCAAAAATGGCGATGGAGAAAAATTTGTTATTGCTAGATACCATTGATAGCTCATCAGAAGATAAATCAGATGCTGAAAGGGACAATGTATTATTAGTAATTAGGGTTAGTAACCAAAAAGAAACAATAAGATTCTGGTTATCAAATCACATCAAATACCGAAAAGAACGAGGAGAATTTACACTTTTTAACGAATTAAGTGACGAAAAATTTACAAATTATTTTCGAATGGACTGAACTAATTTTTATGAATTTCATGATTTAATAAAAAATTAAATAGAAAAGCAAAATACAAATATGCGGAAAAGCATTAGTTCCTTAGAGCGACTGGTAGTTACTTTAAGGTATGTATATAGATAAATTATTCTTAGTTATAGGAAAGTGACTTTTACTAAAAAACTAGAGTTTAAAAAAAATATATTAAAACAAATATTATAAATCTATTTAGAAGTAGCAACTAATTTTACAAACCTACAAAATTTATTTATCAAATCACATTCAAAACAAACATGTAAACAACGCCGTTTTGCTTTCTTGGCGGGCAGCGCGACACAAGAGGGGGGAAATATATATCCTAAAAATCGCTCGGAAAGCATATTTCGTCCAACATTAAATATATCGCCCGGAATCGCCGGGATATAGATATATATTATAGCATCAATGCGCGGCGACTTGCACTTTTTAATGCAAAGCGATATTTTTATAATATGTGAGCTATAATATATATTATATTATCGCTCATCGTCCGTAGTCGGCTTGAACCAAATGGTTCTTATTAAAATAGAGCCAGTCAAAACAGCGCACAATCAAAACAGGTCCTGAACGAAACGGCATTAAAATAGCATCAGACTGAGACAGCACCTTATCGAAATAGCGGTCCAGCGAACTAGGACCAGTTCAAAACAGCATTATTTTTACTAATTTACCTAACCTGTGCGGCCTAGAGCCATTGCGGGTTTCTTCGCAAAAAAAAAAATTAAAAAAAAAAAAACTAATTTACGTAACCTGTACCATTTAAATTTTACGGATCGCTCACCCGCTGGTAATATATATTTGTTAAGTTGTTTTTAAATTTTTTAATTATACGTATATTTTTTGCGAAGTAGCCCGCGATGGCTCCAGGCCGCACAGGTTGAGTAAATTAGTTCTTTTTTTAAATATTTTACGTAAAAATATTCTGTCAAGCAATCCGCGATGGGTCCAGGCCGTACAGGTTAGGCAAATTAGTAGAAGGCAGCACAGTTTTAATCAGGTCTTAGTTCACTGGACCGCTATTTAGATACACAGCGCTATTTTAATAAATGCTATTTCGGTCAGGAGTTGTTTTGTTTAAGCACTATTTTGATTAAGCGTTATTTTGTTTGGGCGCTATTTCGTTAAATGCCATTTTGATTAGGCGCTCAAATAATAGCGCTACTATGACACGCGCTATATTGTTCGGAGCTATTTCATGACAAAGCCGTTATTATTATTATTATTATTATTATTATTATTATGGAATATGTGTCAATACTGATTTCAAGTTGTTAAAAATAAATAGACTCCTATTTTTATGGCCTTCCCTTGTCGTTTAGCTGCAGCCCCTTTAAATTAGTGTCTAAATTAGTATCTAATTCCAAAAACAAAATAAGCTGATATATCAACTAAACCCTAGAGAAGGTCCGAAACTTACATTTTGTCATTTGAATTTCTTCTGGTCTTTAGTTTGTAAGTAATACCATGATAACTAATTAAAAACCAGCTCTAACAGTTGGAGAGATTCTATATGCAACTAAAAGCTGCGTTAATGACAAGACAAAACACCATTCTTTAGATGGAGGAATTGCCTATCACTTTGCTAGAGTTTAAAACTAGTCAAACGCTTCTCATACCCGGAAAAATGTTTCTTAAGTCTCATAGGTAATGATTCGTCAGAAGGTAACGAAATTCTTGCTAAATTGGGGCAAACCTTTAAAAATTTTCAACTTGGTTAAACTAGAACTGAAAACGCAAAATAATTTTAAACCTTTTGTAGCAAAAAGCCACAGAAAAGGCTTTGGAACTTGTGATTTCGTTTTTGTAACATAAAAAGTTTGCAACCACCATATGAAGGCCCGTTTAGAGTAAGTAAACGCACAGAGAAAACTATCTACAGTGATAAAAATGGCGTTGAAGTTAGGGTTGCCAACTTTTTAATAAAAAAAACGTATAAAATTAAAATTGTTTGAATGAGAAAAAATAAAGTATTTGGAAGAAAAAAAGTATTTTTGAAATGTATGTTTTTATTGCCTTAAAAACATATTTTTGTGTGATTTTAGCATATGCTAACAATTTTTTGCTATCTTTGAAAGTTTCAAAGCTTCTTTTACAATCGAAACTTAAATTTATTAAATAAACAATTCGTTTTTTATTAAATTATCGACGCTTTTTCGCCACTTCAGATTCATTACCGAAAAAAAAAAACTGGAATAGAGAGTAAATAATTATATTTACTTTAAAATGGATTCTTCAATTATTAAAAACAACGGACAATGTTCATACAATTTCGTCACATACTTTGATTTTCTTTTACTATACGGAGAATGGTCGCACTGCGCAGCTTTCTGAGTGCCTTTTAAAAGGAGATAGAAAACTCCGCCATTTTTAACCCTTATTACGTGTTGCCTACATCTTGGCGCAATATTTTTAATAGGTGCGTTTTAATCATCCGCTTCTGCTTCGGAATTGTCGGTTTTCTTGTTTTAATCTGACAGGTTAAAACGACTAAACCGACCATTCCGGAAGCAGAAGCGGATGATTAAAACGCACCTGATATTTTGCTTTCTGCTGTCAGTGTCAGTGAATAGTATTTTTGAAGTCACAGTTTATTGCTAAAGAATTAGTTAGCTCACTCGGACCAGTTGAAAGTTCCAAAATAACATCCACTCCAGGGATACAAATTCAGGATACGCAGAAGACTGTTGTTTTATTATCGGCGGTTGTCATATATTGTATTATCCGAGTTGCACAGTGTATAAACTGAAACATTGAGATCAAAAGTGCCGACGCAGAGTGAGCGATCTGATTCTTTAGATGTAAACTGTGTCACAGGGTTCAAAATGGCCGCGCCCTATGTTGGGCTTGTCGGACCTCTCTCTTGCCTCGTATAGTAATCAAAGTATGTGAATTTCGTTGATAGTGACATATGGCACCTGTCATATCTGACATCTAACAATTCGTTCAGTAATTATTCATCATATGTAAAACCTTTTTTAACTATGAAGACTAAAGAGAAGGAGGCGAATCGGCAATGGTTAAATTTCAAATTTCCGTCCTTCTTTTTATAAAGTTCGTGAAATTGACTGTATTAGCATGTCGAAATAACAGCGGTGTCAATTTTCTATGTAAGTAAATGTAAAAGGAAGTGATTTTTTAAAAAATTGGTAAAAAGATACAAAATAGTGTTACTATAATATAAAATTTTACAGTGATATATCCTGACTTACAAACAACAATATTTATACATTAAATTTAACTTACTAGGAAAGAAAATTAATTTTTTATAGAGTTTTAATGCTAGATAAAAAGTTGCTGTTATCTTTTTATTGAACCCCAATTGTGTCATTGTAAATGTTTTTTATAGGATACTAAACGCTTAGAAAAGTGGCAGCATTTATATCGTTCCTAGTATCGATAAAGCATTTTCTAGAGATGATGCTGTTCTATACTTTTTAGAAGATATTATCAAATTTTATGAGATTATTTTTACTGATGGTACTGTTGACAAAATAAAAAGGGGAAAGCTGAAATTAAAGGATGAGTTAATACCATGTACATTCCAAAATCTCCCTTTATACTAAGAGAAAATATACAAAGTTATATTATTTTTAATGGAACACCCTGTTTTTTATTTTAGAATTAAAAACTACATCAAAAATAATGTCAGTTAACTAAAGGTTCCCTATTACTATTATTATTAGTTTTCGATTTATTTGAATTTTTACTCTTGTTTGAATAATTTTTAATGAACTATTTTTTTTTCTTATGTGGGACATCCTGTATACATCTAACAAATTTTAAATTGTAGCCGTCTGTAACCTACGTATTCCTCCCAAACGAATTTTTTATATCTTTGGTCGTTTTCCCATAAAGCTCCGTCCCGTTGAGCGTGAGCCACCCTGTATATAGCTTCAATTCAAAAAAAAATTTGCCACAAAATTGTACTCATCAAATTTCAGCATTTAACAAACCTTTTCGAATTTGGTCATACCTACCTAATTTGTACTTTATATAGATAAAATCAAATAATTTATTAATTAAAACATGCAAGACTTATTTAGAAATAAATACAACAGTATGTTCTGTGCTTTATTTAGCTATAAACAAGTTTATTTTTATTATTTTAACAACATTAGGAATAATTCCCATAAGAAGCCATGTATTTTGAACACCATATGCAGTACCAGCGCCCGTGCGGTTAATTATAAAAGCTCATTTAGCGTGCGTTTTTTGGGACCGTATTTTGAGTATGCCGATTCACCGGGAGTATTGTAGGAGCTGGTTGTTAGTTAGTTGATATGGTTTTATATATGTTATTTTTACGGAACAAGGTAATACTGATTTCAAGTTGTCAAAAATAAAACTTGAATTAGACTCCTAATTTTTGGTTATCCATTACCGTTTAGCTCATGTTTATCTACAGCCCCTTCAAGCGATATGGTTATCACTCCTAGAAAGTGTTTACATGATTTTGTTCAGTTTGACCATTTTCATAATATTTTAAAAGCTTTCAAACGCCAACAAAATGACTCATAGGTAAATACATGCATTGTTTTAAACACTTTTAGTAGTACTTTTGAAAGAAAAATCATATTTGTACTTACGGTATGGTTGGTAACAACCATGGATTTCAACGCGCATTTGGATATTATCACGCCATTTTTTAGGAACGATTTTCACGTAACGAGTTCTGATTGGTAATTCAAAGTTGTTGACTTGTGGTATATTGGAATTGTAATTTCCTGCGAATATCTTATCCTTTTTGCCATACATGATAGTACTCCACTCTACATTGTCGTTGGAGTATTGGATTATGTAGTTTTCTACCCAACCGTCTGGACCACCTTTGGTTACTAGACCTGTTATGTCTCTTGGCTCCAAGAAATCAAACTAAAAAATTATTGTCGTAATATAGGTAGTTAATATTCTATTCTAAGTGATAATGTGATAATAAACTTACCAAAATCCATTCAGTGGGTGAATTGGTCAACGGTTGCCAAGCAGATTTGTCGGTAAGTTTGAGATTGGCCTTTCCGTGTTTGGAACTGATTGAAGAACTTACAGATACTTGTGATAATGACATTGAACCGTCGCCAAGACCCATGGGATCGTCACAAAGCATTGGTGATGGTGTGGTTTTAATCTGAAAATATACGAAGCTTAAAAAAATATCTTAGATTATTTTTTAATCAGAACTTACGACAATTTGAGTAGTGGTCTTGAATGTGTTGGTAGTTTGTGTGGTTGTCTCTGAACAACCAATGAGTTCAACTTGCATAGATATTCCATTGTTCCATGATTTAGGGTTAATCCTTATTTTTTTGGCTTCGACTGGTACGTCGAAGTATTGTTTGACTTCCGTTGTACTGTCTGTAGATCCTCTGAATATCTAAAATAGTATTTGTAAATTTAAAAAAATTCTCAATGAGCAGACTTTATATACAGGGTGACCAAACGAAAATGTACCAGAGTCATTATCAGGAATTGCATAAACATTTTTAGACAAATACTTGGATCTATACATTTATGATTAAAGGGGCACCTTTTTATCATATCCTCAACTGTCATATGTCATTTTCCTTCTCTCCATCATTCTAACCAACATAATTTAAATAGGGACAGTATTAAGTATTACACATCATTGAGATAGTATATTACATTATGAGTGTGAAAAGTCACTTGTACAATATCTTACAATATTTTTCCTACGACCACTAAATAATTTAATAAAAAAAAAAATATAAAATCAGGAAATCTGGTTATAAAGGTTCATTCAAGATGTAACTAGTTTTGATATTTATTTTATATGCCTTATTGAATAATTCTACTCATAATTTTTTTCTGAACAGTGAACAAAATAATACAAAAAAATAGTTAAAAGATTATCTGTACGAGTTATATTATGATAATAAAATGATTTAAAATAAATAAACGACAATAGCTGTATTTTTTTAATTTTCATATTTTTTTTTTAAATGATAAAGAATGCTTCTATTGGGAATTGAACCCGCGTCGCGACATGTTCGCGGCATGCGATATTGTAAAAATTAAATGATCTAGGAACTGAGCTATCAGGGTTAGGCATTGAGACATTTCCTTGCTGCATTAATGACAGAAGGGGGCACAATAGATATTTTAGGTTGCAGAGTATTAACATCCCATTCTCAACATAATATAACATAGTTACCTAAATTTTCTAATATGTAATTGAACCAGAAAAAAAAACATTAAAATCAATTTATTTACTTTAAAATTATTTTAATAATAAATATCTAGGATCAGGTATAAAAATTTATGTTAACAATTTAATCATCAAATCAATTGTGCTATTAATATGGATATTACATAAATCAAGATAGAAATTATGCGTCTGACATAATTGACAGCTTATGTAAAAAGTAGATTGTTATTTACACACGTGTGATATAAGAAACTCCAATAAGACTAAATAGTGCGTTTTATGTCACTTCTGTAAGTGATCGTTGGAAAATTTAATTTTCTTTTGATTTAGGTGCCCTCTATTGGGATAAAAAACTGTCAGCTATTCTAAACTTTGACACTTTATTCGAAAGCTAATTTCATCAGTAATCTAATGCGTAGCATAAAGTTATTTTGGTTGATTTTTCAATTATTTAAGCATTTTTATCCCGCTTGAGAGCTCTAAAATCAAAAGTAAAGCAATGACTATTATTTATAATGTTGAATTCTCCGTAAGATTACGTTAATACTTTCTCTAGTAAAATTGTACAGGTTAAAGTAATGGAGGGAAGGGGAATGTTCTACTTTCATCGAAAATTGACTTTTGTCTAAAATGTTGACGCAGTTCCTGATGATGATTCTGTTATATTTTTGTCTGGCCTCCCTATAAAAATTTTTCTTCTACTTACAATTGGAGTAGTTTTCTTATTATTAAGGATATAATAGAAAGTGTGACCATCAGGACTGTACTGAACTCTGTAACTGGTAACATATTCATCATAGAGTGGACTTCCTTTAACAATAACTCCATACACAGGTTCTTGTTTGCCTAAATCGATTTCTAGATATTGGTTTTGATTTTGTTGTTTTGGAGCCCAGCTTCCACCTAACAAAAATTAACCAAAGTAATCATTAATTAGTAATTAGTTAGTACAAAAAAAATTGTGTTATCATAAAAGAAATTGTTTAATAACAATCATTTTAATACCCAAGGAAAACAACATTAGCATGACTTTCTCCTACCTGATTCTTCGCTGAGTTCAGTAGAGAATCTTGCATAATAAGGAGCAAAAATATCTTCTTTGACACTGCTGGCAGTAAAAGCTTCATCGGGCAATGGCTCATCTCCTTGCACAAGAGGGATCATTCTAGACAAAAATAAGTATATAATTATTTGTAATATGGTTTGCTTTGTAATAAATTTACCTGTCTTCGGTACATTCAGCAGGGGGAGTAACGCCGGGAACAGCAAATGTAGTTTTGTGCATAGTAACAGTTCCAGCAGCTTCATCTTTAGTTACTGCTACTTTACTTATTTTTTCTTCTGTAACTTCAGTTCGTTCCTCGTCTTCATTAATCAAAATTCTGCTACTTGCTTCTTCACTAGATGAACTTGGTCTTACAGTAGTAGATACTTTCTCAGTGGTTCCTTGAGTAAAATAATGAATAATATTATGTAATAAAAATTAATAATTAAAAAAAAGTAGTGTTACATACGTTCGGTTGGAGACGTTTTAATTTCTGTTGTTTCTCCTTCAGTTCCTTCGGTAGAGGAAGTCTTAATAGTTTTTGTAGTTTCATAAGTATCTGCTTCAGTGCCTTCTGTAGCAGCTGTTTTGATAATAGTTGTTCCTGAAGTTTTTTCTTTTTCTTCAGTGGTACCTTCTGTTGAAAGGCTGGCTTTCGTTGAACAGGATCCCGGTTGACAGGAATAGGCGTTGTCTATACATTGACATTTCTTGCAGCCAGGTTCATCATATACTTTGCCAGGCTGAAATTTATAATAATAATAATAATGATGCTTATTCACAAAAAAATATATATAGAAATACAATATACCTATTTAATAAAAAAATGTAAAAAAACATTTTTTATAATCACAGAAGCTGCAAGTGTTGATGGCTTACAACTTGTACGTGATATCCTAATATGTTCATACATGACAGAATTGGATAAGTATCGAGTATATCAAGTAAGTCAGGGCTTAAGATCACAATAGGGATCTGATTTCTATAAATCGGTGTATAATATATTTATATAAAAAAATATTTTTATTAATAATAAGAAAAAAGTGAATATTTTCAATATATTATGTATTACTTTTTTTAAGTATTTTGTCCATATTATTTTTTAAATAATATAATTTTGATATATTTTGTAGATCAACTTGGATCTGATTAAAGAGTTTTGGGCCCAAGTAGTCAAAACAGCGTTGTCCTATAATTTTATCTCGCTTGGACAAGTTGTACTTTTTTTTCTGTTTCTTGTGTCATAGATATGTTCTGAACGTAATTTTTTCCATGAAATTACTAATTTTATAGAGCTCATCATTTATTATAATAATTCATTTAGATTTTTTTAAATGACAGTCAACTATCGCAGACAACAGATTATCAACATGTCCTATTCGCTCAGTGCGAAGTCATGGTAGGGGAAGCCAAAGCGATACTAACGCTAGCTGCGGATAATTCGTGCATTTTAGGGCGATATTTTGTAATTTTGGCATATCAAATACACGTATACATTTTACTACTTTTTCAAAAAAGTAGGTAAAACCAATACAATAAACAACCGGAGTTGCTGTGTAGAAAATTGTAAAAATACTAGCAAAAAAAAAACAGTAAAAATTATAAAAATTTTCAGTAGCAAAGTGGAAATTGAATCAAAGAAATAAATGGATAGGTGTACAATAAGAAGAAAAATTACCTTTATTTTTGTAATAATCACAGTAATACTAGAAAATGTTCGTTCACCAAGGACTAGACTTCAAGATTTCTAACTTCACGCTATTATTTAATGGTATTTTTTCATTTTGACGTTCCTCAAAGACAACTTATTAGACTTAGGCAACTTCTCATACATTTTCCCGTAAATACTGTTGCCTGTCTATATTTTATTATTGATTTTTATTGATTAAACTTATTTTTTTCTAATTTAAGGTATAATAATAATAATAATAATAATAATAATAATAATAATAATAATAATAATAATAATAATAATAATAATAATAATAATAATAATAATAATAATAATAATAATAATAATAATAATAATAATAATAATAATAATAATAATAATAATAAAAAATTAATGTTTTACTTGTTTTACAAATCCATATACTTTTATCAAAATTAAAATATATTCTTTTTAATTACGAATTCTATTAAAAATTGTATTTGTCAGTATACACAGAAATAGTCCATTAGTACCTAAAATGATTTGGCGCTGCTGTCACGCGCGGAGCGAATAGCTAAGCAACCGTCAAAGCGCTGAGGTCTTACGTAATCAGCTTAAAGATGGTCTGGATATGCCTAGAAAAAGTGAATGAGCTAGGCGAGGAAAATACAGTTACTCTCACTTGTGTCCCGGGACATAACGGGGTAAAGGGTAACCAGATTGCAAATAGTCTCGCAAGGAAAGGGACTTAAACACTTAAACAATATATTAAAATAGAATTGGACAGTAAAAGAACTAACAATTGGAATAATATATTGTAGCTAAAGCTAAGATATTTTCTGGTGAATATATTCAAAAAATATCGGAAGCCTGTATCTGCCTGAGCAAGAACAGGCTACGCATTGTAACAGGGATCGTTACCAGGAATTGACAACTTAAAAAATACCTTAGTAATCTGAGAGTAGTAAAACATAGTAAGTGTAGATTATGTGAGGAAGAAAAGAATGACATTTCCATTGAAGTGAACTTCCTTCAGAAGATAGAATTGGAAAGGTCCTTAAAGGCATCGGGACATTTTCTTCCTACATCAGCAACAGAAGCTGGCACAATATATCTTTTACGTTGCAGTATATCAATAATACCCCATACCTAAAGTGACCATCCATCCCGATTTAAGCAGGATACTCCCGATTTAAAGCCACTAGTCCTGATTTAACATGTGTCCCGATGTAACATGTGTCCCCATTTAACATGTATCCCAATTTAACGTATGTCCCGATGTAAAAAAGCGATTTGATCCCGCTTTTGTACCGCTTTCGTCCCGCTTTCTTCCCCCTTTCGTCCCGATTTTGTCCCAATTTTGTCCAGCTTTTGTCATGCTTTCGATTCGCTTTTGTCGCGCTTTTGTCACGATTTTGTCCTACTTGTGTCCCGATTTTGTACGACTAAAAAAAAGAATGGTGACTTTTTTAATAGAATTCGTTGACGGTTTTCAAAATATGGTCACTTTACTTATACCCAATATAAGTGACAGTCATTGACTCCTTTTAACCCAATGGTTCCATAATTAAGATGTGATTATATTGATGAATAGTATATTATTTTCAAATGATATAAATCTAAAAATTCTCTTAAATATTTAAACTTTTAAAGGACCCCCCTTAACTTCTTTGAAACATATTTAGTTTCTAGCGCTCATTTTAAATGACGGTCAATAATTAGTTTAAGATATGTAATTTTTAAATTATTTACTAGAGGGCTAACATTGGGAAGTCCAGGAGAGTATGATGCAAATGGTATATATTATAGTATGGAAGAGCCAAATAGAATAAATTCGGTAATCAATAAATGGGGGGCGTGTTCAGAAAAACGCTTGGACACATCGATTGGTATTTTAAGCTGCGCAATTTTTTTTAACAAAAAATTCTTATACAGAGTATCATGTAACATTGGCCAATACCAACTTTCTTATTTTAAATTTAACATACTATATATTTTTCATCTTTGGGATTCTTCAGAAATTTCTAGACATATATTATGTACTGTTCTATACCTAACTGTTTCGGAAATATTAAATGTTTTCAGATTTATTGCAAAATTTAACATTAACAAAATAAAATTGTTTGATTTCAGAAATTCGGTACAACACACTCAATACTTATTTCCCATTTAAGTCTTGATAATAAGAAAGTTGGTATTGGCCACTGTTACATTACAACTCCTTTAGAAAAAGTTTTTGTTAAAAACATTCGCAAGTAAATATACCAATGGACGTGTCCGAGAATTTTTCCGAACACGCCCCCATTTATTTGTTACCGAATTTATTTCATTTGGCTGTTCCACACTGTATTTATTTTTCTCTATATTTATGTTAATTGATTGTAATTTATACCCTGTTATATATTTTTTTTAAAAGAAAGGTTCAGTCTTATGTTTAACAGCATGAACAGGCGATTTCAATTAAAGAATACCTTTAATTTAATATTGTGATGCGAAAGCCATCTCTGTTCCTTGTTTACTCCTTGCCCGCAGTATGAAGTCTAACGCTAGCTATATAGAGACAAACACACCGCTTCGAGAAACTACCGGAGTGATACCTTTGCGGCGTATGAGTCATAGAGAGGCAGTTCCAGATCATTGTGAAAAGCCGATAGTATTCTAGTACAGAGCTGGCTTTATACAAATTGCGCGAGTTTGTCGACGGACGGGGAGATTCAAATGAAGTATTGGGCAGTAAAGACAAATTGTAATATATAAATTAGAATTGTGAGTTATAATAGTGTCTAAGTATTATATAAATTAATTAGTACGTTATAAATAAAGTGTTTTAAATAAATAAATAAACTATAAATAAATTAATCAAACCTTACAATATGTATAATTATAAAATTTACCTTCATTGGTTTTCCTTCTTCCGAAACACATAAACAGGACTCTTCTGATACACACGTGTTTTCGTTAAACCAGACTTGTCCTTTAGGACAAGTTTTGCGTTTGTCGGCGGATACACATCCTGCCTCACATTTAACGTCACCCCTACAAAGTCCTTTTTTCTTAACCAAGTAGTCGTAGTATAAACATAACTTGTCACATTCTACAGCACAGTCGTCGTAAACTAATCCAGGTCCACATATATCTAAAAAAATAATTAAATGAGAAACATCTACAAGTATATAGTAAAATTGAACGAATTGAAGATAAAAGAAACAAACAAAACAAAATGAGATACCTAAGTATTTTATACACAGGGCAGCATAACAATAAAGACGCCCGAAGGAAAAATATAATAGATTTCGTAAAGTGGAAAATTTAAGTATCTATGAATAATATTCGCTGCTAAAACCTCAAGAAGGAACAAATACATTGTCCATCAACCTAATATTATCTATTGGACACGCTCCAACCTCTTGGAGCACTGCTAGAGTATGTTTTATTAGCAAGAGTACCTGCAAACCTATTGAATTAATGTTTTTTGCTAAAATTAGAGAAAATACTTCTTGAAAGATTTATCGAATGACAGTGAACTATGTTATTACTTTATTCCCAGCTTGCCTAGATGACAAATAAATCAAAGACTACAATCTTTTCTTTAAATTAAATAAGTTATCGACCAAAAAAAGAATGAGATGGGCAAAATTAATGTATCCTGCTTATCTATTACGATGCCTTGTGCTCTATGGTCTCGTTGGTGAGTGCACTCTTCCATAAGGACCTACAAGGGACTGACAGTAAGACTGGTCTTCATCAGGTAAAGGAAAGTATGTAACGTGTTTAAAGATAAAGTTACTTGCTCATTTTAAATTAAGAAAGAAATAAAATAAAAATGTAAAACAAGTATATTCAGCTAGAACCATTCAACAGCTCAACGGTATTGAAAGGAAAGTATGCCTGATTGTCACAGAAGCTATTATAACGACCTAAACAACAGCCCTAGAAGTCCTGCTAAACCTAATACCACTGCACGTATTTATTCAAGGCGAAACCAGGTCTGTCACATATAGACTACACAAAGGTCCATCATCCATAAGTAGTTTGAATGGCCGTGATTACAGAAAGTTATATAAAGATTTGCAGAAGGATCAAATAATGAGAAATGCTCCAAAAATATAGCTTTCAAAAGCAATATAAAGTAAGTATGCCAGATAGGAGAGCATAGACAGGAGGACCTCCTATTCACGCAGAATTCACCTAGTATACAGATGGCTCCGAAACCCACGAAGGTTTAGGAGTAGGTATATAAAGTACCAAGCCAAATACAAGAATCTAACTGAGCTAAGGTAAACAGGCAGAAATAGCAGTAATACATCACTGCGCAAAAGAGGTATTAAGACATAAAGTAAATGAAAACATCATTGTTATAGACTCAGATAGTCACTCAATTTCAAGCAGGTTTTCTCAAAGTTTACGTGGGACTGTTTGGAAGCCCTAACAGATCTTGTAATCAAAACAAACTAACCTGAGCCTAGGAACCAGGCCACAGAGGATATAAGGGCAACGAAGAAGCTAATTTACTAGCTCGAGGAGCCTCAAAGGCCAGAGCCCTCCTATGGTGTCACAAAGAGAGCTATCAGAACATACACATAAACAGTGGATGTTTAAAAAATGTTAGAAATGGTGGGAAAACTTACCTGGATAGAGACAGACCCATGAGTACTCTTAATAATGGGAGTTCTCTTTGGCCTATCTCTGTCTATTGAAAATTAGATCTAAAGAGTTAGTTTGAAATTCACGGCTGTTTAAGATTTAGGACCTCAACTCCAAGACAACCCAGAGAAAAAAATTATATTAAATAGGTAACTATTAATTTATTAAAACAACATTTACCTGGTGCAATTGTTATTACTTCTTTTTCTTCGCCTAAAAAAAATAAGAAAAAATATTTTAATGTTGGTTTTAACCATGATAAAATCAATTAACAAACAATAAATATGTACACAAATCTATAAAGCTGTTTTTAGATATATTAACGTCAGTGTGCTAACTGTGAATTCTTCGAAAAACAATAAACCAATTTGTTTGTGTGTTTTTTTTTGCATTAAAGAGACCGGAAATTGCACATAGCGCATGTTGTCTATTTCAACCTTAAGTAATCCACCTATTGTTTCCATGAGGCCACCCAAATTGCCCGAATTTCTATTTTACGATCATCTCCGCGTGAGTTGACTCATCATGGAATTTTTTGTTAGTATTATGAGCAATTTCAAGTTAAAAATGCAACGACGTATCGTGAAAAATTGTATATACTTATAAGTGTCAATATTATAAAAGATAAGTATATTCGTTTTCACCGGTAAATATTTATTGTTTTGCCTTAAAGCCGCTATATGATCCTTTAGGCTGACTATTTCAGATCCGCATCAAATATTTCAGAAAACAGATGTCATAGTAATTACATAAATTACGAAAGGACACAATTTTGAACATTTAATTTAGTCATACGTAAATAGGAAGTAAATAGGCATTGTTGTTAAAGAAATTTTGCTTTTAAAAAGTAGTTTTATAAAAATATTCACTAAAGGTAGTTTTTAACCCTTTTTGGTACCTCAATTAGAAATAAAGAAGCACAGTTGCTAACGAAATTTTATTTTTATAAAAAAATACAAGATGACCTAATTAAAATTTTTAATTTCCTCTTATTTTCGGTCAAATTGGAAGTGAATCTTGAACAATAAGTATTAAAACAGTGAAATGTTCAATATGATCTAGTACAGTGTTTTTTAAACTTTTTTGGTAAGAAACCTTTTTGAAAAGCGAAATATTTGACAGAACCCTAAACATATAATCGAAAAATCGATTTATCGTGTAATCACCTTTTTAATTTATCGATTATTTTCGAATAATCGATAATTTTTCATTTTAACATTATAATAATCGATTTTAAAGAGACTACGAAAAAATAGATTATTTAAAAACCATCGCTTGATCAAAAATATTGGATTATTTAAAATAATGGATAATTCAGTTATTTTTTTTAAATTGATTTATTAGTTAATCGACTTTTAAATGAATCGATTATTTTAGATTTTTTAACGATAATTTAATAGTCGATTTTAAAGGATATACGAAAAAATATAAATTATATAAAAACAATCGCTTGATCGAAAGTAATTGATTATTTAAAATAATCAATAATTCGGTTATTGGAGAAATCGACTTATCGGTTAATCGGCTTTCTAATTAATCGATTATATTCGATTATTTTTAATTATTTTCGATTATTTTCGATTATTTTCGATTATTTTCGATTATTTTCGATTATTTTCGTTATTTTCGATTATTTTCGATTATTTTCGATTATTTTCGATTATTTTCGATTATTTTCGATCATTTTCGATTATTTTCGATTATTTTCGATTATTTTCGATTATTTTCGATTATTTTCGATTATTTTCGATTATTTTCGATTATTTTCGATTATTTTCGATTATTTTCGATTATTTTCGATTATTTTCGATTATTTTCGATTATTTTCGATTATTTTCGATTATTTTCGATTATTTTCGATTATTATCGATTATTTTCGATTATTTTCGATTATTTTCGATTATTTTCGATTATTTTCGATTATTTTCGATTATTTTCGATTATTTTCGATTATTTTCGATTATTTTCGATTATTTACGATTATTGTCGATTATTTTTAATTATTGTCGATTATTTTCAATTATTTTTGATTATTTTCGATTATTTTTGATTATTTTCGATTATTTTCGATTATTTTCGATTATTTTCGATTATTTTCGATTATTTTCGATTATTTTCGATTATTTTTGATTATTTTTGATTATTTTTGATTATTTTTGATTATTTTTGATTATTTTTGATTATTTTTGATTATTTTTGATTATTTTTGATTATTTTTGATTATTTTTGATTATTTTTGATTATTTTTGATTATTTTTGATTATTTTTGATTATTTTTGATTATTTTTGATTATTTTTGATTATTTTTGATTATTTTTGATTATTTTTGATTATTTTTGATTATTTTTGATTATTTTTGATTATTTTTGATTATTTTTGATTATTTTTGATTATTTTTGATTATTTTTGATTATTTTTGATTATTTTTGATTATTTTTGATTATTTTTGATTATTTTTGATTATTTTTGATTATTTTTGATTATTTTTGATTATTTTTGATTATTTTTGATTATTTTTGATTATTTTTTTGATTATTTTTGATTATTTTTGATTATTTTTGATTATTTTTGATTATTTTTGATTATTTTTGATTATTTTTGATTATTTTTGATTATTTTTGATTATTTTTGATTATTTTTGATTATTTTTGATTATTTTTGATTATTTTTGATTATTTTTGATTATTTTTGATTATTTTTGATTATTTTTGATTATTTTTGATTATTTTTGATTATTTTTGATTATTTTTGATTATTTTTGATTATTTTTGATTATTTTTGATTATTTTTGATTATTTTTGATTATTTTTGATTATTTTTGATTATTTTTGATTATTTTTGATTATTTTTGATTATTTTTGATTATTTTTGATTATTTTTGATTATTTTTGATTATTTTTGATTATTTTTGATTATTTTTGATTATTTTTGATTATTTTTGATTATTTTTGATTATTTTGATTATTTTTGATTATTTTTGATTATTTTTGATTATTTTTGATTATTTTTGATTATTTTTGATTATTTTTGATTATTTTTGATTATTTTTGATTATTTTTGATTATTTTTGATTATTTTTGATTATTTTTGATTATTTTTGATTATTTTTGATTATTTTTGATTATTTTTGATTATTTTTGATTATTTTTGATTATTTTTGATTATTTTTGATTATTTTTGATTATTTTTGATTATTTTTGATTATTTTTGATTATTTTTGATTATTTTTGATTATTTTTGATTATTTTTGAGATTATTTTTGATTATTTTTGATTATTTTTGATTATTTTTGATTATTTTTGATTATTTTTGATTATTTTTGATTATTTTTGATTACTTTTGATTATTTTTGATTATTTTTGATTATTTTCGATTATTTTTGAATAATTTTAATTATTTTAGCTTATTTTCGATTTTTCAAAGATAATCGAAAAATCGGTTTTAAAGAAAATACAAAATAATCAATTGGTTGAAAATATTGGATTATTTGAAATAATGGATAATTCGGTTATTTTTTTTAGAAATATCGATTTGTCGGTTAATCGGCTTTTTACTTAAGATTATTTGATCATTTTTTATTTTTTAAAATAATCGATTTTAAAAGAATTAGGAAAAAATTGATTATTTGAAAATAATCGATTGATCGAAAATAATTGATTAATTTCAATAATCGATCATTCATTTCGATAATCGCCCATTTGTAGCAACCGGGTGACTTTTATTAGATTTAAATTTTAAAATGATGAATCTAGTTCTTAGAAATATGTATTTCTAAAGTTTTATTTACCATATCCTCTATATTTAGTATTCCTAAAGAAAAAAGCTTAAATATGCCTTTTTCTGAGGTTACAATACAAAACAGCATTTTTTCATTTTGACTAATTTTTAATAATATGAAATAGCCGTAGAAAAAACATAATATTCAACTAATAAGGAATGCTCACTGATTAGGTTTATAGTGTTCAGCACATACTGCCATTATAATAATCGAAGAAAATAAGTACCACATATTGTTCGATTGACAATATTCTATTTCAACATTTTATTGTAGTCTCTTGCAGAAAAGTGATTAGTAAATAAACGTTAACGAAATATTCTATAAAAAACTTTTGCCTTCTCTTTAGATACATAAAATGTCATTGCATCTGTTTGATATTAAAAAATTAAGTTAATTTTATTTCATATTACAACATATTTTAAGTAAATCTAATAGTTTATGATGCTAATAGACCAAGTCCGTCTCTGCCACAGAGTTTGGGTCTCCTCCCAGTTCCCCCACTCCGTTAACCTTTCTTTAGGAATTGGCAACATTCGCGCCGGTTAAACATGTACGGCCTCTATATTCTAAGCTTTAACCTAAATAAAATAAAATAAAACACTTACATGCTGGTCTAACTTTGTAAACAATATTTGGCCAATCGCATACATTAGTAACAGGATTGTACAAAGTACCCTCTGCACAATTCATCTTCACCCATTTGTTGTCTTCCATGTCAGGTGTGCAAACGAAGTAAACAGAGCAGTTGTCATAGTCTACTTTAGTTTCTCCGACAATACAACTCGGAGCATTGGTAAAGAACTCTTCTTCTTCACTTGATTCGCCGGTAGTCGTTCTGTAGGTGGTGGTTTTATATTCTTGAATTGTGGTGTATTTACAACTTGGTCTTATCTGTTGAAAGTATATTAATATTAATTCAAAATTCTCTAGAACCACATAGATAAAAAAGAAGAAGTAGACCTAAATAAAATTGAAACAAAAGTGTATGACAAATATTACCAAAGAAGCAAACGAACTGAAAGGAGTGGCGAATTTTCATTAGAAGCAACAGAGTAGAGTAGATGGGATATCCCCGATACCTTACTCTATAAAAAAGAAATTAAATCACATAAAACACAACAACATTGTGCATAATTACAGGATAGTGGTGCTCTTTATGTTTGAACTATACAAGATTGTTCTCGGGTAAAGCTCAC
Source organism: Psylliodes chrysocephalus (assembly GCA_927349885.1). Classification (NCBI taxonomy): domain Eukaryota; kingdom Metazoa; phylum Arthropoda; class Insecta; order Coleoptera; family Chrysomelidae; genus Psylliodes; species Psylliodes chrysocephalus. Next base: position 93,138,488 of record OV651813.1, read on the forward strand.
TCCCCAGTTCACTTTATAGTAGAGTGGAGTAAAGTAGAAGCAGAGTTCACTAAATTACGTCTGTATCCATATGGATATGTCCATAAACTTCGTTGGGCACATAAAAATGGTAACATAGAAAACTATCACAGCTCTAACGAAGCCTAACATAACACGACCGTTGGACTATAATAAAAGAACAGTGTGACCCATTTAATTATCTTATAGATATATAAAAAGATCCATAAGAGGAAAATAATTATTCAAATGGCAAGACTGGATCAGAATGGATACAGGGGTAAAATATACATTACCAGACTTGGAGAAAGACAAAAAAATGGATTTTGTTTTTAGATGTGATGAAAATACCCATCTTTTTGAGTTGGAGATAATTTGAAAGCCACCTTTACTAGAAAAATGTACGGTCTGTTTTTGGGTCTTTATTCGCTGTAAGATATTGGATTGTTGAAGTGAAGACTTACATCTACAGTACTGCAGAGCAACGCGTAAAATTAGAAGATGCTAAAAGAAGTTCGTTACTACGTAATGGGAATTAAAGGGGTCAATTTAGATTCTTGAGATACTTTATTATTAGTTTTTTAGTACGCAGACGTGTAACAGTCTACAGTTACAATTAAATTATATTTCAATTATTTCTTACTCATGAAACGTCTAGATAAGTTATCAAATATAGATTTTTTTAAGTTAAACGGTTATATTTTTTCGAAATTCATGGCCCCACTTTCGTAACTCCTTTGAGGTACAACTCGGTATAGAGGTAAATTGCGATAAAATCATCATATTTTGAGTTCTCCAACATGCACCTGTTCTGTGTCGGTACTTATGCGGTATATCTATTCCCTATATCATTTTATGCTTTAACTTACTTTAATAACTTCACGTGGATAATCGCACGTGTGTTTAACAGGATTGTAAAGGGATCCATTTATACAGATATCCTGTACCCAACGATATCCACTGTTGTCATTCAAACAGATATAATATTTGGCACAATCGTCTCTATCTTCTTTCTTTTCACCTAAAATGTTTAGTTAATTATATATTTTTTTATAGTGGAGTCAAATTCAAAGTGTTAAAGCTGCAATTCTGGTAGGTTTGTTTTAATTCTTTGTTTAACTATAAATTTATCATAGGTAATACTACGAGTCCTCCAAATTTAATAGATCAAATGTGAAAAGATTATTTTTTGAATCATTTTGTATGAAAAATATATTTCGAGTAGGTAATCTAAAAGTGTTTATTAAACATTCTATAAATGTATTTTATATTAATATGATTTTCTTTAATGAATATGTCAACAGTTGTAAGAGCTGATCATGCATAACTGCTGCGACATAAAGTTGATTATTATTTGACATTTGCTAAATTTTATAAATCTTATTGTGATTTCTTTGTCTTAAACTTGATCTGCTTAATTCATATTAATTTAAAATTTTTAGATATTCAAAAAATGATGTTTAATGGTTAAAAATTGAGTGATGATATGGGTTAGTTTTATGTGTCTTATAAGTGATTTAACACAAACAAAAACATGTTAGTTTTACTAATAAATATTACCTATTTTAATTTTGTGCAATAGAATTAACAATAATTTTGAAAATTGTGAATTTAATATATCATAGACCGCAAATCGCAATCCGAATAGTCAGAAATATCTGAAATAAGTCTTAGAATAATTTAAAAATTCGGAAGCAAACAAAAAATCACCTTACGAATTATTAAGACCATTCCCGAACCCCAAAAGTGAAAACAAATACTTGGAGATTTGAAAAAAAAGTCTGTTGTCTCCAGGATTCGAACACAGATATCTTTGTTTTTCAAACAAATGCCCTTACCGCTAGATCATGACGATATTGACTGACGAGATTCCTAGACAGCAATTTGATGACCAGGGGGTCGATTCTCGACTTTTATTCCCATGGGAAAATAAAATTTTCCCATGGGAATTCAGTTTTCGTATTCTCGGCATAAGCGGTGGAATATTTTCCAATGAGAAGTATGGGAAAATATTCCCCTGCTTGCGAGCATTGGAAATTGTGTTTTCCAATGGGAATTGTACTAGAGTTTGCGCATTAAAGTCGAAAATTTGACGAAAGACTAAGACATAACCAAAGATTATTGGATATCTTGGATTTTTGGTGAAATTGTAGTTAAAACATGTTTTTTGTGTATTTATAAATTGATATTATTTTATTTATGTGGGTATATTATTTTTACCTCTCTTTCACTAAGAAACTGATTTTCTTAAATTAGTTAGAAATTGTGGGAGCTGCTAAGGGACTGGCAAATAGGTAACACAAATTGAGAAATTTGTAGTAAATTTAATAAGACCTTTTCGAAAATTTTATTATTTCCGTTAACGAAAGAATTTCTTATATATATAGTTTCTCGAAACTTTCGTTGCTCTTCTATACAAAAGCTACTTATTCTTTTTTCAATATGTGAAAAGAAAAACTAAAAATAACTCGATAAGTTTTAATTATACATAATCGAATATTTTCACTTGTCCTCGGTCAAGCTAGCGATTGCTCGGCACGGCATCTGCTCCAGCGCAGAGGCTCGGCAGGTAATCGGTTACCCAAAAACCACAACAAATACAAATAATACCAACAGTAAATTTTAAAATATCTTTAATGTTATTGGTTATTTCGAAATATTCGTGAACTTAATATCAGACATACGTGAAACTATTATTTCCATGGGAATGTCTATTCCGACAAGTTCGAGAATTGCATAACCTATTACCATGGGAATATAAGTAGTGGAATCTTTTCCCATGGGAAAATTTTCCAATGAACTCGAGAATCGAGCCCCAGGGGTAGTATTCTCGAATCACGAATACCGACATTCGCATACGTGTTTTACAATGTGTCTCACTTTGTTGAACGAAAACCAAGTGAGACAAATCATAAATCTCGCATGCGAATCTATATTCGTGACTCGAGAATACCTACTACCCCAGGGGCAGAATTCTCGAATCTCGCAAGAAAATTGTCGCACACGACAAATTTCGCATACCAAATTCGCATGGTTGTTAAAAATCGTATTCTCAAAAAAGAGTGAATCTAAAATCACCAGCGAGAAATAATGCGAAGGATTTTATGTGGAAACGTAGCAAATTATGTCATCTGTCAACATTAGTGGATGTTCTGTGTTCTGTTTATTTATTAGAGCCCCTCTAAGAAATTTAGACAATTTTGAAGCAAATAGCAGAATGTCTCTAAACTGCGTTTTTTTTTTCTATAAATATGGAAGAGCACCAATATTGCAATGCTAATCAGAAAACGAAATATTAAAATAGGTCACGAAAACATCCTGCTGATACTCTATACTTGGGGGCATTATAACATGCTATAGTTACAATATCTATCAAGAGCCGCGTTGACTCCTTAGACAGCGTTACTCAAAGTGTGCTCCGCGAAGCCCTGGGGCTCCGCAAAGCCTTTGTGAGGGCTCCGTGAAGTAAATAATAGTCATAATAAAAAAAAACAAGCAGTACTATCGCCACAAAAGGGAGGGACTTTTTTTTTAGAAATGTGTTTAGGGCTCCGTCAAATATTTCACTTTTAAAAAAGGTTCCGTCGCCAAAAAAGTTTGAGAAACACGAAACGCTGCCTTATAAAGTCGAAAATGCTTGATAAATAACACATAATTATTTTAAAAGGGATTTTTATAGACAAACTTCTTCCTTCTATGATGTCACTCTTTAATAGCCAGCAAATGTTAATTTCATCAAAATCTGCCACATCCATATTTACGGTCCACAAAGTCGCATACGAATTTAAATTCGAGCACTTTAGACCACTCGTGTTGAATTCACGTGACATTTGTCGTATGCTGTTTTCGAGAATACACTTTTTTAAAATCACCTAGTTGCTATTCGACATTTTACTAATCTCGCATGCGAATCGAGGTATTCGACATTCGAGAATACTACCCCAGACGCCGTTTCAGATTTGTTCTCAAATCTTCAAATACCTCTATACAGCCGGTATATATGAGAAATGCATTAACAAAGATTTAAGGTACATTTTAGTCTTTTAAAAGTTTTAAAATTATGTATAATTGTCAGTTGAAAAGGTAAACAAAGTTTAATCAAAAGACAAAAATGAAGAAATGGTTTAATCAGTGTAAAACTCAATGATTATCTAGGATCGCGAGCTTTTATTGGTTGAAATTACAAAATTTGACACATTTGACAGAAGAAAAAATAAGCAATGTAAAATAATAATAAAGTATTTTTTTACAAATAGGTCGGATTTTTGACAATTATTTTAAGATGTTTTTCGTTTTTTTTTAGTCTAGCAACTTTCGTTTTAATTTTAAGATTAAGGGTACACAGTTTGCTTTTAAAGAAAAAATTGCAACCCTCTAGTGATGTATAAAAATACATTATATAGATCCATAAGTATGTAGTGGACAAATTTTAACATAATATCTCCTCCTTTCAACCTCTTGGAGGGTAACATTTTTAAACAAAATAAGAATACAGGTGATACCTCATTTTAAAGGATTTTAAATTTCCTATTTAGTAATTTAATAATTTTTTATTTTTTTGACTCTTCATAAGGAAAATTATATTTGAAATTTTTTTTAATAGATATATTTTTATTAGTAATTATTTTATTATATTATATTTTACCTTGAATACATCCAGGAGCTTGGGTGGTTATTAATTCAAAAACAGTAGTAGGCACATATGTGGTTGTTTTTTGGCATTCGGGTCTAACAGGTATCACTTCATTTGACCGATCGCATGTCGTGGTCACAGGGTTGTATAAAGTGTTCTTTTGGCAAACGTTTTCTACCCAATGGTTTTCTGTTTGTCCAAAAGTACATACGTAGTATTTTGTACAATCATAGGGATCTACCTTGCTTTCTCCAACGTAACAGACTGGAGCTTTTGTAACTATTTCAGCTTCAGTTGTTGGTTGTTCTGTTGAACTCACGCATTCTGGTCTAACCGGATATACCTCTCCTGGTAAATTGCACGTTTTTGTAACAGGGTTATATAAAGTGTCCTTTCCGCAAACTTTTTCTACCCAATGATTCTCGGTTGGTCCAAATGTACATACATAATATTTGGCACAGTCATATAAATCAAGCTTGCTCTCTCCAACATAACATACAGGAGGAGCATTTGTGACTATTACACCTTCTGTTGTTGGTTGGTTTGTTGTTCTTACGCATTCTGGTCTAAGAGGATAAACTTCTCTTGCCCATTCACAAGATTTTGTGACAGAGTTATATAAAGTGCCTTTAGCGCAAGTTTCCTCGACCCAACGGTTCTCAGTTTGTCCAAAAGCACACATGTAGTATTTAGTACAATCATATACATCTAGTTTGCTTTCTCCAACAATGCAGACAGGAGCGTTTGTGACGATTTCAGCTTCTGTTGTTTGGGGTATAAAAGTTGTTGATTCTCCTAGAAATTAAAATATTTTATTAATTTAATATTTAGGCACTGATACATTTTCTATCTGTGACGATTATAATAAAACATTTCTTACCACAATCACATAGAACTCTGATTTCGAAATCTGGACAAACTTTTTTTCCTTTAACATCTGATCTGCAAATCAGACCGTGTTCCAAAGAACATTCAACATCTAATCCTGTGTCTTTTGCAGAAACACCGTCTTTAACTGTGCGACATTCTATTGCTGTTATCATTTCTGTACCACACTTAGCAGAATCCTTCAAGTTCAGCTAAAAAATATGAGAACATCGGTATATATCTTTGGAAGTCAATTTCTTAGGAATCCGTTTTACTAATATTGTTAGGTATATTATAAACGGTGCACTTTGAAACTTACCAAAACTAATGAAGAAGGTAGAGGTTCATTTTCCACTGTCCTAAGTTCATCGTTATCTCTTGGTTGGTCTTGATTAATCCAACTAGTCCAACCTTCTTCACATTTTACGTATTGTTCATTCTGTAGCGTTGTAGATGGCAATGCTGTAGTCGTGCATGGTTCTCCTCTGAAAGAAATATGAAATTAAAGATATTGAAATACTTGCCTACATATCTTGTTTAAATTTGGAACCTCTTTAATAATTTCAGTGAATAAAAAAATACAGTTAGAGTGTCACAGAGTATTCATTAAACCTATTCTATTTTATAAGTATTTTAAATATTTAACTAGTTATGCTATGATTATTAGCTATATAAACACGTAGACAATGATTTAAATATCAAGTGCAGATGGTTATTTTTGTAAAAATAGTTTTTGAAATTTTATAGCTCAAAATTTATTAAAGTTCAGTTAAATTTAAACAGAATGTGGTGATTGCAATATCTTACTTTTTAATTTCACCCTGTTGGATATGATTTTTGACTTTGATGACTAATCAAAAAACAATTTTGTATGATTACTACAATTGGTGACCTCAACTGGAAAAATAGGAATACTGCACATTAAGCATATTCAAATATCTGCAGAATTTGACAAAGGAGCAGTTAAGCAAAATACTTGTTTACTTTGGAATAACACCATGTGGGACTGCTTCAGATATGAAAGTAACGTAAGAAGGAGAAATAGTAAAAAAGGTATGATGCAAATAAGATTAATCCTTTCGAATACGACTTCAGAGAATGTTTAAAAAAGTTAGAACTACCAGAAAATGAGGATTTAGAAATTAAATATTAGAAAATAAAATACAAAATTTGGAAAATATATGCAATCGTTTAATGTTGATCATGAAAGCTAGTGATGAACGTTTTAATAAATTAGAAAGTCTAATTAATAAGTCCGCAAATTATTACACCTCCAACTGACTTACCTCCAACTAACAATGGTGATAATGTTAAATGTACATCCATTCAGGAAAAAATAACAATAAAAAATGACTGTGAGTTCCATCGTGCTAAATCTATTTTTTTGCCTACCTTTTGGAAACATGAACCAGAGCTATGGTTAAACACAATAGAAACAATTTTTAAAATAAATAAAATTCATTCAAAAACAATTAAATTTAGATAAGTATTAACAGCATTGAATTGTTATTACACAAAATTCTAATCTGTTCAAAAATCAAGAATCACTTAATGCTTACTCTATTCTCAAATCGCAATAAATAAAGAACTATGAAATCACTGAAAAGACAAAATTACGAAATTATTCAAAGAGTGTCAATTAGGCGATATGAAATAGTCAACTTTATAGAAAAAATACAGATTTAGCCTCTGGACAAATGTCTAGAAACTTTATTGTACTAGCTTGGCTTAAAAAGCTACCAATAACAAGTTATTTGAGCATTTCAATCAAAATTATCAGATGATGAAAACAGAACAAATTTGTACCGTGAAATGTCATCAATCGAAAGTAAACTTGATGAATTAATCAAGAAAATGAATGAAGCATCATGTAGCCGAAATAGATCTAGGGAACGAGAATTTAGCCCATGTCCTAGAAAACGTAATTTCAGATCGAAATCAAGATAATCGTCACCCTCTTATAACAAAAGCAATCCAATATTCCACTACCACCGAAGATTTGGGATTAAGGCTTTTAAGTGTGAACCACCTTGATCATTTGAAACCGCCAGTCGTTAATGGCGGCAAACAATCTTGGCGAAACTAGAGAATGTCGTCTATATATTAAGGATATTAATAACAACATTGATTATTTAATAGATACGGGTGCCGATATATATGCCCTACCGAAACAAAGTTATGCTGACAGATCTTCAAATAAAATTTGATATGCGGAAAACTGCTCACCTTTAAAGAAAAGACTTTAACGGTGGATTTAGGACTTGGAAAAAACTATACTTGAACATTTGTAATAGCAAATATTGATAAGGCCCATAATCAGAGCAGATTTCTTACGTTCAAATAAAATTTTAGTGGATCTAGGAAACAAAATAATTTGTGATATTAGCAGAGATATTTGAACGAATTGTCAAGTAACTAAAGTTAGAGAATGTACATAACTTCAATAAATAAGATTTCACCATATTTAAAAATTTTAATCCAGTTCCCTAACCTATTAAATTCTATTAATGACAAAAAAGTTGAAATGGCAGATGTTTCACATTAAATAATTACGGAAAGGTCTCCAGTTCACTATAAGGTCCGTAGATTAAATCCAGAAAAATTAGCAGATGCAAATAAAGAATTCAGCAGTCTTTTAGAAGCTAAAATAATTCGCCCATCAAAAAGCTCATGGTTAGAAAACCAAATGGTGAATAGAGAGCATGCGGAGATTAAACATTAAAACTGTACCTGATCGTTATCAGATTTCAAATAATAAAGATTTTACATTCCACCTTAAAAACAAAAAAGGCTTTCCATTAAATTCCTGTGTCACCAGAAGACATAGAGAAGACAGTAATAATTACACCTTTTGGACTTTTTGAATACCTCAAAATGCCATTTGGGTTAAGCCCAAAAATGCCAAAAATTTTGTTAGTTTCGAGGAATTAAAGTCAATATAAGATTCACCTTAGAAAATTATTTACAAGGCTTAAAAAATATGAAATTCTAATAAATCATCAAAAATGCGAATTTGGTCCAACCACAATCGATTTTCGTGGTTATGTAGTTTTTCAAAAATAAATTAAACCTACAAATAAAAAAAATTAAGGCTATTTGCGAATTCAAAAACCCAACTGACTTAAAGGGAAATAGATGTTTCTTTGGTATGATTAACTTTTATCGATCCTCACTAATTAGGTACCAAAAGGCAATTCAAATCAAAATAGAAAATTAGAATAGACTGACATTCAGGAAAAATCATTTTTTGTTGATTTAAAATATGTCATAGAGAATGTGACAATGTTAACACATCCCTCAAATTCTTGCCCAATTTCTTTAATGGTAGATGCATCAGACCACTCTCTGGGTGCGGTATTGCAGCAGTTTGAAGAAAATAAAATTTGGAAACCTCTAGGTTTCTTTTCAAAAAATTATCCAAGTCTTAAATAAAATACAGCACATACGACAGAGAACTCCTAGCTATCTACGAAAGTATTAAACATTTCCGCTGGATGCTTGAGGGTTGCGAATTTGTTATTTATACTGACCATAAACCATTCATCTACGCTTAAGAAGAATCCTGAAATTTGTTCACCAAGGCAAAGAAGATACCTAGATTATATCAGTCAATTTTGCAATGACATTAGGCATATTTCGGGGATCGCAAAATATAGTAGCTGATGCGCTCTCTAGGATATCCGAGATTAGCTTAAATAATCACGAAAATCTAGAAAATTTGGAGAAAGAACAAAACAAAGATCAAGATTTGCAAAAACTAATAAAAGAAAGTACATCTTTAGATTTCAAAAAAAAATCAAATTCCGAATAGTAATAATAACATTTATTGTGATCTATCAACTAAAAACGTCAGACCTTTTGTTCCACTTAGTTCTAGAAGGGAAACTTTAAATAAATATAATTTATCACACCCAGGAATTAGAGCTAATATTAAATTAATTAAAAGTAAATACGTTTGGCTAAGAATAGAAACGGATATTAGAAGTGGTCGAAATTGTGCATACCTTGCCAAAAATCGAAGATTAATAGACATGCAATTGGATCTGTAGCTAAATTTAAAATACCTGATAATAGATTTGAACATGTTATTATAGATTTAATAGGCCCTTTGCCACCCTCAAATGGTTTTATAAATTGTTTAACATGTATTGATAGATTTTCAAGGTGGATTGAAACTTTTCCTTTAACCAATATAATGGCAGAATTCGTAGCTCGTGAGTTTAATAATGGATGGATTTGTAGATTTGGAGTTCCTTGAAAAGTCACTACTGATCAAGGGAGACAATTTGAATCTGAACTTTTTAGAGAATTTTTTAAATTGATGGGATTTAATCATCTAAGAACAATTCCCTATCATCCACAATCTAATGGCATGATTGAGAAATTTCATAGGACACTAAAAGTTTCTTTAAAATGTGTTTTAACTTTTTCTGAAAAATGGTCAGAAATCCTTCCAACTGTTTTATTCGGCTTAAGAAGTACACCTAAAGAAGATTTAAATGCATTGCAATAGCGAATTAGTTTACGGTACTACATTAAGAGTGCATGTAACTTAATTTTAAATGAAATAGATTTCAAAGAAAATCAAGTGGAATTCCTTTTTAAGAGAAACCATGAATCAAATTAAAGCAACTGAAACATCAAATCACACTTCAAGAAGAATTTTCATTCCAAAAAAATGTGTTTTGCTCATTTGTATTTGTTAGGGTTGATGCGCTAAGAAAACCGTTACAAAAACCTTACAATTGAACCATATAAGGTTTTGAATAGAAGAGATGGCGTTTTTACATTGTTAATAAATGGAAAAGAAAAAAATATATCAATTGAAAGACTGACACCTGCATTTATAGAGAACAATTTTGAAAAAGATTCGCAAAATACTGGTATACAAATTCCAGACGAACCCAAAAAACAAGATAAAGCTGAAGAAGTTACCCGTTTTGGTCGAAAAGTTAAATTTTTGTTGAAAAATACTTATTTTTAAAGGGGGGAGTAGTGGGGTGATTTCAATATCTTTAATTTCACTCTGTACGATATGTTTTTTGACTTTGATGACTAATCAAAAAACGGTTGTCGGTAATAAAGATTACGAAAATCTATAAATTATATGAATTAACAATATTTTTTAAATTATGCATTACACAATTAAATATATCAATATCAAACTTTTTAGCAAGTAATTGGACCAAAATAAAAAGAGATTTATTAAATAGTGAAGTGCTCAGTAGTGATGACTTATACCGTGATTTAAAATCCGCTGATTATGTAGGAATTGGTCAATTTCTTGATCAGGTATCATGGGATCAATTACTTTTAAATAAAACTTTGGATAATATGATTACCATTTTTTATGAAATCTTGTTTATTGCAATTGACATGACTCATTTGTACCAATGAAAAAATTACATGTAAAAATCCCGATATGGTTTTCTTCTGATTTAAAGCAATGTGTCATGGCTAAAAAGCTTACACATAGTGCAGGGCATAGTGGCACATTCGTTTGCAAAATTGTTTTAATTCGTAATTTTTTTTTAAAATATCCGGAAGGCTTTCCTGATTATAAAAGTGTAAGATGGCACTCGATATCTGTTGATGTTATTGCTTACAACGAAAAATTAAGCCAGAAAAAATGCATTTTTTGCAATGAATTAATTTTTTTTATATTCTTTAGTATATTTCGAATAAAAAAAATCCTTACCCCATCATCGTATCTTTAACCCTTAAATTGTTATGAATGTATTAAAATCCGAAATTGACGAAAATTCTAATTTTCTTGAATTAAATAATATACCTTAAAATTTAAAATGCTATAATTTTAAATTTTTTACTGAATATTCAAACTATAGTAAACAAAATAACTTAAATAAATTTTCAAAATTTTGTTTGTTGTTGTTTTTTTTTACGTTATAACAATATGCTTCCTACGCGCGTGTGCTTTTAGAGAGAAGTACTTCTATCTCACTTCCAACTCAATGTATAAGATGGGTAAGAGAAAGCCCGATGACGCGCTGAATCAATTTTTTGCTGTTTTTCAGAGGTAATAAGTTTAAAAAAATTATTATTAACATTTTTCATAAGACTTTGTTATATTTGCCGATTAATAGTTTTGTATCATGTGATTTTTTTACTTTTTTAGATACTTTTGATAACTTTTTTATTTATTAAAGTTAACAGAAACATTTATTTTTAACATTTATTTTTATTCATGAAAAAATTATTGTCAGATACTGCCTATGAAGTAAAATCTTCTTCAACCTTTTTTTTTTCAATACGATAAAAAGGGCAAATGCACTTGTCGTGATCTGTGAAAAATTTCTACCTGTTACAATGAACATAGTTGGCTTACTGGGGTTATAAAATTTTATTATTTCAAAAATATCCAAGCCTTTCTCCATTTAACAAAAATAAGGAATTCAAATCAATTTCAATATGAACCTTTAGATTTCTCTGGTTTTGGTTATGTTTTCTGTGATAACCAAGTAAAGCCACTGTATTTAACAAAACCGCCATTACCTGAAGACTTAGCAAAACCGTGCAACTGTAAAAAAAATTGTGCAACGAAAGCTTGTTCGTGTCAAAAACTAAACATGACGTGTGTGGCATTATGCGGATGTTTAATTGAATGTTGCCAAAATCAATTTCATGTAAAAGTTAGATGTACAAACTATAATTTTATGTAAAAATTTTCTTAATAAATGACTATTACTATTAAATAATCATAGTGGAAAACAATTAACAACCATAGAAAAAATTGAATACATATACAGGGTGTCCCGAAATTAGACGGTCATATTTTAACAGCATAATCTACATCCTAAAATAGGAGTAAAAAATCATATAAACATAGGTCCGTAAACGTTTCTTTTCCGAGATACAGGGTGTTAAAAGTGAAGTCCTGATGACACTCTTTTATAAATATTTTCTAAACGTTTAAAGATAAAGTAAAATTTGATACAAATGTTAACCTTTTTACGCTCTATCTAATGGACTAAACCTCAGTTTCTGATCATCTTCATAGGTGGGTAAAGTAGGGGGGGCTTAGGGTAAAATTGCCTAAAGTTTTTTTTGTTGACAGTTTTTACCATTTTTGACTATAAAATTTGGAAAACCAATGTTTTCTTTATAATAAAGTTACTATTATTTCATCTCGCTAGGACGCACCATTTTCAAGAAAAAAGCATTTGAAATTTTCAAGATAAGTTATTCGAAAGTGTAAACAATAATTAGTAGGCCTGTGAAATCAGAAATTTAATTTCTTTTTTACTTTGGAATACCAGTGACTAAAGAAATTTTAAAAAATATTCACAAAAATAGGCCATCAGGACTTCACTTGTAACACCCTGTATCTCGAAAACGGACGTTTTCGGACCTATGTTTATATGAACTTTTATTCTTATTTTAGGATGTAGATCACGCTGTTAAAATATGACCATCTAATTTCGGGACACCCTGTATATTGCGTACTCTGTTTTAAAATAGAAACCAGGTGAGTCAACTATGCTCATCGTAACAGGTAGAAATTTCCCTTGAATTACGGTAGGTATGTTTGTCTTCTTTTATCTTATTGGAAAAAAAGTGAGAAAAATGTATTTTTTAGACAGCTCTTAGCAATGATTTTTTTTGTGGAACATTTCTATTAACTTCAATGAATAAAAAATTTATCGAAAGTATCTAAAAAAGTAAAAAAAAATCACATGATACAATCGGCAAATATAACAAAGTGTTAATAATAATTTTTTTAAACTTATTACCGCTGAAAAACAGCAAAAAATTGATATAGCGCGTCATCGGGCTTTCTCTTACCCATCTTATACATTAAGTTGGAAGTGAGATAGAAGTACTTCTCTCTAAAAGTACACGCGCGTAGGAAGCATATTGTTATAACGTAAAAAAAACATAACAACAAACAAAATTTTGAAAATTTATTTAGGTTATTTTGTTTATTATAGTTTGAATATTCGGTAAAAAATTTAAAATTATAGCATTTTAAATTTTAAGGTATATTATTTAATTCAAGAAAATTAGAATTTTCAATTTTGGATTTTAAAAAATTCATTCAACAATTAAAGAGTTGAAGATACGATGATGGGCGTAAGGACTTTTTTATTCGAAATATCCTAAAGAATATAAAAAAAAATAATTCATTGCAAAAAATGCAGTTTTTCTGGCTTAATTAATTTTTCGTTGTTTAAACATCAACAGATATCGAGTGTCATCTTACACTTTTATAATCAGGAAAGCTTTCCGGACATTTAAAAAAAATTACGAATTAATACAATTTTGCAAACGAATGCGCCAGTTTGCTCTGGTCTAACATAAATATTACAAAACTACTCGATCCCTAGATATCAAAAAATTTCTGAACTTCGGTCACAATGTAAAAGACTAAATCCTGCATTTTATTATCAACACTTTTTATTTACTGAGAACGCCTTGCTCACAAACGTTAAAAAGTTATGGACTTTGATAAATTTAAAAAGAAATCAAAATGGTATACCAAGCTCAAAGCAATTCAATGGTATGGTGATTCAGGTCATGATATAGTAAACATGTTTACTGAGTATTTTTCATTAATATATTCTGATAGCACTTTTGAAATTCCCAATTCTTCTCTCTATTATACTGGAAATAGCAACTTTTTTAGTAACAGTCACAGTCAATATCAGATATTTATATAAATAACCTCAATATAAATAAGGGATCTATCTTGGCCCGACTCTCTTCCATTCATTTTTAAAAATTTAGTTTTAATCTCGCTAGGCTATTTATTTAATATATTTAACGAGTTCCTGAGTACTGGCATTTTTCCTAGTTCATGGAAAACAAGATCATATAACTCCCAGCTTTAAAAGTGGAGATACGTTTAATGTCTCTAACTATCGTCGAATTAGTATCTTTACTACTCCAAACTTTTTGAGAATTGAATTTGTGAAATTCTTAACCCTTCATTTAAAAATGTTTTAATTGACCTCACTAACCACGATTACCTATCTAATGCCTTGGAAAAAGGAATTCAGGTAGATGCAATCAATCTATACGGATTTCTCTAAGGCATTTGATTGAGTTAGTTATGAAGCTTTGTTGTACACAATTAAAATTCTAGGCATAAATGGTTTTTTCCTTAGTTGGTGCTCTAACCGTGCAATTCGATATTCCTTTCAAATCAACTAGAACAATGAACTTGTTCTACTTACCAACTTGTAATACCAACTTCACAGAAAACTCATAATTGATCAGATCAATGAAATTGGCCAATGTCTTCAACAATAGATTTGTTTGTTAAAAATATTTATTTATATCCTTAATTTATAGGCAGATATAACTTATTATGTACACTTGTTAGTTTTAAGTTTGTATATTTTATCCAAAGTGTAAAGATATTGGGCACTGTCCGTTAATAATAAATAAATAAAATAAAATTAATAGCAGAAAAAAATCTTCGTTCCTTCAAAAGATAGGTACTACTTCATCCAGATTAAAGAGAAATTACATTAAGTATTAATTTTAACATACCGACATTTCTTTTCCTCTCTTGAACAATAACAACTATGACAATCATCTTCTTCCATGAGGTCACCTTCATAATAAGTAACGTTGTTGACAATCATACAAATTGGTTTACATTCGTGTACTGGAACACACTCAGAATGTGAGCTGTTTCTGTAAACGTGTCCTGCTGGACAGGGTTTCGGCACGCAACCTTCAATACATACGTCTTCACCGCATGTTTTGGAGTATTTTTTGTTCATCATAAGATTGTCGCAAGTCTCTTCGGGGCATGTAGAGACGCATGGACTGTATGTTGTGCATGTTTCATCGCATTGCATAGCTAGAAATGATAAATGAATAATACATATTTAATTGCAGCAACAGATTGATTTTTTACTTACGACAAAATTCGGGTGTCCTCCATTTAATAGCGACACCTCTGTTGTTACATTCCTGGGCGTAAGCCGCCAAAGCGGTACACATACATTCACAGTCGCCTCCTTGATCACAGGCACATGAGTCAAAAATACATTTATCTATATAATATTGAACTGGCACTTCGTAATGACATGGAGCGAACACTTGAGATTTTAAGATGCTACATTTTCTGACTGTCCATATTTTGCGATCGGGTCTTGACAAGCAAGTGTCCTGCAAAATTAAATTAGGTAATTAACGAGTTCTCGTATGGTTATGTAATCTGCAATCTTACCTCAATTTCAGCAGCTTCGGAACAGTAGGATTGCAGTCTCCAAGAGTCTCCAAAAATGTTTGGTGACACTTCTGCAAGTCCTCCGGATGGTGTTTGAAAATCGTCCATTTCGTTGTCGTTGTAGTTACCACATAAACCTTTGGTCTAGAAAGGACATAATTAATGTAGACATCTATAACTTATTTTTTTACAAAGTACGTACCTTGGCCTTCCATTTTGGATTAAGCCTGACGTAAACTCGAGTTCCTCTATCCCAGTGAATGACTAGACCCAATTCCGGAGCTTCTACGATTACAAATCTGCCCTTTTCTCTAAGCGTAATGTGTTTGAAGGTCTTCAAGCTTGGTAAACTCTTGTCTTTTTCCAAACTGACGACGTCAGTTCCATCACCTGATGTTACTTTTAGAGTAACAGATTTAAAGCAGGCTGTGCCTAGAGATCCGCATGGCACATTCTAAAATGTATATAAATATATAATGATAATAGATCGTTTATTAAAACACGTGTGACTTACTTGTACTGATACGTGGTATGAATCGGAACCAAGACTTGCTTTGGATAAGACATAGTCGCATTCTCCTTGGTAGTCGAAACGTTTTCCGTCGAATGTTTTGTAGTGAGAATCACCCCATGCGCTACATTCGGCTGCGCATTGACGATCTGTACACGCCCATTTTCCGTTTTGACAAGTGCTGCAAATATTAATTATTTGATACAAAAATTACAAATAAGACATATCACTAGTGATGTGCAAAAGCAAGACCAATCCTAATCTTGCCGCAAGACTTTCAAGCCTCTTGCAAGACTTTTGCGAAACTTCTGCGCAAGTTTTTTAAAAAGAAACTTCATATTATTATTAGTTTGAAAATAAATTTCAGAAGAGGTTCCCGAATAGTAATGGATGTCTATTTTATATCCATTTGAGGGTCAATACGTCCAAAACCGTATTCGAACGTCTAGTGTAGGTCCGTTCTTGCATATCCGTACCCAATGAACGTCCGGTTTTGGATATAAGTTTAAGTTTAGTATATATTTAGTAGTATTTTGATGTCTAGTAAACGTCCATCTTAGGTAATTATTTAACTTACCTATACAAACTTTCTTTTATTGATTATTAGAATCATATCAATAGCAACAAATTTCTTAAGTGTCTCCGTGGTCAAGCGCTCTGAGTGGCTGAAGGCGATGAACGGTAACTGACGAGTCGTGAGTTTGATTTACGGCCAATTTAATACAAAATAATAATAGTGTATTGAGGTTTCGAAATTAATAAACGAATTATTAATATTCTAAATTAGTAATTGACGAATTACGATTGTGTTTTGGAGATCTGTAAAGTGTGGAGGGTGGGTTAATCCACGGTGTCACTAGGCCCATTGTCCATCCTCCTAAATAGATGGGCATCTCCTAGCTCGTGAGCTAGCCTACATATTTAATGTAGTTGACAACGTCGCCAAGAGGCGCTTTTCTTATAATGGCTGGTGTTAGCCAATTCTCGCCGAACACAAATGTTCTAATAAATGAGAGCGTCGAGCAATCGTAGAGGATATGTTCGATGGTCTCATCTTCTTGTTCGCACCTCCTGCAGAGTGCGTATTCTGACTGCCCCATGTAATGGAGATGCTTCTGTACTTGGTATATCCAATCAGAACGCCTGTGATCAGGTGCAGATACTGTCTAGTCAGAGTCAAGTATTTGGTCGCTGTAGAGTTGTCATGATAACTTAAAAGCTTCTTGGCAAGACTGCAGCTTTTTGTTTCATCCTATCTTTCCTTGAATTCCACAAGGGAATGTTCTTTAATTAGGTTTGTCAATACCGACGTTGTCAGTCCAATAGAAGGGCCATGTCCAAAAAATATTGGGTTGGCTACCTTCTTGGCAAGTGAATTATTACCTTTCAATGTGGCGTGACCTTTGATCCATCTTAAGTTGACCACATTATTGATGGATACTTCGGCCAAAGCTTCGTGACATTCTAGTACTAAATTCGTGGCCTGTCCAGGATGAGTAGTGCATGTCTGCTATCTTATAGACAAGCATGTTTCTTCCAGTGATATTATTTCTGTTGATTTCTTTTGCTGCTATGAGAATCCCCATGAGGTAGGTTTGAATTACACTGGAACTACTGCTCACAGCCCATTTCATGTTTAGATTTAAGGATCTAGAATATATTCTACATCCTGAGTCTTGTTTTCTTTTAGAAACGTGGGTGTAGATATGAATTGTACCTGCCACTTCCAGTTCTTTTATTTGTTTTGTTATAACTTTATATAGCTTATGGAAGATATATCTCGGTGAGATGGAGTCCATGTTCGCTTGAAGCAGTATATTGGAGATCTTAACAACGCTGTCAACAGCACTGACCTGTTCTTATCTGTTGATCTTTGCTCGACTGGTAAAAGTTTAAACAATTTCTTTTTTGTAGTTACCTAAGCTAGGTCGTTGGAAAACTGCGAGACACTTTCAAGTTTATATAGTCTTGCAGCACAACCAAGACCAAAATCAGCTTAGTATTAATATTGCAATGACCAGTCTTATACCATTACTAGAAAACTCTTACCAAGTATTACAGCCACTCTGTACGACAGATTTTTCTTTGTAACTCTTGTTGGCATGGTGGCAAGGACATTGAGTTGGTAGCACACATGTTTTGGTAGACGAGTCCAAGACGTATCCTTTTTTACATTGACATCCCGCATGGCAGATTGCTGGTGAGTAAAGTTCGGGAGAATGCATATTCTAGGAAAATGCAGAATATTTAAATTAATCAAAGAATTATAAAATTTTAAATATAACTGTTATTTTGCAAACGATTTTACGTACTTTGCAAGTGATTGGCTCTACAGGTTCACAGGTGGTAAATTCCAAATTAGCCGAAGCGTTACATTTATTTTGCACTAAATCTGAGTTGGGATAGATCTTCTTGTCTTCTTCGTCAGCTGGGTAGCATTCCCAAATAGCATTGGAACATTCACTAAAATATTTAATAGATAACAATCGGACTGTCTACCTTAATTATTTAGCAAAGTTTTTTTACCATAATTCGACAGCTTTAGAAGCGGGTCTAATTTCTTTGTATCCTGCTGGAAATTCTATTCCCCTATATGTACATTTACATTGTCCAATTGGTATACACTCGCCGTTCTCGTCAATGGTTTGACCTTCAGGGCAGTTACATCCTTCAACGCATTGTGGTTTGCAGTCGGGTTCATTGGATATATCCTGGCATGTCCTTGTGCAGGGATTACCGCACACTTGGTACTTCTGTCCGCCCGGGCAGTGGACACCGCATTCGCGAATTTCACCTCTCCAATCTATTTTGATTCCTTGTCGAGAACATTCAGTAGCATAACTGGCGATGATTGGGCATAGGCATTTCGAAACCTGTCAAAATAAATTGGTCAGAAAAGCACTATATTATTTAATAAATCGCACTCACAGGAAATTCACAGGAGCACATGTCGAACAAACAATCTTGATAGAATTGTTCAGGGTCAACAAAGAAGTGACAATCTAAAAAAGAAAAGAAAAGAGGGAGTACATTATGGGTGTTTCAGAATGAAATGCACATGTATACGTTAATCGTAGGCGTGGGACACTTTGATGATTCGAAATCTCAGATTATTAATAGATTAGAAGACTGAATAGTCTACACATGAAACATGAGATGAAGAATGATAGGAATACATCAGTGTGTAAAAATTACATTTTTTAATAAAATTAAGCTAAGTGCTTTATTTAGGCTTTACAAAACCATCATCACAACTATCGTCTAAAGTTACCACCACGGGAAGCATTGAATAGAATAAACATTTAGAAATTTCAGACGTTAGGAAAATATTATTGTCAGTTGTCAGAGTATTATGACTATAATAAATATTCTTGATTAAAATTATTGATTTATCAATAATCACTAGCAACGCTTTCTGGAAGTCACTGTCATGTCAGGTATAAAATTTTGGCCGAATAAAAAATCATATTATAAGGTCCATAAAACACGTTGTAAATATTGCTAGACCTATTAATAATGGGCGATTTTAAATAATCAAAGTATTCCTCATCCTGTAGGTATATTAAAATAGCACACGACTGAATTATATTTACAAAATTGATAGTTATATTTAAGCAGTCACTTATATAGTTGAATACCGAAATAATATAGTAAATGCAATGAAATTCGAGGATCTCAAGAAACAATTTATAAAAAGCTAATGTTTTATTTGGACTCCATCTTCTGACACTTTCAAATATTAATTTATTAAACCTTTTATTAAACCTATATATACAATTTTAGAAGATTTACATCAACAAAAGTGATGCATTCGCCGCGAAGTGGTAAGAAAAATGATAATTTGTTTCTTCTGAAAAATAAGCCATGTTGCGACTGTTGTATTAGAGCATGGGTCTGCAAACTTGCCAGCCTTAGGGCTATACGATTACTCCAGTAAGTTCCAAGGGTCAAAACTGTTTTAATTTTCCTTCAATTTTTTATAATTTCTAGACTAGTCGCAGAGTACGCGCACTGAGCGAGCATACGCAAGCCGAATTGATGACACTGGCGGGGAGTAGTCTGGAGACCCATGCTATAGAAGATAGAAGAAAAGTTAATGCTTGCTGATATACTTCAATTTGTTTGCCGGAGGTTGCCGTTGAAATCAGAAGTAACAACGTAAACCGGTGAATCATTATAATGCAAACGTTCACACATCACGAAAACCTGTCGAAATTTTGAATTCACCTGATTTATCGCCCAATTACTTTTATTTTATTCCGACACATTAAAAATAACATGCGCTACAAGCGTTTTTCATCGCATGAAGAGGCCGTTAAAGCATTTAAATCGCTTGTTTCGGACTAGGTTCCTTGCCCAGAGTGAAAAAGTATATTGAAGATTGGTTTCAAATAATTGAAACCTGTATAAATTTTAAAAAGGAATATTTTAATAAGCCATAAAGCGATTTATATAACTTCATTTTTGTCTTATTTTGCATTTTCTGCTCCTCGTATTATAGCAAAATTATAGAATACCTTCTAAATAATGATCAAATGATCAAATGTGTGGCACCAAAGGCTGATAAAATTTAACAACTTTGAAGGTCGTTATTATCAATATTTTTTAGCAAAGGCACCCTATTAAATAAAATGATGAATTACTTCAATAAATACGATGGCCCACCAAAATTTCATCATGAAACTAAATTTTATAAATCCTTATTGTTGGTGGGCCACCTTATGCGTGATCATGTACTTTAGCATCCCAATAGTGGCTCCAAAGGCTATAGTTAACAATTTTAAATGACTCACTGGTCTGACGAAGGGTAGAAGCATATTCCCAGCAATCAGAATATGCCTCTTCTTTTTTAGTATTGCAACCTAACTCGTTTTGCTCACCTAAAACATTTAACAATTCCCCTTCAATCATTTTGGAAAGGAAAAAAAGCAAGACAAGTCTATAGACTTGAATATCTATTGTAACGAATCTTACCTTTAAAAAGGTCCTCCTTGATTCTAGAACAGTATTTTTCTGCTTGTGGTCTCCTATGAATGCTTTTGTCACATGGATGAGTTGGGATTATTTCTGGTAGATCTGGACAATGTTCTGAGGTCTTCCACTTGTTTGCGAACGGGATAACGGCTTGTTCAATATCATCTTGTGGAGTTAGGAAATCATCTTTTTGATTGTTGTTAAAAGAACCACAAAGGCCCTAAAATGTGAACAATGAAGTAATATAATCGATTTTTAAGATCACATGTATATACTCAAATCAATAATGACAAAGATATAAGCATTTATATTAATTTATTCGCAGCATGTAAGTATAAGCTGCACTGACAAACAAAGAAACGGTCGTATGTGCCTTCTTAGACATAGAATGAGCTTTTGACAACCCGCCACACGAATCTGTAAAAAGAGCACTTGCACACAGAGGAGTAGATAACATCACATCCAGATGGAGGGCTCAGCTGTTATCTACGAGAACTGCAAAGACACAGGACAGGACACCATCTCCATCTGCACAACCAGAGAATGTCCACACTAATGTGGAGCCTAACCGTAGACGAACTTCTATGCTGATTGACTGACCTCGGCATACCCTGTCAAGGTTATGCCGACGACATAGTCATATTTGCTAGAGGCAAGTTTAGAAATATCCTGTGTGATATAGTCCAACGAGGACTAGAACATACCAAAAAATGGTGCCGTGAAGTGGGACTTAGTATAAACCCTACAAAAACAACACTAGGCCTTTTCAAGGAAAAGAAAACTTAATCTCAAAACCGTTAAATTAGACGGGATAGATATAGAATGGAAAAATGAAGTCAAATATCTAGGCCTAACCCTGGACAACAAACTTCTCTGGAACACACATGAGAAGGAAGTAGTAAATAAGGCCACAAAAGCCCTAATGGTATGCAGAAACATTGCAGGTAAACGATGGGGATGTAACCCAAAGATACTGCGATGGATGTATACTACAATAGTGAGACCAATCATCACTTACGGGGCTATAGCCTTGAGCAACAGAACTAGTTTAGCTACTACGAAAGCTAATATCTTAAAAGTAAAAGTGTTTGCATTACTGGTGCAATGAGAACCTGTCCTACGGCCGCAATGGAGGTGATCTTAAACCTCACCCCTCTATATTTGATGATAGAGAATGTGACAAAAAGGACACGATATAGAATGATCAGGAACGGAGTAATCAGACGAAAGTCTACTTGCCTCAGGACTAAAGATACCTGGGACATGCCCTAGGATAAATTGCTAAAGAAGTACAGTTTTGTGAAAAACTTCAAAACCACAGATCTGGGCTGCAAGAAAAATGGAGCCAAGAATCCATCGTGCTTGCAACCGAAAGACGTGCTATTCAGTGGTATACGGACGGTTCCAAAATCATAGAAGGAACTGGAATAGGAGTGTATGGGCCAAGAACCAAGCACTCCGGAAGCTTGAGAAAATACCCAAGCATCTTCCAGGCGGAAATTCACGCCATCGAGAACTGTATCCAGTTTAACATCGAGAAAAACTATCATAGACAAGAGATTATTATCATGTCCGATAGTCAAGCAGCCATCAAAGGCTGAGCTTTTACGTAATCAGCTTAAAAATGGTCTGGAGATGCCTAGAACAATTGAATGAGCTAGGCGAGAAAAATAGAGTTACTCTTACTTGGGACCCGGGACATAACGGGGTACAGGGTAACGAGATTGTAGATAGTCTTGCAAGGAAAGGGACTCAAACATCCTTTGTAAGACCGGAGCCGTTGGGACTAAGACAGGCCAAGATATTTCTGGGTAAATATAACCAGAAAAGATCGGAAGCCTGCATCTGCCTGATCAAGAACAGGCTACGTATTGTAACAGGGATCCTTGCCGAGCATTGCCGACTAAAAGGACACCTAAGTAAACTGAGAGTAGTAGACGATAGTGAGTGCAGATTCTGTAAGGAGGAGGACTAAACCTCCATTCACATCCTAACGTGTAGCACTCCAGAATCCAAGGGCACTATATGTAGGAGGATATCAAATAGAAGAGGGAGATTTACCTAACTTGAAGCTACTTCAAATCCTACACTTCCTTGATAAAATAGGATTGGAAGGGTCGTTAAAGGCATTGAGACATTTCCTTGGTGCATTGGCGACAGAAGGGGGCACATTAGATCTTTTAGGTCTCAGTGTATTAGCAACCCATTCCCAACATAACATAACATAACATAGGCTTTAATTAAAAATAATTTAGACTGAGAAAAATTTTACATCAAATTCCGTGCTAGAAATATATTATACTAACTTTTGTTTGGTCTTGAAATTTCGCTGGAAGATCAATATATACTCTACTGATACCATCCCACCAAACAGAAATACCGTTAGGAAGTTTTGCTGAAAAGAAAAAATAAATTTGCATCAAAAATATATTTGTGCTTAAAGAACTAACTTTTTGAAAATTATTATCTTGCACATTGCGCCATATTACCAAATCGGATATAAATAAAATATTTAGAACAATTTCATTCATTAAAAAAATGTTAAACTTACTCAACGAGAATATGGAAGACACTTTTTTGATTCCTATACCAGCAATGTTGAACGGAACCCTCGTAATATCCTCACCATTTACTACTAATTCATGATTCTGCTTTAGTTTAACAATTTGATTGTTAATTCTGATGGTAACTGTTTTAGTGCAGGTAGGTATTCCTGATAATGTACTACTTGGGAAATTCATTGCCTAAAATTTTAAATAAAGGAACATTGCTATACAGGATTTTCTAATAAAATTTAATACCTCTGAAATTGCACCAGCGCAAGGAATATTCTCGGCTTCTATTGAAAAGTTATCAGTTTTGACAAGGTAGTAGGAACATTTTCCCATGAAATCGAATTTCTTTCCATCAAAAGTTACATAATGAGGATCTCCAATAGCAGAACATCTGGCTCCACAGTCAACCTATTATTAACAAACAAAGGAAATAGTCACTAGAATAAAAAATAGGCTCAAAATTATTGCTGACTTATCAACATTTTATAATATATTACATTACGAGTTTGGAAAGTGACATTTTTCACACCAGTGGGAATATTATAACACACGAGCGTGAAAATTTACTTTCACATAAGTGATGAACAATATTTTTCCTGCGACCACAAAATAATTTTATCAAAAAAGGTTCCATCAACATGTGGCTGGTTCTATATTCGATTTTTATATGCCTTATTAAATAATTTTTAAAGTGTTTTACAGATGGTGTTTTCTCAAAATTAAAAACATGGTGATTCCATTTACAAACAATTTGGTACAAAAAATATAAGAATACACTAATGTTTTTCATTAGTTTACTTTTTTTTAACCAGAAAATAATAAGAACAACTGTTAACATAAACTTTTTTTATTATTGATGATTATTCACGTATCTAGTCACATTTTTTTATAAATAGTAATTAAAATAGTACATAATAAATAGTGAAGAGAAAATAAAAAAAATTAAAAGATGCTTCATAGGGAATTAAACTGCATCATGACATGGTCGCGACATGCTAAGTTATAACAGTTTAACACTACTAACTGCGCTATCACGGTTAGGTCACTTGAATTTTCTAATTAATGTAATAATCAGAGATTTCAAAGAAAATGTGTATAGAAAAAAAAGAACACTCAGTATAATAAAAAAAATTGTATTAACAAGATATATTTCAAAACATTTTTATGCAATAAGATAACATACGGATTTCGAAAGACACACGGGTAGCTAAAACAAAAAAAAAGCCTTAGTCGGGTTTTTCTATGGGTTACAAAGTAAGTTCAAAATACAAGCGGATGTTACACAATTTAAAATATCATATTTTGTTTATAGAAGTTCATATAATTCACTAAAAACCACGTAGCTAAATGCAAAGCTGACTCAGCTTCTTGTTGAGCTACAAAACAGTACCTTTTGTCGAGACAACAAAAAAAAAAAAAAACAAGGAGCCCATGTTGAGATGGGTACGTCAGAAGGTGTGGCTAAACAAAAAAGGGACAACGTAATTGGTTAAAATTATTATAAACAAACGAGGAAATAATTTTGTAGGTAACGGCCATAATGAAAAGGGAGTGTTCATAGGTTTTGGCAGTGGAAAAATGAGGAGAATTAGGCAGTCGATCTAGATCATCGCGGGGGGAGACGACTCAAGAAAAAAAACGGGCTCACTGGGATAACTAAATGTTTTATTAATTATTGTTTTTTTGATTTTTAAGAGAAAAATTCGCGGCGCGACCGGGTTTTGTGTAATCTCGCACCTTGGTTAATAGTGTTACCTAACAGGCTAATCCAGAGCGACCACCTATATACAGGTGGGGATTTACAGTCAACCCTTAAGACGACAGGGGTAAGTCCATTGAGACAATAACTAACCTAATCTTTCGAGTTATATGGTATCAACTTGTAGCTCGATAAAAATTGTTTGAGCGATTATAATACTCTCTCCTTTGCTGTAATAAAATGATTACAGATAGTTTTAGTTTATTGGGGACAAATTTGTAATACTGGGAAAATAGACATTCATTAGATTTATGACGTATTTTGTGTCGAATTGAATAGCCCTTAAATTTTGTGACAATGGTGAAATTATGTTAGATTTAATGGCATGTCACCGGCTTGTATCAGTTCTTTCAATTTTCATTTCAACATCGTAAATTCTATTTTATGAAGGGATAAACGATTTGTTATTTAGATAACGTTAATACCTTACAATTGAATCCATCGTCATAAACTTTGCTCAACTTTTTTTGCTAGGAACTCTGTTTAAGTTCCTTGTGTTTTATTTATCGAGTTTATTTTATTTTGTTACGTCAATCTTTCTAAATTTCAATTTTACTCATTATATTTGTTTAATTTACCAATGGGTTTTATTTTAACCCCCATACACCCCAGTGAAAAGTTATTAGGTAAAAAACCACTTAGTATCTGAGGAAAAGATAACATCAACTAACAAAAAAAAAAAAGGTTTCACGCATTTAAGCCGTGACGAATCACGCCCTAATAGGATATTTAATTTGGTAGAAAACTATAGTGCCCAAACCGCTCAACTAGACTTGATAGACATCTAAGTTAGACCTATAAGTAAGTACCCTTTTCAGTTTATGTAAGTTCTATTTAAAACCAATGCAGGGTTAAAGTATAGTTCAGTCAATAAGTAGTATAGAGAAATAATACCCCCAAATAAGATAATAAGAGGGTAACAAAGAAGTTATTACATCTGGTGACAGGCCTTTTTTTTTAGTTGATTTTTTTTTCTCTTCTCATAAAGATATAGGGCAAACTAAACAAGACAGAAAGAATAATTGCAGTATTGCTCAGATCCGCTCAAGTCTGTGCATACCCAGTAGCACAAGTCTCATTCAAAACGTCTTTCCGCCTAAGATTCTAATAGTTTCCGACGGCAAAACGTCAAAATCGAGACGGCCGTAAAATAAGAGAAGGGCCTAGTTCCCATTCTCTAGCCTTTTGTTTCTATTCTCTATCTTTTGTTTCTATCTACCTTGCTAACAGTTCCGACGGCAAAACGTCAAATTCAAGACGGCCGCGAAACAAAAAAAGGGCGTTGTTCCCATTTTTTTTTTCTCTCTCATGTTATTAATTTTTAATGCTATTTAGTTATTAACCTAAATAGTTTCCGACGGCAAAACGTCAAATTCAAGACGGCCGCCAAACAGAAAAAGGGCGTTGTTCCCATTCTTTTTCATGTTATTAATTAAAATAAACTAAACACATATACGAATAATAATCCTTAGCATCCTGTCCACTAAATTTAGTCTCCTAGGTTTTGAGTGACGGCTTCCGCATTTTGAGAGATACTGTAATTTTTTCTCTCTCAGATAACTTAGAATAAACCACTATTTGGGAACTCCTAAAAGTTTATTATCTTACACAGTTTTATAAATCAAAATAGATTTTGTGCTTAGAAAAATTTAATCGGGAAATTTACTAATTACATAAAAATAGTTGAAAGTTTGAAATAAGTGAGATTTTACTTTAATCTCATAATATTGAAAAAAAAAAAAAAAAATCCTGGAATTGTCCATTTTTATTCTTTTTCTAGTCGTGATTTTGGTTTTAAAAAAGTTGTTTTTTTTCTAAAAAGAAAAAAAAAATAGTTTTTTGGAATTTTTTTTTTGAAAGGTTTTTGAATTTTTTTTTCTCGAAAATTTATTTTTGAAAATTTAATTTGGAAAATTATCTTGGGAAATTTTTTTTTCTCCCTCTTTTCGTAAAGTTAATTTTTTTTTTTTGAATTTTTTTTTTTTTTGGAATTTTTTTTTTCGGAAAATTTGTTTTTTTTGAATTTTTTTTCCGGAAAGAATTTTAAGTAAGAATTTTTTTTTCGGGAAAATTTTTTGTTCTCTCTCCCTTCCTCTTTTCGAAAATTTTAGTGTTTAAAAAAAAAAAAAAATAATAATAATTTTTTTTTGTATTGGGAATTTTGTTAATTTAACTTGATCAAATTTTTTTTTTGAAAAAAAAAATATTTTATAGAAACTTGTTTTAATTTCATACTAATTTGATAAATTTTGAATCCTGTTAAAAGAATTTACAAAAAATATAGATATTTTAGCATACGCGGGCCTAGAGGTAGTTTCTAAGAATTAATAATTGTTCTTATAATATACATACAAAGTATACATTAGAGTCGATCAAGTCGAGAGCTACCTATTCCTAAATCCTACCTTAACCCACCCCATTTCAGGCAACGTGGAAGCCAAATAAAAAAGGTAAAAATAAGGGTAAAAATAAAAATAAAAGATAAACAAAGGCTATTTAATTCAGACTTACAAGTTGATACAATATGGCGCCACCTACTAACCTAAACATCCCCCAAAATGCCGCAGAACAGGGCGCAGCACAGGAGACACATCATAATTTTAATTTACCAATAACGCAACAACCCCTAGGTATTATAGCAACCACACTTACAGATTTTACAGGTAGAGACCCAGCGAGATATTTGGACAAGCTAGAGCAACGAGCCAAACTAGACGATTGGACGGAAGAAATAACATTAAAACTTTTAAAATTTAAATTTACAGGGGCGGCTCATGATTTTTTTAAATCTGAACCATCACTTGATGGTTTAAATTATAGCGAATTAAAATCTAAATTATTAACAAAATTCTCACCTAAACGTTTACACCGGTGTGAAGTTAGCAGTAACTTTTAGCAGTAAAAATAACCGAAAACACCCGATCAGGAAAACAGTGGCGTCCGGTATACAACTATTTTAATAATATTGTCAATATGTATTTTACACTTAATTATCGACAAACAATTAATATACGGTTGAAAATAACCCTTAAAATTGATAAAAGTATTTATCCGACGAAGGACATCAAATCCCAATTCAATTTTACACTAAAAAAATAAATACACTAACATACGCTATAGGTAAACATTTCTTCGGATCCGTTGAGCAAGGTAAAATTAACCCATCAAATTCATAAAATAATTATCCTGTGAAGTGTATACAACAGGGTGAACTTAACCCTTAAAATTCAAAATAAATAATTACCCTATGAAGACGATTGGATCCCAACTTTATTTTAAATTTAAAAAAACATAAATACACTCACCAAAGTACACTGTTAGCGAAAATCCCTTCCGACGCGTCAAGCAGGGTGAAATTAACCCTTAAACTTCAAAATAAATAATTACCTATGAAGACGTCTAGATCCCAACCTTATTTTAAATTTAAAAAATCATAAATACACTCACCAAAGTACACTGTAAGCGAAAATCCCTTCCGACCCGTCAAGCAGGGTGAAATTAACCCTTAAACTTCAAAATAAATAATTACTCTATGAAGACGATTAGATCCCAACTTTATTTTAAATTTTAAAAATCATAAATACACTCACCCAAGTACACTGTAAGCAAAAATCCCTTCCGACCCGTTAAGCAGGGTGAAATTAACCCTTAAACTTCAAAATAAATAATTACCTATGAAGACGTCTAGATCCCAACTTTATTTTAAATTTAAAAAAACATAAATACACTCACCAAAGTACACTGTTAGCGAAAATCCCTTCCGACCCGTCAAGCAGGGTGAAATTAACCCTTAAACTTCAAAATAAATAATTACCCCATAAAGACGACTAGATCCCAACTTTATTTTAAATATAAAAAATCATAAATACACTCACCAAAGTACACTGTTAGCGAAAATCCCTTCCGACCCGTCAAGCAGGGTGAAATTAACCCTTAAACTTCAAAATAAATAATTACCCTATGAAGTCGACTAGATCCCAACTTTATTTTAAATTAAAAAAAACATAAATACACTCACCAAAATACACTGTTAGCGAAAATCCCTTCCGGCGCATCAAGCAGGGTGAAATTAACCCTTAAACTTCAAAATAAATATTTACCTATGAAGACGTCTAGATCCCAACCTTATTTTAAATTTAAAATAACATAAATACACTCACCAAAGTACACTGTAAGCGAAAATCCCTTCCGACCCGTCAAGCAGGGTGAAATTAACCCTTAAACTTCAAAATAAATAATTACCCTATGAAGACGACTAGATCCCAACTTTATTTTAAATTTAAAAAATCATAAATATACTCACCAAAATACACTGTTAGCGAAAATCCCTTCCGACCCGTCAAGCAGGGTGAAATTAACCCTTAAACTTCAAAATAAATAATTACCTATGAAGACGTCTAGATCCCAACTTTATTTTAAATTTAAAAAAACATAAATACACTCACCAAAATACACTGTTAGCGAAAATCCATTCCGACCCGTCAAGCAGGGTGAAATTAACCCTTAAACTTCAAAATAAATAATTACCCTATGAAGTCGACTAGATCCCAACTTTATTTTAAATTAAAAAAAACATAAATACACTCACCAAAATACACTGTTAGCGAAAATCCCTTCCGGCGCATCAAGCAGGGTGAAATTAACCCTTAAACTTCAAAATAAATATTTACCTATGAAGACGTCTAGATCCCAACCTTATTTTAAATTTAAAATAACATAAATACACTCACCAAAGTACACTGTAAGCGAAAATCCCTTCCGACCCGTCAAGCAGGGTGAAATTAACCCTTAAACTTCAAAATAAATAATTACCCTATGAAGACGACTAGATCCCAACTTTATTTTAAATTTAAAAAATCATAAATATACTCACCAAAATACACTGTTAGCGAAAATCCCTTCCGACCCGTCAAGCAGGGTGAAATTAACCCTTAAACTTCAAAATAAATAATTACCTATGAAGACGTCTAGATCCCAACTTTATTTTAAATTTAAAAAAACATAAATACACTCACCAAAATACACTGTTAGCGAAAATCCATTCCGACCCGTCAAGCAGGGTGAAATTAACCCTTAAACTTCAAAATAAATAATTACCCTATGAAGTCGACTAGATCCCAACTTTATTTTAAATTTAAAAAAACATAAATACACTCACCAAAGTACACTGTTAGCGAAAATCCCTTCCGACCCGTCAAGCAGGGTGAAATTAACCCTTAAACTTCAAAATAAATAATTACCCTATAAAGACGACTAGATCCCAACTTTATTTTAAATATAAAAAATCATAAATACACTCACCAAAGTACACTGTTAGCGAAAATCCCTTCCGACCCGTCAAGCAGGGTGAAATTAACCCTTAAACTTCAAAATAAATAATTACCCTATGAAGTCGACTAGATCCCAACTTTATTTTAAATTTAAAAAAACATAAATACACTCACCAAAATACACTGTTAGCGAAAATCCCTTCCGACCCGTCAAGCAGGGTGAAATTAACCCTTAAACTTCAAAATAAATAATTACCTATGAAGACGTCTAGATCCCAACTTTATTTTAAATTTAAAAAAACATAAATACACTCACCAAAGTACACTGTTAGCAAAAATCCCTTCCGACGCGTCAAGCAGGGTGAAATTAACCCTTAAACTTGAAAATAAATAATTACCCTATGAAGTCGACTAGATCCCAACTTTATTTTAAATTTAAAAAAACATAAATACACTCACCAAAGTACACTGTTAGCAAAAATCCCTTCCGACGCATCAAGCAGGGTGAAATTAACCCTTAAACTTCAAAATAAATAATTACCTATGAAGACGTCTAGATCCCAACCTTATTTTAAATTTAAAAAATCATAAATACACTCACCAAAGTACACTGTTAGCGAAAATCCCTTCCGACCCGTCAAGCAGGGTGAAATTAACCCTTAAACTTCAAAATAAATAATTACCTATGAAGACGTCTAGATCCCAACTTTATTTTAAATTTAAAAAAACATAAATACACTCACCAAAGTACACTGTTAGCGAAAATCCCTTCCGACGCGTCAAGCAGGGTGAAATTAACCCTTAAACTTTAAAATAAATAATTACTTTATCAAGAGGATTAGATCCCAACTTTATTTTTAATTTAAAAAATCATAAATATACTCACCAAAGTACTCTGTATGCGAAAATCCCTTCCGGCCCGTCAAGTAGGGTGAAATTAACCCTTCAACTTTGAAATAAATAATTACCCTATGCAGACGATTTTAAATTTAAAAAATCATAAAGCCACTTACCAAAGTACACTGTTGTACAAGCTGGGATCTTATCTTCTTTATTGGGTTATTATTTATTTTGAAGTTTAAGGGTAAATTTTACCCTGCTTGACGGGTCGGAAGGGATTTTCGCTTTCAGTGTACTTTGGTGAGTGTATTTATGATTTTTTATATTTAAAATAAAGTTGGGATCTAATCGTCTTCATAATGTAATTATTTATTTTAAAGTTTAAGGGTTAATTTCACCCTGCTTGACGGGTCGGAAGGGATTTTCGCTTACAGTGTACTTTGGTGAGTGTATTTATGATTTTTTAAATTTAAAATAAAGTTGGGATCTAATCGTCTTCATAATGACATTATTTATTTTAAAGTTTAAGGGTTAATTTCACCCTGCTTGACGGGTCGGAAGGGATTTTCGCTTACAGTGTACTTTGGTGAGTGTATTTATGATTTTTTAAATTTAAAATAAAGTTGGGATCTAATCGTCTTCATAATGACATTATTTTAAAGTTTAAGGGTTAATTTCACCCTGCTTGACGGGTCGGAAGGGATTTTCGCTTACAGTGTACTTTGGTGAGTGTATTTATGATTTTTTAAATTTAAAATAAAGTTGGGATCTAATCGTCTTCATAATGTAATTATTTATTTTAAAGTTTAAGGGTTAATTTTACCCTGCTTGACGGGTCGGAAGGGATTTTCGCATACAGTGTACTTTGGTGAGTGTATTTATGATTTTTTAAATTTAAAATAAAGTTGGGATCTAATCGTCTTCATAATGACATTATTTATTTTAAAGTTTAAGGGTTAATTTCACCCTGCTTGACGGGTTGGAAGGGATTTTTGCTTACAGTGTACTTGGGTGAGTGTATTTATGATTTTTTAAATTTAAAATAAAGTTGGGATCTAATCGTCTTCATAGGGTAATTATTTATTTTGAAGTTTAAGGGTTAATTTCACCCTGCTTGACGGATCGGAAGGGATTTTTGCTTACAGTGTACTTAGGTGAGTGTATTTATGATTTTTTAAATTTAAAATAAAATTGGGATCTAATCGTCTTCATAGAGTAATTATTTATTTTGAAGTTTAAGGGTTAATTTCACCCTGCTTGACGAGTCGGAAGTGATTTTTGCTTATAGTGTACTTGGGTGAGTGTATTTATGATTTTTTAAATTTAAAATAAAGTTGGGATCTAATCGTCTTCATAGAGTAATTATTTATTTTGAAGTTTAAGGGTTAATTTCACCCTGATTGACGGGTCGGAAGGGATTTTTGCTTACAGTGTACTTGGGTGAGTGTATTTATGATTTTTTAAATTTAAAATAAAGTTGGGATCTAATCGTCTTCATAGAGTAATTATTTACTTTGAAGTTTAAGGGTTAATTTCACCCTGCTTGACGGGTCGGAAGGGATTTTTGGTTACAGTGTACTTGGGTGAGTGTATTTATGATTTTTTAAATTTAAAATAAAGTTGGGATCTAATCGTCTTCATAGAGTAATTATTTATTTTGAAGTTTAAGGGTTAATTTCACCCTGCTTGACGGGTCGGAAGGGATTTTTGCTTATAGTGTACTTGGGTGAGTGTATTTATGATTTTTTAAATTTAAAATAAAGTTGGGATCTAATCGTCTTCATAGAGTAATTATTTATTTTGAAGTTTAAGGGTTAATTTCACCCTGATTGACGGGTCGGAAGGGATTTTTGCTTACAGTGTACTTGGGTGAGTGTATTTATGATTTTTTAAATTTAAAATAAAGTTGGGATCTAATCGTCTTCATAGAGTAATTATTTACTTTGAAGTTTAAGGGTTAATTTCACCCTGCTTGACGGGTCGGAAGGGATTTTTGGTTACAGTGTACTTGGGTGAGTGTATTTATGATTTTTTAAATTTAAAATAAAGTTGGGATCTAATCGTCTTCATAGAGTAATTATTTATTTTGAAGTTTAAGGGTTAATTTCACCCTGCTTGACGGGTCGGAAGGGATTTTTGCTTACAGTGTACTTGGGTGAGTGTATTTATGATTTTTTAAATTTAAAATAAAGTTGGGATCTAATCGTCTTCATAGAGTAATTATTTATTTTGAAGTTTAAGGGTTAATTTCACCCTCCTTGACGGGTCGGAAGGGATTTTTGCTTATAGTGTACTTGGGTTAGTGTATTTATGATTTTTTAAATTTAAAATAAAGTTGGGATCTAATCGTCTTCATAGAGTAATTATTTATTTTGAAGTTTAAGGGTTAATTTCACCCTGCTTGACGGGTCGGAAGGGATTTTTGCTTACAGTGTACTTGGGTGAGTGTATTTATGATTTTTTAAATTTAAAATAAAGTTGGGATCTAATCGTCTTCATAGAGTAATTATTTATTTTGAAGTTTAAGGGTAAATTTTACCCTGCTTGACGGGTCGGAAGGGATTTTTGCTTACAGTGTACTTGGGTGAGTGTATTTATGATTTTTTAAATTTAAAATAAAGTTGGGATCTAATCGTCTTCATAGAGTAATTATTTATTTTGAAGTTTAAGGGTTAATTTCACCCTCCTTGACGGGTCGGAAGGGATTTTTGCTTATAGTGTACTTGGGTGAGTGTATTTATGATTTTTTAAATTTAAAATAAAGTTGGGATCTAATCGTCTTCATAGAGTAATTATTTATTTTGAAGTTTAAGGGTTAATTTCACCCTGCTTGACGGGTCGGAAGGGATTTTTGCTTACAGTGTACTTGGGTGAGTGTATTTATGATTTTTTAAATTTAAAATAAAGTTGGGATCTAATCGTCTTCATAGAGTAATTATTTATTTTGAAGTTTAAGGGTAAATTTTACCCTGCTTGACGGGTCGGAAGGGATTTTTGCTTACAGTGTACTTGGGTGAGTGTATTTATGATTTTTTAAATTTAAAATAAAGTTGGGATCTAATCGTCTTCATAGAGTAATTATTTATTTTGAAGTTTAAGGGTTAATTTCACCCTCCTTGACGGGTCGGAAGGGATTTTTGCTTATAGTGTACTTGGGTGAGAGTATTTATGATTTTTTAAATTTAAAATAAAGTTGGGATCTAATCGTCTTCATAGAGTAATTATTTATTTTGAAGTTTAAGGGTAAATTTTACCCTGCTTGACGGGTCTGAAGGGATTTTCGCTTTCAGTGTTCTTTGGTGAGTGTATCTATAATTTTTGAAATTTAAAATAAAGTTGGGATCTAATCGTCTTCATAGAGTAATTATTTATTTTGAAGTTTAAGGGTTAATTTCACCCTGCTTGACGGGTCGGAAGGGATTTTTGCTTATAGTGTACTTGGGTGAGTGTATTTATGATTTTTTAAATTTAAAATAAAGTTGGGATCCAATCGTCTTCATAGAGTAATTATTTATTTTGAAGTTTAAGGGTTAATTTCACCCTGCTTGACGGGTCGGAAGGGATTTTTGCTCACAGTGTACTTGGGTGAGTGTATTTATGATTTTTTAAATTGAAAATAAAGTTGGGATCTAATCGTCTTCATAGAGTAATTATTTATTTTGAAGTTTAAGGGTTAATTTCACCCTGCTTGACGGGTCGGAAGGGATTTTTGCTTAGTGTACTTGGGTGAGTGTATTTATGATTTTTTAAATTTAAAATAAAGTTGGGATCTAATCGTCTTCATAGAGTAATTATTTATTTTGAAGTTTAAGGGTTAATTTCACCCTGCTTGACGGGTCGGAAGGGATTTTTGCTTATAGTGTACTTGGGTGAGTGTATTTATAATTTTTTAAATTTAAAATAAAGTTGGGATCTAATCGTCTTCATAGAGTAATTATTTATTTTGAAGTTTAAGGGTTAATTTCACCCTGCTTGACGGGTCGGAAGGGATTTTTGCTTACAGTGTACTTGGGTGAGTGTATTTATGATTTTTTAAATTTAAAATAAAGTTGGGATCTAATCGTCTTCATAGAGTAATTATTTATTTTGAAGTTTAAGGGTTAATTTCACCCTCCTTGACGGGTCGGAAGGGATTTTTGCTTATAGTGTACTTGGGTTAGTGTATTTATGATTTTTTAAATTTAAAATAAAGTTGGGATCTAATCGTCTTCATAGAGTAATTATTTATTTTGAAGTTTAAGGGTTAATTTCACCCTGCTTGACGGGTCGGAAGGGATTTTTGCTTACAGTGTACTTGGGTGAGTGTATTTATGATTTTTTAAATTTAAAATAAAGTTGGGATCTAATCGTCTTCATAGAGTAATTATTTATTTTGAAGTTTAAGGGTAAATTTTACCCTGCTTGACGGGTCGGAAGGGATTTTTGCTTACAGTGTACTTGGGTGAGTGTATTTATGATTTTTTAAATTTAAAATAAAGTTGGGATCTAATCGTCTTCATAGAGTAATTATTTATTTTGAAGTTTAAGGGTAAATTTTACCCTGCTTGACGGGTCGGAAGGGATTTTTGCTTACAGTGTACTTGGGTGAGTGTATTTATGATTTTTTAAATTTAAAATAAAGTTGGGATCTAATCGTCTTCATAGAGTAATTATTTATTTTGAAGTTTAAGGGTTAATTTCACCCTCCTTGACGGGTCGGAAGGGATTTTTGCTTATAGTGTACTTGGGTGAGTGTATTTATGATTTTTTAAATTTAAAATAAAGTTGGGATCTAATCGTCTTCATAGAGTAATTATTTATTTTGAAGTTTAAGGGTTAATTTCACCCTGCTTGACGGGTCGGAAGGGATTTTTGCTTACAGTGTACTTGGGTGAGTGTATTTATGATTTTTTAAATTTAAAATAAAGTTGGGATCTAATCGTCTTCATAGAGTAATTATTTATTTTGAAGTTTAAGGGTAAATTTTACCCTGCTTGACGGGTCGGAAGGGATTTTTGCTTACAGTGTACTTGGGTGAGTGTATTTATGATTTTTTAAATTTAAAATAAAGTTGGGATCTAATCGTCTTCATAGAGTAATTATTTATTTTGAAGTTTAAGGGTTAATTTCACCCTCCTTGACGGGTCGGAAGGGATTTTTGCTTATAGTGTACTTGGGTGAGTGTATTTATGATTTTTTAAATTTAAAATAAAGTTGGGATCTAATCGTCTTCATAGAGTAATTATTTATTTTGAAGTTTAAGGGTAAATTTTACCCTGCTTGACGGGTCTGAAGGGATTTTCGCTTTCAGTGTTCTTTGGTGAGTGTATCTATAATTTTTGAAATTTAAAATAAAGTTGGGATCTAATCGTCTTCATAGAGTAATTATTTATTTTGAAGTTTAAGGGTTAATTTCACCCTGCTTGACGGGTCGGAAGGGATTTTTGCTTATAGTGTACTTGGGTGAGTGTATTTATGATTTTTTAAATTTAAAATAAAGTTGGGATCCAATCGTCTTCATAGAGTAATTATTTATTTTGAAGTTTAAGGGTTAATTTCACCCTGCTTGACGGGTCGGAAGGGATTTTTGCTCACAGTGTACTTGGGTGAGTGTATTTATGATTTTTTAAATTGAAAATAAAGTTGGGATCTAATCGTCTTCATAGAGTAATTATTTATTTTGAAGTTTAAGGGTTAATTTCACCCTGCTTGACGGGTCGGAAGGGATTTTTGCTTAGTGTACTTGGGTGAGTGTATTTATGATTTTTTAAATTTAAAATAAAGTTGGGATCTAATCGTCTTCATAGAGTAATTATTTATTTTGAAGTTTAAGGGTTAATTTCACCCTGCTTGACGGGTCGGAAGGGATTTTTGCTTATAGTGTACTTGGGTGAGTGTATTTATAATTTTTTAAATTTAAAATAAAGTTGGGATCTAATCGTCTTCATAGAGTAATTATTTATTTTGAAGTTTAAGGGTTAATTTCACCCTGCTTGACGGGTCGGAAGGGATTTTTGCTTACAGTGTACTTGGGTGAGTGTATTTATGATTTTTTAAATTTAAAATAAAGTTGGGATCTAATCGTCTTCATAGAGTAATTATTTATTTTGAAGTTTAAGGGTTAATTTCACCCTCCTTGACGGGTCGGAAGGGATTTTTGCTTATAGTGTACTTGGGTTAGTGTATTTATGATTTTTTAAATTTAAAATAAAGTTGGGATCTAATCGTCTTCATAGAGTAATTATTTATTTTGAAGTTTAAGGGTTAATTTCACCCTGCTTGACGGGTCGGAAGGGATTTTTGCTTACAGTGTACTTGGGTGAGTGTATTTATGATTTTTTAAATTTAAAATAAAGTTGGGATCTAATCGTCTTCATAGAGTAATTATTTATTTTGAAGTTTAAGGGTAAATTTTACCCTGCTTGACGGGTCGGAAGGGATTTTTGCTTACAGTGTACTTGGGTGAGTGTATTTATGATTTTTTAAATTTAAAATAAAGTTGGGATCTAATCGTCTTCATAGAGTAATTATTTATTTTGAAGTTTAAGGGTTAATTTCACCCTCCTTGACGGGTCGGAAGGGATTTTTGCTTATAGTGTACTTGGGTGAGTGTATTTATGATTTTTTAAATTTAAAATAAAGTTGGGATCTAATCGTCTTCATAGAGTAATTATTTATTTTGAAGTTTAAGGGTTAATTTCACCCTGCTTGACGGGTCGGAAGGGATTTT
Organism: Psylliodes chrysocephalus; assembly: GCA_927349885.1. Taxonomy (NCBI): domain Eukaryota; kingdom Metazoa; phylum Arthropoda; class Insecta; order Coleoptera; family Chrysomelidae; genus Psylliodes; species Psylliodes chrysocephalus. Next base: position 93,176,804 of record OV651813.1, read on the forward strand.
TGCTTACAGTGTACTTGGGTGAGTGTATTTATGATTTTTTAAATTTAAAATAAAGTTGGGATCTAATCGTCTTCATAGAGTAATTATTTATTTTGAAGTTTAAGGGTTAATTTCACCCTCCTTGACGGGTCGGAAGGGATTTTTGCTTATAGTGTACTTGGGTGAGTGTATTTATGATTTTTTAAATTTAAAATAAAGTTGGGATCTAATCGTCTTCATAGAGTAATTATTTATTTTGAAGTTTAAGGGTTAATTTCACCCTGCTTGACGGGTCGGAAGGGATTTTTGCTTACAGTGTACTTGGGTGAGTGTATTTATGATTTTCTAAATTTAAAATAAAGTTGGGATCTAATCGTCTTCATAGAGTAATTATTTATTTTGAAGTTTAAGGGTAAATTTTACCCTGCTTGACGGGTCTGAAGGGATTTTCGCTTTCAGTGTTCTTTGGTGAGTGTATCTATAATTTTTGAAATTTAAAATAAAGTTGGGATCTAATCGTCTTCATAGAGTAATTATTTATTTTGAAGTTTAAGGGTTAATTTCACCCTGCTTGACGGGTCGGAAGGGATTTTTGCTTATAGTGTACTTGGGTGAGTGTATTTATGATTTTTTAAATTTAAAATAAAGTTGGGATCCAATCGTCTTCATAGAGTAATTATTTATTTTGAAGTTTAAGGGTTAATTTCACCCTGCTTGACGGGTCGGAAGGGATTTTTGCTCACAGTGTACTTGGGTGAGTGTATTTATGATTTTTTAAATTTAAAATAAAGTTGGGATCTAATCGTCTTCATAGAGTAATTATTTATTTTGAAGTTTAAGGGTTAATTTCACCCTGCTTGACGGGTCGGAAGGGATTTTTGCTTAGTGTACTTGGGTGAGTGTATTTATGATTTTTTAAATTTAAAATAAAGTTGGGATCTAATCGTCTTCATAGAGTAATTATTTATTTTGAAGTTTAAGGGTTAATTTCACCCTGCTTGACGGGTCGGAAGGGATTTTTGCTTATAGTGTACTTGGGTGAGTGTATTTATAATTTTTTAAATTTAAAATAAAGTTGGGATCTAATCGTCTTCATAGAGTAATTATTTATTTTGAAGTTTAAGGGTTAATTTCACCCTGCTTGACGGGTCGGAAGGGATTTTTGCTTACAGTGTACTTGGGTGAGTGTATTTATGATTTTTTAAATTTAAAATAAAGTTGGGATCTAATCGTCTTCATAGAGTAATTATTTATTTTGAAGTTTAAGGGTTAATTTCACCCTGCTTGATGGGTCGGAAGGGATTTTTGCTTACAGTGTACTTGGGTGAGTGTATTTATGATTTTTTAAATTTAAAATAAAGTTGGGATCTAATCGTCTTCATAGAGTAATTATTTATTTTGAAGTTTAAGGGTAAATTTTACCCTGCTTGACAAGTCGGAAGGGATTTTCGCTTTCAGTGTTCTTTGGTGAGTGTATCTATAATTTTTGAAATTTAAAATAAAGTTGGGATCTAATCGTCTTCATAGAGTAATTATTTATTTTGAAGTTTAAGGGTTAATTTCACCCTGCTTGACGGGTCGGAAGGGATTTTTGCTTATAGTGTACTTGGGTGAGTGTATTTATGATTTTTTAAATTTAAAATAAAGTTGGGATCTAATCGTCTTCATAGAGTAATTATTTATTTTGAAGTTTAAGGGTTAATTTCACCCTGCTTGACGGGTCGGAAGGGATTTTTGCTTACAGTGTACTTGGGTGAGTGTATTTATGATTTTTTAAATTTAAAATAAAGTTGGGATCTAATCGTCTTCATAGAGTAATTATTTATTTTGAAGTTTAAGGGTTAATTTCACCCTGCTTGACGGGTCGGAAGGGATTTTTGCTTACAGTGTACTTGGGTGAGTGTATTTATGATTTTTTAAATTTAAAATAAAGTTGGGATCTAATCGTCTTCATAGAGTAATTATTTATTTTGAAGTTTAATGGTTAATTTTCACCCTGCTTGACGGGTCGGAAGGGATTTTTGCTTACAGTGTACTTGGGTGAGTGTATTTATGATTTTTTAAATTTAAAATCGTCTTCATAGAGTAATTATTTATTTTGAAGTTTAAGGGTAAATTTTACCCTGCTTGACGGGTCGGAAGGGATTTTCGCTTTCAGTGTTCTTTGGTGAGTGTATCTATAATTTTTTAAATTTAAAATAAAGTTGGGATCTAATCGTTTTCATAGAGTAATTATTTATTTTGAAGTTTGAGGGTTAATTTCACCCTTCTTGACGGGTCGGAAGGGATTTTCGCTTACAGTGTACTTTGGTGGGTATATTTATGATTTTTTAAATTTAAAATAAAGTTTGGATCTAATCGTCTTCATAGGGTAATTATTTATTTTGAATTTTAAGGGTTAAGTTCACCCTGTTGTATACACTTCACAGGATAATTATTTTATGAATTTTATGGGTTAATTTTACCTTGCTCAACGGATCCGAAGAAATGTTTACCTATAGCGTATGTTAGTGTATTAATTTTTTTAATGTAAAATTAAATTGCGATCTGATTTCCTTCGTCGGATAAATACTTTTATCAATTTTAAGGGTTATTTTCAACCGTATATTAATTGTTTGTCGAAAATTATGTGTAAAATACATATTGACAATATTATTAAAATTGTTGTACGCCGGACGCCACTGTTTTCCCGATCGGGTGTTTTCGGTTATTTTTACTGCTAAAAGTTACTGCTAACTTCACACCGGTAACGTTTACCGGGGGAAAGTTTATACAAGTTAAGTCAATGTTATCAAAGACATGACGAGGACGTCGCAGCTTTTTGTACAAGACTGCGATTATTAGGGGCAAAGGCACTAGAAGATGATCTAAAAGGAGCAACAACTGAAGAATACCCAGGAATTAAGAAAAAAAATAGGGAGCTACTACTAAATCAATTCAAAATGGGATTAAAAAAGGACTTATTAAAAGAAACAGGAGTTTTGCTGTTAAAAGAAGAGGAACTCAATTTAGAAAAAGCAGAAGCACTGGTAGCACTCCAAGAAACAACAATGATGATGGTTACAGGAAAAAGCAGCGGACAACGAGTAGCATTTGTGGAAGAAAAGAAAACTTGTCAACATTGCGGTAAATATGGTCACCTGACAAGGGACTGTGGAAGCAAACCAGAAAAGAAGAACACGGCGGACAGACCATGTTTCTACTGTGGAAGAAAAGGACATTGGGTCCAGGATTGCAGAACAAAGAAAGCAGATCAAGAAAATACGAGGGATCAACATAACAATAGAAGCTACTACGCACCACAAAGAAGAGAGAATAGTCCGAATAGAAAATCATCATACAGAAACGAAGGATCACAAAATCTGAGTACTTGGGGATACAAGGGTCGGTCAGAAAGAAACACAGGGGCAATACCGAAGAATAATTATTACAGGACAAAGAATTATGAAGAAAGAAAACAAGAAGGAAGAAATTTTAACGGAAATAAATATGAGGAAAACAGGAATTATGAACAAGGTTCAGGATATTATGGCAGAGGAGATCAACAGGAGCAGTACCCTGCAGGAAGGGACCGCCAAAACAGAAATAATAATGGGAGGAATTTAAACTAGAATGGACCACGGAAAATCCCCGAGCTGGTGGTCTATTAGGATTTACGGGGAAACGTAGAGGAGAAGAAGAAGGGGTAGCCAAAAAGAGGCACAGTCGATCAAAACAATCGACACCCCCCGAAGAAAAGGATGGTAAATAGGTATAAAAAGGTGGTTACTTTATATCACCATGATACAGACACAAGTAGGTTTAATGAAACACCCTACATAGTGTCCCTAAAAATTAATGGAATAATGAGGCCATGTATGATAGATACTGGAGGGGCATATTCCCTGATCAAAAGATCGATAATTCCTCATTGGGATCTGGATACAAGTGTAACGGATCAAATATCGTTACGTGGAATAACGGGTCATTCAATCGAACTGTTCGGCTCAGCAAAAGTAGCAATAGCCACAGAATCGATGGGGAATAACTATAATGTGGAGGTTATAGCATGCGATGACGTCACCATGGGTGAAGTCGCAGTTCTCTTAGGAAGGGACTTTCTGACTCTTCAGGAAGCTACGGTATCATACAAAGGTACACCATCACTAGAAATATGGGGGCAAAGAGTCCCACTGCTCAAGGCGAGCGAAATAAGTGATGATTACGAATATACTAGGAATAGTAGGAAGGAGTTGGAGTTAGAACACTCCATAACAGTCCTAAAAGGAGAAATTAAAAAACTCCAGGAAGAAACAGCGAAGCTGTCAAATAATATGTTAGAAAAAGGAAAAAGTGAAGAAGCAAACACAAGGCAAGGAAAGCCAGCAAATAAGATTTCAGTATACAATTAAAGAGGAAAAAAGGACCCAAGGAAAAAGGTACATGGAAGACAAAGGCACTCTGAATAAAAGAGAATGGAGGAAATGGCTCGAAAAGGTAGCCGAGGTAATGACAAATAAAAAGGTGCAGCATAAAAGAAATGCAAAGGAAAATACTAGCGCAAAGAAAAATAGGGGCATAAAGGAAAATGTGAAACAAAAGAAAAATTTAAAGCAAAAGGAAAATGGGAAACAAAAGGAAAATTTGAAGCAAAAGGAAAATGTAAATAATTACAGTATACAAACAAAACCAGAAATATGGTTAGAATGGCTCCAAAAGGTGGAGACATTCATGAAGAGGAACCGTGTCGAAGACACCGGAAGTATTATCAAAACGATGGAACAGACCACTCCAAAAGAAATACTTCAAGAAGATGAGCAGAAAATCAAAAAAGGACAAGTAACGGAAATACAAGGAAAAGGAAGAAACTCTACAAAAAATTTAAGTAACCCTCAGAGTTTAAGATGTCAAACTGACATAATACTGGAAGAAGAAGTAATAATCCCAGCACGTACCGAGGTGCACACAGAAGGAAAATGTAAGCAAGCATTAGAAGGTGCCATAATAGCATGTGAATCCCAAGAATACGGGCAACACATAGTAAGGATCGCCAATAGTGTAACAGAAAATAAACGGAAAGTACCAATAAGGATAATAAACATGTCATTACAGGAAGTAACGTTACAAAAAGGCGAGAAAATAGGCAAAGCATACCGATGTGAGGAAGAAGAAGAACCCACATACAAAACAGAAGAAATAATCAATAAATTTGATATTACAACGGATAATTGGATAATAGAAGGATTCAAACTGGACCACATAGAAAAGAGAACTCGAAGAGAACTAATATCATTAATAAGAAAATATCACCATTTATTCACGGACGACGATGAAATTTTTAACAAGTACAACAAAAGTAAAACATAGCATAACAGTGGAACCAGGAACCCAGCCAATCTGTAAGGCACCATATAGGATCCCGTACCAGCAGAGAGAAATTTTACAAAAAGAAATAGATAGACTATTAACAGCAAAAATTATTAGACCATCATCGAGCCCTTGGTCCGCTCCAGTGGTCTTAGTAGTAAAGAAAAATGCTGAAGGAATAGAAAAAATAAGAATGTGTATCGACTATCGAGGATTAAACGCAGTAACCAAAAAAGAATATTATCCACTACCTAACATATCAGATTTGTTACAAGGATACAAAGCAGGAGGACAGACGATATTTTCAGTCATTGATGTGGCAGAAGCCTATCACCAAGTCGACATGAAAGAGGATGAAATTCCACTAACAGGATTCAGTACTTATCAAGGACATTATGAGTATACAAAAATGCCATTTGGCCTGGTCAATGCACCAGCCACATTCCAAAGGTTTATGAATGCAACATTAGCAGGACTCACAGGAGTAAACTGCATGGTATATCTAGATGATATAATTGTGTTTAATTACACAGGAGAGGAGGATCATTTATACAATTTAGAAGAAGTATTCAAAAGACTAAAAATAGCTAATATAAAACTGAAACCAAAGAAATGTAATTTCATGTTGTCCAAAGTAAAATACTTAGGCCACATAATATCCCAGGAAGGAATTTCTCCAGATCCGGAAAAACTGGAGGCAGTCCATAAATACCCACTACCAAAAAATGTAAAAGGAGTAAGAGGATTCTTAGGCATAGTAAACTGGTACAGAAGATTTATCCCAAACATAACAGAAATTGCAGCACCACTAGTTGAATTAACAAAAAAGGACACGAAATTTAAAATTACCGAAGAAATAATAAAAGCAATGGACCAACTGAAAACGTCACTAACTACAGAAAAATTATTAATTTTTCCGGATTTTTCAAAACCATTCATATTGTCCACGGATGCATCTAACATAGGAATTGGCGCAATACTAAGTCAAATAAGAGAAGGAAGGGAAAAACCCATAGCTTATGCAAGCAGAAAATTAAACAGGGCTGAACAAAATTACTCAACAACAGAAAAAGAACTATTAGGAGTCATATTTGGGATTAAAACGTTCAGATGTTATGTATACGGAAAACGCTTCACCATAATCACAGATCATAGAGCACTAAAATGGGTATTAAACTTAAAGGATCCTAATTCAAGATTAACACGTTGGGCACTAACACTGGCAGAGTATGACTTTGAAGTTATACATAGAGCAGGAAGAAAACATGGAAATGCAGACGCTCTAAGCAGAATGTATGACGCAGCAACAAATTACGCAGAACCTTCATATGACGATTTTCTTGAGTATAAAGAAAATAACGATCTTCCAGGAAAAGATAGAGTAAAATATAAAACAGAAGAATTTTTGGCTCTACCAGAAGGAGAAACAGTTGCAATATTTACAACCAAAGAAAGAAAAACTCAGGAAGAAACAATGAAAACATTAAATAATATATATGGTCCACCAAACACGTCAAATGAAACAGTGCAGAATGTAACAGAATGGAACACCGCTGATCGAAGAATATATCTCGTAATCGTCAGAACCTCGCCAGAAACAGAAACATCGTACGAAATACTTTGGGAAGGATTAAAACAACTAAAAATCAGCTGCGAAACCAACAAGGAGAAGAAAATAACGTTCATTACAACAAACCAACAAATACCTGGACTAAAATGGGAAGAAGTAATTAAAATGGTTCAATTTATATTTTACGGGACACAAATGTACATAGAAGTACTACTGCAGGAAACGAAAAAGGCAAGACTCGGAGGAAAAATAAATATAGTCGAAGAAGAAAATACTTGGGAACCAATATGGGACAGTGAAACAGTGAAAAAAGCACAACAAAAAGATGAATTTTGCCAGAGAATATTATTACAACTAGAGGAGGACGAAGGAACATCAGCAAAATATTTTGTGGATAAAGAAGGTATATTATACTTACAGGAAAACGGAGACACGAGAGACAAACTCGTTGTTCCAAAAATATTTATAAGAAAAGTATTAGAAGACTTTCATGATACACCTTTCCATTGTCATCAAGGACAACAAAAAACATTATTAGCCATAAAGAAAAGATTCTTCTGGCCTAACATGAGGACAGATGTCACAAAATATTGTACCGAATGCGATGCATGCAATCGAAGAAAAACTTCGCCACATTTCAAGAAAGCCCCCCTCCAAAGATTCACATCAGTAAGTGAACCATGGGAGATAACATCTATGGATATAGTAGGACCACTGGTAACGTCAGACAACGGAAATAAATATTTATTAACCTTTCAAGATCATTTCACTAAATATTGCGAAGCAATACCACTCCCGGACCAAAAAGCACACACAGTTGCTAGAGCTTTTGTAGAAAACATAGTATGCAGACACGGAGCGCCAAAAAAGTTACTCACAGATAGAGGAACAAATTTTATGTCAGAACTAATGCAAGGAACATGTAAACTATTAGGCATAAAAAGATTGCACACAGCGAGCTACGCTCCAACCACTAACGGTCAAGTGGAACGTTTACATAGAGTACTCAAAGACATGCTTTCTCATTATATTGCATCAAATCAACGAGATTGGGATCAATGGATACCGTACGTACTAATGGCCTATAGAGGCAGCGTACACACATCTACAGGGTATAGTCCCTATTTTTTACTACACGGTAGAGACCAAACTTTACCTATAGACGAACTAATAAAGCCTAAGAGGTTAAAATATAATGTAGATGACAACTACGTATCAGAATTGGAGGCAAGACTTCAAAAAGTATACACTCAAGCCCACGCAAATATAGAGAAAGCTAGAACAGACAGGATCAAACGATACAACGAAAAGACCGCAGAAAGAGAATTTGAAGAAGGAGATCTTGTATATGTGTTAGATGTAAGCTCAAAAATTGGAGTCTCAAAAAAACTACAAAGACATTGGACGGGACCATTTAAAATACAAGAAAGAATGGGACCAGTAACTTACAGAGTAACTTCACCAAAAGGGAAGTCATCCCAGGTTGTGCATATAAATAGAATTAAGAAATATTATGGAAAAGAAATGGATGAAAGAAACACACATGTAGAAATATCAGAAGAAGAAGTCCCTAACACAGAAGAAGAGGAAGAAGAAGAAAACCAAGAAGTTAATTTAGCCACAGCAGCATTATTACCATTATGGGGGGACAAAACCAACAAACCTAAACCACAAATAAAAAAAACCCAAACGAGAACGTAGGAACAGTATAGGAAACGCATTCAGACCACCCCCTGTACTCAGACGATCAACAAGACTAAGAGATAGACTTGGAAGTGCACCGAGCTACACACATGCTATTAGAAGCTATAGGAAAGGAGAAAAACGAATAATAAAAGAAGAAGAAAACAAGGAACTCACAGAGTTCAAACCAGAAGAAGAAAACGAGGAACTCCCAGAGTTCAAAACAGAAGAGGAAGGCGACTTCGAAACAGAGAGCTTCGAAGACGCAGAAGAATGGGTGGGGACACCATGTCGGTGTCATTCTGCACACGCGGTCCCCAGGTCAGGACTTAAGGACCTGGCGACCTTCGAATAATGAATAATCGCGAGCATTGCGTGTTAATGATACTTGATGTCTCCTTGTAATTTGGCAATATATTTTTTTATTATAAACTAAATAACCTTTACTCTAGCATCAGCGCGACGGTAATTTTAGTGTTTCGAGGCTTCACCCCGTGACACTTTTACCCATTGCGGGCTTCAAAATTTGAGACAGAGGATGGTACATTGCGCGCGCCGAGAGGAACCTGCGTTCCCCGGCATAGGTAAGGAAAAGACTGTATGTTACCCAGGCTACAGTATAATCAGGGTTTCCCCAAAGGTCACGCGGAAATCCGATGGCAAATATATTTTTTAATAATAATAAACAAAACAAGTATCGCTACGGATGAAGAGGGGTGAGAAAAAGTACTCGTACGCAGGAGCGACAAATCTTGCAACCTTAATGTTACAGGTTAGGAGTCCACCTGGATGTTAAGGAGACGTAGGGGAAAGGATTCCAAAAGCAGTACAAGTCCGAAAAGGATAGGGTGAAAAGGCGAGATAATTGGAGTTTTTTTCTTTGACAGGTATAGGTCAACATTTTGCTGAGAGGAACAGCATGAAAAGGATGCCGTTCGACTAGCAGAGTAGCAGATCTTTTTTATAGGAGTAAATATAAAAATTGGGGTTAATTTAATAAATATAACCGTACTTCTAAGTCTCAACTAACAGTTCTGAAATGATGTAAAGAGCGGTTACTTGAGTAGTAAGAAAAATAGTAAAAATATTAGGGGATAGAATAGAAATATTACATCAGCTGGGAATAGTATGAGAGGTATTAGAAAAAAAAAATATTCTAGAAACGGGTAGACTCTCAAGTTTTCAGAAAATAAGTATAGGATAATATTTGGGAATTAGGAATAATTAACAAATACTTTTGGGAAACAGCCTAGGCTTAATTAGAAAAAAAAACAGTTTAATTTTATAGTGGAATATCGCGCATTGGGAATAAGTAAATAATAAATAATTAGCATATCGGAGAAACAGATTAATCATTAATCATTAATAAGTAGAATAATTAGGTCAAAAGAATTCCACCTATATCTCAAGGGACGAGGTATGTACCGAGTGGCCATTAGGTTATTACCGAAACCCTAAAGATTAAGTGAGGAATTAATAGTTCTGTAAATTTTGGAGAATAATATACGTTAAATAAATAATACGGAATATAAATAATTACGGAGAAGGGTAGAATTTTGGAAAATTTTGAATTTCAGTTTAGATGGTGTTAAAGAATTTTTTTTTGGAAATTTTTTTTTGAATTTTTCTTTAAAAAAAAAAAAAAAAAAAAATTTTTTCTGAAAACAAAAAAAAAAAAAAAATTTTTTTCAAATTCACTTTGGAAATTGATTTTGGAATTTTTTTTTTTAGAATTTTTTTTTAGAATTTTTTTTTGGGGGAATTTTTATTGACATTTTTTTTTTTTGATAATAAAAGGCTTGATAATGATATTCCACGGTTACTAATCTTGATTAAAAATTGGAAAACTGTTTTTTTTTTTTCTTTAAATCGAGATGAATATATAGGAATAGCTTCAATACGGGGAAAATATACACTTAGGGATAGGAAGCAATTATTTAACTTCACACAGTATAAGATATTTAAATAGGTGGATAACAATTAAGGGAGTTTCTCTTATACTAAAAATAAGAACACTTGTATACTTAGCTTTAAGATACCAGTGCGCGGGTGACGTGCGCAACACAAATTATAAAAGACAGAAAAGAAATCAATGGTTATCTCTGTTGTAACAGGTGCAGGGGTAATAGAAAAACCACCATCCAGGGCACAAAGCAGCAATGGTTCAACACCGTAAAACCCTTATCACGTTACTAATATGGCTAGCGTTCACCGTCCAGCAAATCGATAGCTTAATCGCGTATGACTGTTCGGATTCACAGACTAATGTATCGGTTATCTCATTAAAAGACGTTCAACAATGCCCGTCGCCGGAGTCGGCATACGTGAGTGCGAAGGTAAACGTTCAAGTCATACAACGAAATAAACTAAAAACACAAAAAGTATGGACTTGTCTAATTGAAGTTTCGCGAGTAATGTTCTACTGTGGCATGCACAGCCACACGTCAATAGTTAACGGAGGTCTATCAAACACCATCCACAAATTGGGAGCAGAAGAATGCAAGGCGCTACACCGATATCAAGAACTTAAGCTGTTTCACCAAACCATAAGCAACATACTAATGAATGGTACCACTACAGCGTCAGTAACGATAGAAGGCAAACTAGATAATACAGGGTCATGTAAAGGCGTAATGTACCAAGAAAATGGTAACGTCTTTACAGATGTGGTCATAGTCGCATCAATCAAAGTCCTCGCCAGGGATTACTTAGCAGCAGTCAGCCTAGAAGATAACGAAATACATTTACAAGGAGGAATCACATGTCCATTTCTAATAGGATATTGCATGGATTCAACATTAGGAGAATCAGCCTGGTCAAGTTACGAACCAATAACTTGCGAAGATCACCTAAGCCAGTTGTACAAAGGAAATGCAGAAATGGTAACAAATAAAGCCACAATGGAAGAAGTCATAGTAGTAGAAGAAGGCACAAAAATATTTTCACTAACAATCCAAAAACGAGCAATGGTCTGCGGAATAGAAGTCTGGCAAACAGAACATCCAAGAATAATTATAAGCAAACAAAACGACGGAAGAGGCTTAAACCCAACAATGCCATTGTTACCACAAAATGTCAACCTCATGAACTATGTCAACAGTAAATTTTTGTACATAGAACAAGCATATAAAAGAGACATAGATCGATTATATGTAGATACAATACACCGAAGGTGTTTAATGAGGAGAGAAATCCTAAAGAATCGACTACTAATGGCACCGATACTACCAAACGCAGTAAGCCAACTGATGCAACATGCACCGGGATACGTTGGAAGAGTACTCGGGGAAGCGCTGTATATATTAAAGTGCACACCCAAGTCAGTAAATATAAGAAGAACAAACAAATGTTACCATGAGCTACCAATACTAGTCTCAAACCAGTCTAGATTTATGGCACCATTGACAAGGATCATACAAAACCATGCAGAAGAAGTAGATTGCAATCAGTTGATTCCGCCACTATATTTCCTAGATGACCAATGGATAGGATTAGCACCACATCCAACAGTTTCGACTCCACCAAAGGAGTTAGCCGTAGAAGCAGAACCTAACCTGGAATTTTCTCCAATCCAACCAATAGGCGCCCAGGGCTTATACACCCAAAAAGAAATAACAGAAGCTCAACGAACTTTAACATTTGGAACTGAACAAAAAGCAGTACAAAATATTTTCGCACGTCGAGCGGCAGGAATGGAAGCAAATAGTCAAGGATACTCCCTATCAAATATGTTTGAAGCTGCGGAAATGAAAAAATTAGCTGAATCAACCATCAAAGAATTATGGGGATGGTTCTCCGAAATTGGAACATTTATGAGTGGTCTCATAGGATTCTATTGTATATTCAAAATAATACAATATACTTTAGGGGTAGTACTAAATGGCTTGCGCATCTATCAAACTTTAGGATGTGGCATAGTCATATTAGCGAGTGTATGGAATACCCTAACGTCTTGGGTCATACACAGAAAACAGAGAGAAAAGACTCTCAACCCTGAAGAAGTGAAGCTAGAAACAATAACAACCCTCGAACCGGGATCCTCAAGGGCCTTAACGGAAGAACAAATCGCGGCGCGAGATCATTGGACTGACAAATGTAAAAGTGTCGAAGGGTGCTTAAATGGTAATGACTCTAATCTTTTGGAAAGTAAAACATTAACCGGTCGCGATGAACAAAGTTAAGTGCGCGCGGTAGCAGCAGTAGCAGTAAATAAACAGTCAATCATTTTAAGGGCGAACACGCAGAAGCCATAGCAGTAACTAGCGAAAAGGGTAGTACGGCCATCAAAATAAAAAAAAAAAAAAAAGAAGAAAAGGTAGTGCAGTGGCGTACGCAAATATAAAGTAATAGAAATTGTAAGTGCGGGTCTTGTCAACTTTATTGTAGTAGGTTAAGTTTTAATAGTATAGAAAAGGTATTGGACTTGTAAGTCCCAATACTTTTATAAAGGAGGGAGTAGTGTAATAATCAGAGATTTCAAAGAAAATGTGTATAGAAAAAAAAGAACACTCAGTATAATAAAAAAAATTGTATTAACAAGATATATTTCAAAACATTTTTATGCAATAAGATAACATACGGATTTCGAAAGACACACGGGTAGCTAAAACAAAAAAAAAGCCTTAGTCGGGTTTTTCTATGGGTTACAAAGTAAGTTCAAAATACAAGCGGATGTTACACAATTTAAAATATCATATTTTGTTTATAGAAGTTCATATAATTCACTAAAAACCACGTAGCTAAATGCAAAGCTGACTCAGCTTCTTGTTGAGCTACAAAACAGTACCTTTTGTCGAGACAACAAAAAAAAAAAAAAACAAGGAGCCCATGTTGAGATGGGTACGTCAGAAGGTGTGGCTAAACAAAAAAGGGACAACGTAATTGGTTAAAATTATTATAAACAAACGAGGAAATAATTTTGTAGGTAACGGCCATAATGAAAAGGGAGTGTTCATAGGTTTTGGCAGTGGAAAAATGAGGAGAATTAGGCAGTCGATCTAGATCATCGCGGGGGGAGACGACTCAAGAAAAAAAACGGGCTCACTGGGATAACTAAATGTTTTATTAATTATTGTTTTTTTGATTTTTAAGAGAAAAATTCGCGGCGCGACCGGGTTTTGTGTAATCTCGCACCTTGGTTAATAGTGTTACCTAACAGGCTAATCCAGAGCGACCACCTAGGGTGAAGTCGCCAGTTGTCGGACAGTTAAGAGAAACATGGATTTATAAATTGTATTATAAAAACAATTGTCAAGAAAATATCAAAAACGAATATTTATGATTTAGCTTATAGTTTTTTCTAGTGGCTGAGCGGAAACAAAAGTTTTCATTTTTAACGGTTATTTTAAAAACAATTTTTTTGTTTAAAATATGCATTTTTCCTAGTTACCGGACATCGTTCTCTAGTTGTCGACCGATCGGATACTAGTTATCGGACAGGGGTTCTTTCAAACAGAGTCGTAATAAAAATAAATGTCACACAGCCATAATTATGTAGTTTACGTTTTACCTATACCTATGAGTTTACATATTTTACAAAACCAACACAAAATAGGTCTATATTTGTGGTTAGGTACATATTTTCCATGAGGTAATAAAAAACAAAGAGCAAATAACAGTTATTTAATAATTATTCTAACTAATCGAAAGTAAAGTAAACAATTGCAACCTTCCCGAAACAGATAAAAATTAGCAATTAGGAGTCATTTCTACAAAAATCGCAAATGTAATCTTTATGTTTCACCTCACAATATTTTAAGCCATGGAAGTGTGTGCATCCCAAATGATACCATCTCGGACATACATCGCATCCGACATTTTTTTCATTTTCGTCTTCGGCATCACTGTCTAATATTTCATCACATATTCCACATTTCTGTTGTTCGTAAGTTGTCACATTGACATTTTTGGGCAATAATATTTCACTTTCATCTTTTGTTGCTTCTAATATATTGTCATTTTTAACTTCATTGAAACTTTCTTTGTGTAAATTTTCCTTCTTTTTATTACCTACGCGTTTCCTCTTATTTTTTGAATTTTCTTTTTCCTCTTTTTGTTTTAATTTTTCGTCATAATGTTTCCTCCATTCCTTTGACGAAATAGCACTTGGAAAATTATTTCGATTGGTTTTCAGTTTTTTTTCAAGAGGTTTTGGGAAACGGAGGTGGTTTTTAAAGGCAAGTTCGGCTTCACTTTTATATTTCTTCTGTGTAATGTCTTCAGCTGTTTCATATATTCTTTTATCTGTTTCTGCTTTATATTCGGGAAATATTTCAACTACCGTTTCATCAGTTGAAGAATAAAGTTGAGGTTGAATATTTGATGCGTTTTCTATTATATCGTTTGGTAAAATAATAAGTCTGTTTTCACTTTTGGCTGGTTGTAGTAATTCATCATTTGAAGTGGAGGGTCGAGGTTGAATATTTGATGCGTTTTCTATTATTTCGTTCTGTAAAATAATAATCCGGTTTTCACTTTCGACTGGTTGTAGTAATCCATTAGTTAAAGCGGAGGGTTGAGGTTGAATATTTGATGCGTTTTTTATTATTTCGTTTTGTAAAATAATAATTCGGTTTTCACTTTCAGCTGGTTGTAGCAGTCCATCAGTTGAAGTGGAGGGTTGAGGCTGAACATTTTCTTTTATTTCGTTTTCACTTTCGACTGGTTTTAGTAATCCGTCAACGTCCAGATCAAAGTTCATTATATTAGCATCATCAAATATTGTTTCGGAAATATCTTCACTAGGTGCTTTTAAAGTATTTATTATGTTAAGCATAACTTCGACATTAACGCCATTGTCTTCTAACTCGGCTTTTAAAACTGATATTACTTTTTCTGCACTTTCTATATCATTTGATGTTACGTCAGCCTTGAAATTAGATATTTTGTTTGTGTCTACGTTAAGTTCTTCTAACGCATTTTGCACACATTTACTATAATCTAGCGCATCTGGGTTAAAGGGATATAGTCCACAAACTTTGAAGCCGCTTTTTATATTAACCACCATATTTGGATGTTCCAAAGCTTTTTTAAAGATAGGGCAAAATTCACTTTTTGTTACAACTTTATTATGTTCTAACTGCCACTCTCGAACATATTGCCGCCAATATTCCTTCATCGGTTTGAAGACTGATACATCCGCTGGTTGAATTAAATGAGTTGCGTTTGGAGGAAACGCATACAGAATTATTCTATTTGCATCACAAAACTGGCTAAGCTCAAGAGATAAATGCGATCGGTGTCCGTCAACTAAAAACAGAACAGGTTTTTTGATACGTTGTTCTGTTAACCAAGAGTTTAGTCCATTGGCAACGAATTCATAAAAAACGTCTGAACGCATCCAGCCTGATTCAGATTTCCCCAAAATCCACTGTTCAGGGATGCTGTCAACAACAGCTTTTGGAGGTCGTACGTAAGGGAATACGACAACGGGATGACACATTCTTCCGTCTCCAGTAAATGTAACCAACACCGTTAAGTTTTCTTTCTCATTTCCTTTTTTCACCACGTATGTATTATGACCCTTCAATCCCAAAACTTTACCTGTTTTAGGGCAGAGACTAAAACCAGACTCGTCCGCATTTAAAATACGACTGGGGTCGTCCAGTATGTCTGCAGCTCCAGATTTTTGTAAAAAATCTTTTAAATCACTAAACCATTTCTTTATAAATTCTTTGGTTAATTTCGCTCTAGAAGAATCTAGAGCTTCTACTGATTTCATTTTAATTGTTGGATGCCGTTTCAAAAAACTGGAAAACCATTTTTGTCCCGGACGTCCACCTTTAAAAGGAGTTTTTAAATTTCCATCGATGACAATTTTCTGAACAACATCTAATAACTCCTCTTTTTTTAAAGGAAAGCCACATTTTGCCAGCTCAGTCAACCATTGGACTATTTTTTCTTCATACTTTTCACTTAGTACTGGATCTGGGCCCATGCGAGAAATCGTATCTGTGGTAACTCTACCCTTAAGACGGTCCAGTACGGTCGACTTCGGTACACCATAGAGTCGACATATTTCCCGCAATTTGCCTCCTTTTCTTATTTCCTCGCATGCAAGAATTAAGTTTTCTGGGGCATAAGTATTTTGTCTTGATTTTTTATTACTTTTATTCATTATTTTTCCAGTATTTTTTTAATTAAACTGAAAAAAACAACACAAATCATTGTGAAACTCCAGTTAAAAATTTGCTGGGCGAATACTGGAAGTTCATAAAAAATGGCATTAGTCCAATAATCGGACACCTAGGACAAACGTTTTTCTACATGCTTACGTCAAAAAAATTTGTCCGGCCACTGGTTTACACACAGTTTACACGGAAACTATAAATATAAAAAGATGAGAAAGAACACATTATTTTAAATAAAGCGGACAAAGATGAATACAGTTGCAAATAAATTTACCAGTATCCGGACACTTGTCCGCATATTAGCATATTGCTCAAAAAGATATTCCAGTCTCCGTCCAGTCATTTTCTAGCAGTAAAAGATCACTATCTACCGAATATTATTAATTATTATTGAGTTTAAACTATGTTAATGACATCGGTAACTTAAAACTTACATTTATATTAGAAATAAGAGCTTTATCTTACCTAATACAATGAGGATGACACTATTTTTTTTGTATTTTGAGAACGCTTTCGTAGACACTCAACTTATAACCATTATTGCTTCTGTGCTGGTTGGAACTATGGCGATCAGATATATATGAGTATGCGGAAATAACATAGAGGAACTGACGCCTATTTTCCCGCCCGTTTTAAAGAGGTGGTTTCGTTATTATTTGATTTTAAAAGTGGTTTGTCCGTTCACTGGTAGTGTCCGGCTTACTGGCGAGTTTACCCTATATACAGGTGGGGATTTACAGTCAACCCTTAAGACGACAGGGGTAAGTCCATTGAGACAATAACTAACCTAATCTTTCGAGTTATATGGTATCAACTTGTAGCTCGATAAAAATTGTTTGAGCGATTATAATACTCTCTCCTTTGCTGTAATAAAATGATTACAGATAGTTTTAGTTTATTGGGGACAAATTTGTAATACTGGGAAAATAGACATTCATTAGATTTATGACGTATTTTGTGTCGAATTGAATAGCCCTTAAATTTTGTGACAATGGTGAAATTATGTTAGATTTAATGGCATGTCACCGGCTTGTATCAGTTCTTTCAATTTTCATTTCAACATCGTAAATTCTATTTTATGAAGGGATAAACGATTTGTTATTTAGATAACGTTAATACCTTACAATTGAATCCATCGTCATAAACTTTGCTCAACTTTTTTTGCTAGGAACTCTGTTTAAGTTCCTTGTGTTTTATTTATCGAGTTTATTTTATTTTGTTACGTCAATCTTTCTAAATTTCAATTTTACTCATTATATTTGTTTAATTTACCAATGGGTTTTATTTTAACCCCCATACACCCCAGTGAAAAGTTATTAGGTAAAAAACCACTTAGTATCTGAGGAAAAGATAACATCAACTAACAAAAAAAAAAAAGGTTTCACGCATTTAAGCCGTGACGAATCACGCCCTAATAGGATATTTAATTTGGTAGAAAACTATAGTGCCCAAACCGCTCAACTAGACTTGATAGACATCTAAGTTAGACCTATAAGTAAGTACCCTTTTCAGTTTATGTAAGTTCTATTTAAAACCAATGCAGGGTTAAAGTATAGTTCAGTCAATAAGTAGTATAGAGAAATAATACCCCCAAATAAGATAATAAGAGGGTAACAAAGAAGTTATTACATTAAATATGTATGTGAACCAAGAAAAAACAAAAATAATGTGGTTACTTTAAAATTCTTTTAATAATTTGTTAAAAATAAATATCTAAGAGCTAGGTATAAAAATTAATGTTAACAGTTTAATTATCAAATCGATTTAACTATTAATATGGACTGACATATTTGATAGCTTATGCGGATAGTAGATTTATATTCACACACGGGTAAAAAGCAGATTCTTATCGACACGTGTGTGATAACGGGGCACTTCCCATAAGACTAAATAGTTATGTCACTTTGCTAGGTGGTCATGGGAAAAATTTATTTTATCTTTAAAAGCATGTAAAAATAAAATTTAGTCCAAATACTGTAACCATCAACTTACTTCAGTACAAATCCATGTACCGTCAGAACAAGTACAGGTATTACAATCTTTTGGTACCGAGTGTCCTGCTGGGAAACTCTTTCCTCTCAACATACAAGGACACTGGTCCTTCGTGATACACTTATCTTCATGTAGGACGGTTCCTTCAGGGCAGAAACATCCTTCAACACATTCAGATTCCTCAGTAACTACTCCTTCTGTTATAGAGCCACATGCTGGTTGTCTGCTTGATGATCCACAGGCTTTGTAGACTTTTCCATTGGTACAATGAAGAGCTAAAATAAAAAATAGATTTAAATATATAGTCTGGATAGGTACAGGGTTTTCGATAGGGTTTTTTCAGTAATTGTCTAGACAAAGTTAAAGGAATCAGATAGGAAGTGCGGTTATTAGTAATATCCTCAAAAGGCATATTAAAGCACGAAAAAGTCCTGGAGATGGACTAGATTGTTAGCAGGATATTTAAAGGCGTAATTGTAGAGTTTCTTCAAGCTATGTGCTTTCTTATATGTAAAACTAAACGAATATTGAGAATACTTACGACAAGTTTTTTCATCTCTCCAATTGGTTAGTCCTTTCACTCCAAAGTGAGAACAGTGTTTTACGTAAACATTGAACGTATCACATGCGCAGTAAGATAGATCAGTTTCTTGGCAATTACAGTAATCAGATCGACAGGCATCGTAGAGCGATATAATGTCCAAAACCTAAAATCCAAAAGTAAACATTAAACTGTAATTACCAACATTGGCGCTGTGTCTTTATAAAACGTGTAAGATCACTTAAGTAAGAGATTTTTGGAATTGCCCAACTTACATTCTGACATGATTTAAATCTGTTATCCGCTATCAATTTATTACAGAATTGTGTGGCATTAACTGCATTTTCCTGTTTATTTTTACAAATTTGGTCTTCAGTTGGTGGAATATTGCACCGATCTGAAAAATACATTTTTGATATCGAATACTTTTTCTACATGTTTAAGTAAATTATTCGAGAATTTTCTCAATGAGTAAAAATTGGTCTTCACTAAGCAATGGTACTCACTGTCTAGAGTATCCACTTTCCAGCTGTTGGCTAGAGTCAGAATATTACGAGGGAACTGTCCATCTTGAGTAATTAGATCTGTCGTTGAATCTCCATCCAAAATACCACATAGACCTTCAGTTCTGTTCCATAGATTTTCTTTTACAGAAATTTGAACCAGTAACTAAAAAAAATATCCAAACACTAGTACTACCTCGTTCATTAATGTAAATATCTAATTTAATTTGACATAAATATTAATGATAATAATTACCTGTCCATCCCACAACAATTGAACACCAATCGTATCCATGGATACCAAAAGATTATGAGCCATCATTTCAACTCTAACTCCAGGTACCCTACCAGGAATGGGCAAAGACTTGTCTGATGTTTTAAATGAGAAATCTCCTCCGGGTTTTCTATCTAGCACGTAGTTGACGTTTTGTAAGAAGATGTTAATGATTTTATGACAGTATTTTGGATCTTTCACGCATATTGGATCATTTTGGGTGATTATTGAGAACGTTCCATCTTTAGAGTCTCGAACCAGTACTTGAGGACATTGTGAATTAAAACTAAAAATTACAAATTAATAATTAAAATTAAAAAATTATAAATAAAATTCCAAATAGTCCAGTTCATTATAATTTTTTATTTATATAAAATAATTCAAAAAATCGCTTCAGATTTATCTACACAACTGTATAGGTGAATTAGTCAAGACAATATTGATTGTTTTACCAGTAAAGAAAATCTTTCAACAACACTGAGAAGTATGTCTAATCCAAAAGTTGACAAGCTTTCTGCAAACTAGAAGAAATTCAAAGAACAGAATGTCTCAACATAACAGGAACCATAAAAACCACACCGACCGGAGTCATGGAAGTCATTCTTATTCTCACTTCCCTTGATATTTGCATCAAATAGGTTGCTCTGATAACAATGACACGCCTCCGCATGGTTGGAATAGAACCTGATGTAGGATCTGGTGAGGTGAGATGTTGCTTTTGGCAGGAGGCGCTCGATACGCTCCCAGTGCTTTAAGCGAACATGGACTCCATCTCACCGAGGTATATTTTCCATAAGCCATATAAAGTTATAACAGAACAAATAGAAGAGCCGAAAGTGATGGGTACGATTCATATCTACACCGAAGGTTCTAAAACAAAACAATGCTCATGATACGGCATATACTTCAGATTCTTAAACCTAAACATGAAATGGGTTGTGAACAGTAATGCCACTATAGTTTAAATCGAGCTCACGGGGATTCTTAAAGCAGCAAAATAAATCACCAGAAATAATACCATTGGAATAAATCTATACAGATAGCAGACAAACACTACTCACCCCGGACAGACCACGAATTTAGTCAGGGTTAATACTAAAATGTCTCCAATCTTTGGGCCAAGTATCTATCAACAATGTGGTTAACTTGAAATGTATCAAAGGTCATACCACATCGAAAGGTAATCGTCTTGCTGATTTACTAGCCAAAAAGGCAGCCAACCAAATAATTTTTAAATCTGGCATTTCTATTAGACTGAAAACATCTGTAGTGTAGTGACAAACCTAATTAAGAGAAAATGGGACGAAACAGGAAACTGCAAACTTGTCAGGAAGCTTTTAAGTTATCCTTACAGAATCTGCGCCTGATCACAGGCCTCAGTGGTTATTGCTGGTGCGAACAAGAAGATGAGAGCATTGAGCATATCCTTTATGATTGGCCGATGCTCTTATTTATTAGAAGATTTGTGTTCGGCGGGAATTGGCTGAAATACGAGTAGCACTTTTTGACGACGTTGTCGACTACATTAAATCTGTAGGCTGGCTCACGAGCTTGGAGGTGCCTATCTACTTAAGAGGATGCACAATGAGCCTAGTGAGGTATAAGTGCTGTGCGTTAACCCACCCTCCACACGTTACAGATACAGATGTCTAACACGATAATTACAGGGTAATAATTGAATAGGAGGATGATTTTAACAAATTTGGAATAATTTTTCTTATAGATAAATACATCTTTTGATGAAGATAAAATAACTACAATTCAAGAAGAAGCCAAGATTTCAGGTTGAACACTACAGTAAAGTACGTCTAACATATTACAGGGTGAAAATTAGATAGAAGGATTCATTTGACCAAGTTAAATTTATTTTCCCTACAATTATATGAATCAATCTTTTTATTAAGGATCGATGATCAAAAAGAATTAAAATTTAAGTACAAGCAAACATTACATTGAACATCACCTAGAAGTACGTCTAAAATGATACTACAGGGTAACAATTGTATACGAGCTTGAGGTCGACAAATTGTAATTAATTGAAATTTAAATAAGTACAAGCATAGATATAATGATGATGAAAAAGAAATATAATTAATTTCACGTAGTATATTGAACATGGTTTTTTTACACCAAACTATTTGTAGCTTACCTGTAAACTCTATCGTCGAATGTCTTGTAATGACCTCCTCCCCAGCTAAAGCAAGTTCCTGGTTTTGGAAGACGTTGTTCAACAACAATATGTTCGTGGTTACCACTATTGGAGCCTTTAACGTTCTCTTTTATCATAACTTCTTCATCCTAAAAATTTTAATTAGCACAAAAACATCTTGGGTAATATTTTTACTTACACCGTGTGATTTGCGGTAAGAACCCGTTGTAGAACCATAAGATTCTCCACTTGAATGTGAACTACCAGTGGAATAGCTGGATTTATGTTTGGTTTCGTTTATCCAAGAGTTGCTATCTGATTCTCCTTCGTGGAAAGTTACTTCAGAGAATTCAGCTGTAAGGAACATTTTAAGTTTTTCAAAATTTCTGAGTATTACGTCTCTGATGATAATACTATTTAAAGATTTTACAATAATGAGCTGCTAACAATTTATTAAAGCAGTATCAGCAAAAAAAGTAAAAAATGGTTCTTGGAAGCATTTGACCTTTTTGACTCGCAGCGTTGGCATCATGTATTATTATAAAAAGAAAAATACGTGTATAATATACTTACGATAAAGACACGAAGGTATAGGTACAGGTAAAAACATTCCCAAATCGTAGGTACAGGTGTACACATGCTCTGGAGGAAACTCAAATTCAATACCAGGAGGACAGTTTACAGAACAAGAGAATGTATTGGCATCACCGGAACAGTTGTAACCTCCATTGAAACCTAGTTCTTTTGGAGAACATACTTCAGCCTCTGAAATTATTATATTGCGTTTAATTTTTAAATCGTTTTATTTTTTTTTTAAATACAATTAGTAATACAGTGTGTAACAGCCAAATGGAATAAATACTGTGCATATTTATTATAATTTCAGATTATAAAATGATGTCCTGCAACGTGGAAAATTCACTCCGAGTGACAGTTGCAACCTTCAAATTTGTACATAGAAAGTAGGGACTTGGTGATACCTCATCTGAAAGGTATCTTCATTCTCTATTAAAATATGCTATGGTATTCAAATTTATTACAAAAATTGTTATTTTATGCGTTTCTGTTAAATAAACCATGTTTTTGATCTGTAGTTAATAATTTAAAGTGACACGTTCATTGACGTGTTTCTGGATTTTTCATAAATTTACACAGTAATTGAGCTATTAAATTTATTTTATTTGACTATTACACACTATAATTATCCACGTTATGAATAATAATTGAGTAGATCTTTTTTTTATTCTGAATTTTAGTTTCGGTTTTGTAAACTTAAATGGCGCCCCTAAATCTTTGTTCTTTTAGTTATATTTTTGTTTAATTAACTGACTTTTATTAACCAGAAATGTACAGGGTGACAACGCTCTACCACAAAGAGCTCTCGTGAATTGGTTAATTTGAATAGAAGAATATGATTCCTAAAAGAGCTTAGTTACCGAAATACAGGGTGTTAAAAGATTTAATTCCAACTTTGCCATAAATCAAAAACATATTTAAATATTTATTCAGATTTAATCTACCAAGATCTTGTCAAATACACGAACTATTCAAAATTTGCTTACGTACTTACAAGATTAGAATTTAAAAATATTGAGTCAATAAAAATTATTTAAGTACACTTTTATTTAGAAGCAAATTTCTGCAACACATAAAAAATATTAATAACATAAAAAAAAGTTTATTGCAGTGGCGTAAAAAGTGGGGGGAAAAGTTACTACTAACCTTGATAGCGCCCTACTGGTTGAATTTTTCAAAAGGGAGTTTATTTCACAATAACAATAGTACTTTCTTAAAGAGCATATTGGTCACCAAATTTTAAAAAATATTTAAAAGCTTTTTTAATTTATGGTAAATTTTGGATCTTGATTTGAAACTTCTAACAACACGTATCTCGGTAACTAAGTCCTTTAAGGGTCCATGTTCATCAATTAACGAGAGCTCTCTGGGGTAAAGCGTTGTCGGTCGAATATACTAACACCCTGTATATCTAGCTTAATAAATGTTATCGAAAATATTCATAAAAATTATAAAAAAACTATTGTGTATGAGAGGATATAAGTTTAATACTTACTGTATTGGCATTGTGGTCCTCTGAAATCTTGTGGACATTGACAGACGTTGAATGACAGACAATTTCCTCCGTTTTGACAAGGTGGAGTGCAAGTAGCTGTAAAATAAATAAATAATTATTAGAATAATCCGGAATTTACTTAACATAAGGTTCTAATCTATCGGCCAGAAAGGTGATGGCGTCGATATTTCAAAAATACATTGAGTATAATTGAATTCTTATTATCGGTTTAATATTTTTTTCTGGTTGCCACTATTATTGTAGCTAAAAGTGATTTACAGGAAAGTTCATTATTTATTTTGTAGTTTTACGAGCTGGTTCTTTCATAAAAAGCCTGCTTGCACAAACTATCCTCACTCAATTTAGTAGGCGTCTCGTTCTTTCTAATGCAACGGACAATGCAATGGCGCTGTCTGTCTTAAACACGAGCTGAATACTTGCAGTTAAATAATGGTTAATTAATAAATAATACGAATGAATACGTTGGTCTAGTAGTTTTTTGTCTTTATTAAAATACTTTTCATGTGACTACATATAAATTGAAACACTTCGCATTGTTTATTTATTTCATATGTGTATGACCAGAGAAACATTTCAATATCTTGTTGAATTTTTTGATGACAGAACAATAAGTAGAAATCATTGAGATATAATAAAGAGGAGATGCTATCACGATAATAATTCTCAGTTTAAGATCAGCAGTGAATATGTATATCAGCAATCGATGTGAGTAATTTTTTTTTTCAATTTTATTAATTAAAATAGTTCTTTGAGTGCATTTTGTAGTAAAATCAGAAATTCGATTCTCTTGAAAAAGTAGTATCCGTTTTTGCTTAGTATGTGTTCATTCATTATCAAGAACCAGTAGCGGAGATTGATTAATTTATTATGGGAGATTCTACTAAATGCAGTTAATGTAAAATAAATAAAAACGAAGGTTTGGTAGGATGTGAAGGCGTCTGTTCTAAATGGTTCCATTACTCATGTATCGGCCTAACTAATGTGGAGTTTTCTATGCTGTCTAAAAGTAAGAATTTATTTTTCTTGTGTGACATATGCAAAAAGAAATGTGGAATTTTAAAAAAAGGTATTATTATTAAGGTAAACCTGGGTAAGTGTGAATCGGGGGTAACTGTGAACATATCATTTTAAAATGACAAGAGTACACCGATAGAAGTACGTTTTTTTGTTCGTAGTAGTATATCATCCTAGAACACTTGCCCGCTAAAAAGAACGCCAGTGCGATAATTGGCGGGCGCGACATAACCTATTTAATTCATGCCATAAAGTGATCACAGTTGACGAGTGCACCGTGTTATTTTTAAAATACAAGGAAAAATACATTTACCAACGTAAGTTATTTTTAATTATTGCTATTGTATTTGTAATATGTTATAGTTTAACACAGTATATATGCATTTTCGGTTTTTTTTTTCGTACTGTTGATAAATATCGTGTTCACACTTACCCCTTAGTATTTCGCATAATGAGGTAAGTGTGAACATTTCATCAGTGCAAGTGTGAACGTACATTTTTGCGGTGTAAAAACTTAATAAAAATTTTTCATTTCAGAATATGCCAAGAGTCTACGTAAGAAAGACTAACAGAGGAGGGGCTTATTCAAAGGAAGATATAAATTTAGGTGTGGCTGAAATTAAACGCGGTACTCTAACCATACATAGAGCCCATAGATTATATCATATTCCGAAAACCAACCTATTTTACACCTGAAAGGTACCCGAGGAAAAAAAAGCGAGACACAAGGCCATTCTACAGTGATTCCAAAAGAGGATGAAATCAAATTAGCAAATGCTCTTCGCACACTTGAGAAGTAGGGCTTTGGAATCACGAGAAAAGAATTGCTGATGGTTGTTGCAAGTTATGTTGAACAAAATAATATTAAGACACCATTCAAAAACAACATACCTGGTGATGATTGGTTCAGAAACTTCAAAATAAGTCACCACCTGAGTATAAAGAAGCCCCAATCAGTTGAGTACGCCCGAAAAAAGATGACAGATCCGTTCATCATTAATGCATATTTCGATATTTTGAATCAAACTTTAACAGATTTATCACTTCATAACAAGCCCGAACAAATTTGGAACCTAGATGAGAGTTCTTTTTTTCATGATCCTTATAAAACAAAAATTGTTTGTACAAGGGGAAAAGCTTGTTCTAGAACCGTGTCAGGTCCGGGCCGGGAAAATGCAACTGTTTTAGCTGCTGTATCTGCTTCCGGATTAAAAGCCCCTCCACTCATTGTGTATAAGGGGAAGAATATTTGGGCTGCCTGGGTTACAAATGAAGAAGACTCGTATCTAGGAATATCATTTGCTGCCAGCAAAAAAGGCTGGATGGAGACAGTCATTTTTTTAAATTACTTTGAAAAACTCTACTGCCTGCTCTGGGACCACACAGACCTGTTCTGATTATTTATGATGGTCATAGCACCCATGTTAACATTCCTCTAATAGAATTGGCAACTGCCAATAATGTAACAATTCTCAAACTTCCCCCACACACGAGCCACCTTCTTCAGCCACTAGATATAGCAGTGTTCAGATCACTGAAGGGTACATGGGATGAAAGATTAGTGGCTTGGCAAAGGAGTAATGTGGGAATTAAAATACCAAAGAAACAATGATCGGTCAAGCCTGGAAGGACCTCAAGCCTATCACTATTAGTAATGGTTTTGTAAAAGCTGGTATACAGCCATTTGATCAGCAGGTCATATCTCAAGACAAATATGATCCTGAATGTTTAAGAAGGTGAAGAAAACACACCTCAGGTAATGCTGTTGGGAGACGAGAAGAAACAAAATGTTGGAGGAAACGAACATGTCGAAGAAAACCAAAATGTCGAAGATAACGAAAACGTCGAAGGAAACCAAAATGTCGAAGAAAACCATTACGTCGAAAAAAACCAAAATGTCGAAAAAACCAAAATGTCGAAGAAAACCAAAATGTCGAAGACAACCAAAATGTCGAAGGAAACCAAAATGTCAAATAAAACTAAAATGTCGAACAAATTCCAAATATAGAAGCTACAACTAGTCGATTCACATCAAAATTATCATTTGAAGAGCTTCTTATGAAAACAATAAGACACTCTGATAGTGGCCAGGTACAAAAAATGGTGGAAACGGTTAAACAACTTGAACCAAAATGAAGAGAGAAATTTAAATTTGAAAATATTAATATTAATAAAATTATGATTTAGCAAGTTGTAAATATCCCGAAATATATAATTTTGGGAGTGAGGATGACCAGGAACTTGTTGGATACGTTGTGGACAATGAGCACTGATGATGGCAAATAAGCCGAAAGCGCTTTGCATTGATTAATAAAAAAGTTTTGCACGAAATACAAGTTTTTCCTTTTGAAATTAATGAATTGTCTACATTTAAAAACGAAATTATAGCAGAATTTAGTCAACAGATTCAACTACAACATCAGTCAAACGTTCCTAGATCCTCACAGACCATTAATAACCAAAATACCAAAATTCCGTACTTCAGAAGCAGCCTTCTTATATTATTAAACCTGAGATCAAACAAGATTCTACAGTTACTAAAAATGATATGAATAAGAATATCAACCCGATTGAGTCTTAAATAAATTTAAGCAAAGTTCTTCAAGTAAAAGATGGTGGGCTGGTAGTCAGCTGTCAAAAATCAGAGGATTGTAATAAATTTGTGAAACTGGCAAATGAAAAACTCATAAATGAAGTTCCAGTATTAAATCCACGCTTTAAAATTGTAGGAATGTCCATGAGATTAACAGATGAAGAACTTGTTAAGTGTTTAAAAGGCCAAAACGAAAATGTCATTTCTGGAAACTTAAAGTTTATTGCTTGTACACCACTGAAAAAAAATAATAAACTCTTTCAAGCAATTGTTCATTGCTATATTTCTAGTTATAACAAAGTGATGCAACAGGGCAAGTTATTTTTAGGGTATGACTATTGTAGTATATATGATGCAATTGATTTGAGGCGATGTTTTAAGTGTTCTGGATATCACTATTCTGCAAACCATTGTAAGTCAACTATTGTGATTTGTCCCATATGTGCCCAAAACCATGAATTAAATCAATGATTTTATTTGTTGCATTAGTGTCACGCTCGATACTGTATTCGAACTGTCATACTTGTCAAATGTATATGCTACATCACATACTTTGATTACTATACGAGGCAAGAGAGAGGTCCGACACGCCCAACATAGGGCGCGACCATTTTGAACCCTGTGACACAGTTTACAGCTAAAGAATCAGATCGCTCACTCTGCGTCGGCACTTTTGATCTCAATGTTTCAGTTTATACACTGTGCAACTCGGACAATACAATATATGACAACCGCCTATAATAAAACAGCATTCTTCTGCGTATCCTGAATTTGTATCCCTGGAGTGGATGTTATTTTGGAAATTTCAACTGGTCCGAGTGAGCTAACTGATTCTTTAGCAATAAACTGTGACTTCTAAAATAATATTCACTGACACTGACAGCAGCAAGCAAAATATCAGGTGCGTTTTAATCATCCGCTTCTGCTTCCGGAATTGTCGGTTTAGTCGTTTTAACCTGTCAGATTAAAACAAGAAAACTGACAATTCCGAAGCAGTACCGGATGATTAAAACGCACCTATTAAAAATATTGCGCCAAGATGTAGGCAACACGTAATAAGGGTTCAAAATTGCGGAGTTTTCTATCTTCTTTTAAAAGGCACTCAGAAAGCTGCGCAGTGCGATCCGTATAGTAAAAGAAAATCAAAGTATGTGATGCTACATTCTAGTATTTGTCAAATATTTGAAGTTACACTGAACAAATCAAATACGTTTAGTGCAGAAAACTTACACCCAGTGCAACTCCACTATAAATAAATCAAATTACGACTTTAGTCACCATTTTGAATCTACTTTTACATCACTCTTGGCGTCTATCTGTCATATTGCAAAATAGTGTTTATGTCGTCTCTACTTCATTCCATCTCGATGGCAGGAAGACTAAAATCCCATATTCAACTAAGGCTTGCGATTTAAACATATGTGTTAAGACGTTAAGACAATTTCAACAATTTTTCTAGTTTTATATAAATTTTGATTATGATTTCGATATTAAATGAATTATTTGTTTCTTTGTTTTTGTTGCAGTATCATTTCGAGGTAACAAACTTTATTTAAAATGAAAATGTCAAGTAATAAATGTCATTATGTGGAAGTACCAAGCCAAAACATTCAAATTTTACAGCCAACTGCAATTATTTTTCTCGGTGGCTCGTTACTATAACGTTATCTAGTACATTTCATAACAACATTTTTACCTTGGCAATCTGGGATTGAAACCCATTTTTCCTTCGTAGGTACCCACATTCCATTTTTACAATCCATGGTTGCAATTGCTGATCCATCTGGGAATTCGAATCCTTTTGCACAAGTGACAGTACATTTCCTGAAAACACAAATTATAGTTCAGTTTGTTTGATCCGTAACTTTAACTATCTGATAACCCACTGAAGTTGGACATTGACTTACTTGGAACTGCAAGACCGTTTGGAATTTATCGGCATTGGTGGATGATTTAGACAAGGTTTACTTTCAAATTGGCACTGTGGACCGGAAAAGTTTTCTGCACAATTACATTGGTTGGGGGACAGACAAATTCCATTATTCTGGCAAGCAGGCATACAAATTGCTAAAAACAAATGAAATTTGAAATTTAATTCGGATAGGTATTTAATTTAATAAAATCAGTCGAGTGTTTTTTTTTGACTTTACAAAGCCATCATCACATTCTTCCCGGCAATAGTTAAACTGATTTCTTCACCAAATACACTTACGTTCACAGTTGGGAACATTGGTAAATAAACCATTGGATTCCATCCATTGTCCATCTACGCAAGTAAAGGCTAAATGGGGTTTTCCATTTGGAAATTGATAGTTTGGTAAACAATCAGCCCTGCATCCTGAGTATTGCGAGCATCGCACTCCAGCGTTCATTGGAGATGGCATTGCAGTACATCCTGAAATATTTCAATACTAAATTATCAAGATCATAGAATAGGTTAGTGTTAAAATTGTATTTTGAGAGAGGTTTATTTAATCTAAATAAATATAATAACCTTTAATAAATAAATACAAGGTACACGAAAATAATGTTAATCCAATTTCTTTAAATTTTATAAACAACTTTGCAGGAGAACCATTTTGTCATTGAAATTGATGCATGTTATCTACTTACTTTAGGAATACCTATTTTTGTAAATTCAAAATCTGTATAATTTAGCAGTAAATAAAATGAACAAAACATTATTATAAATTAATAAGTTTAATGCTACGGTATTTGTCATTGGAATACAAATTACGTCATAAATTAATATAGTGTATTGTTTCAATACGCCATGTTAGTGATTATGCTTAGATTAGAGAGACCGAAGATGTAACCAAAGATATCGGATAATAGATACGCCTTGTATACATTACACTTGTCCGCAACTTTTTTTTGACGGTACGCTCTTCCTATGTTGTCAGATCTCTTTCATCAAATATCAAACATTAAATTTTTATTTAAAAAGTTACTATTACCTTTAATACAATCTAATAAAAAAAGGAAATAAAGAATTGAAAGCATCAATATGAGTTTTTTATTAATTGCAATCACTTAAGACTTTTAAGTATCTATTTTTACATGTGTATCATATGGGAATATTAAACATTTTGGTATAAATCATTTAACTTTGGCAACCTAAGACATTTTGCTGATGTTGTCAAAGTGACAGATCAAGTTTTATTGTGTTTTTTGTGGTTTTTTGTAGTTTTCAAGAATAATTTAAACCCTGAACTTTTTATTAAGGACTTTTATGATGGGGAGGAAATGTATAGTGTGCCGAAATACGCATAATAAGAATGTTATTCGGTCATTTCATAAATAAGATTATGTTAGCATAGACGTAGGCATATACAGGGAATAAGGCTTAATTTATTTAACAGTGTAAAGGCATTTAGCACTAGCATTGTTTATTTAAATAATAATGTTCTATATTTTCTGATCAGGTTTCCTAGATAAATTATTCAACGTGGAATTTGGCTGCAAAATCTATGCTTGGTGGAGGAAAACATTATGAAAATGAAAGAAGCCTTAGTATATGTTCTGACCATTTTTGTATGGCAGATATTTATGAAAATTTAAGTGGTAGACACATCTTAAAACATAATGCTATACCTATCAAGTAAGTACAGTATTTATTATGGGTATTTTTATTATATGTAAGCTCTAAAATTATACAGTAATCATCACATTTTACAGAATTTTGGGAGAGGTAGTGGAAGATGCGAAAAATGAAGAAAAAAATAATACTTTTTTTTAGTGCAGTTCGTAATAGATGCTTCAATAACAATCTCGCATGGAGATTGTTTCAAAATTGTTATACAAAATTATTAATTCATAATGAAGTAAAGTCAAATAAAACTGCAAATGCAATTGCTTTAGATGGCACCAGCATCTTCGATTGTAGCAACACTAGTAGCCAAATTGCGTTAAATTTAAAATGTTACGAATCAGACACTAAAGAAAATTTGGAATTTACAAATGAGCTTCGTGACCATGATTACCTATCTATATATTTTCTGAGCGAATACATTCAGGACGTAGTTGCTTATATTTCGGGTTTTATAGTAAAATCCTTAAAGAAAAAGATTCACTGCAAACAGTGTTCTGCAATTGAACCAGTGAGTTCGAAAATCGTACAAGTCTCAAATTTGACATTTCAAAATAAGCCATTTCGTTTAAAATTTGTCTCTTCATCGATGCGCTACTTCAGTGATGATGTAATTATTTTTCCACTGACAATTAAAGTGACAGTAGATTTTTGGAGTCCGTTTTGTTCGTTTTGTTTACCTAAATTATATCGTTTTTTTCACTTTTATAAATATATTCCTAAAGTAAGTAGATAGCATGTATCAAATATACAATATTTTATGACCTGTAAACAATATTTTGAAATAAAATAAAAATAGTAAAAACGTATATGTCAAATTTATTGATGTTTTTGTTAAAAGTTTGGTTAGAATTAAATGTCAGTCGAACCAAAATGACATCGCATTGAGCTTAAAAACCGTACTAGATACCTAGCTGTTAATGTAGTACAGCTGATTATACCCGTGAAATTAGGTGAAAAACCGTACATATCTGCGACTCGTACGGTTTTTCATCTCAATTACAAAATAATGGTCAGTTGCTATGGTTAGTTGGAAAAACACAAATACTGAAAATGATGATTACATAACTGAGATAACAGTTTTGATATTGTATTTTTCCTCCTTTTTGAAGAAATATAAAATAAATCTTTTCTCTTCGACAGACTTTCTGTCTCAACTGTCAAAGGTGCTACTTTCTGTTCTTAATACACAAATAGCTATTTTATTCCAAAATATGCTTTACAAAATATCAGTTATAACACTAAATAAATCTATTGAGCAGATTCTTCACCAAGAGTGTTTGTAGGAGTAACCATTGATAGTAAAATGACATTCGAAATGTCACAAAAGAAGCTTCCTTTAGTGTTTTTTATATTCGGACAAATTAGAAATAAAGTATCTCTTGATAATCTTAAGCTAATGTGTTTTAGCCTTGTCCAGATATTATAAAATCATTGCTGATTACTGTCCTATATCATTACACAAATAATTCTAAAAATAGGTGTCGTGACATGCAACCCAAATGGTATGTAATAGAAAGATCATATTTGTATATTTATGTATCTGAAATAAAATTGTTCTGTTTTTAATAGCTTTTTATTTCATAAAAAAAGGTAGTCCGGCAATATAAATTATTCTTTTTTCGACCTGTAATAAAGGTTTTCAAACAGTACCCATGTAAAAATAATATTAAATGGCTTTATATTTTTACTTGCTCTTTGCTCTTCATGTATTTAAAAAATATATAATAAAATACTAACAAAAATGTTCTTCCACTTTTAATTTTCATCTACTAATCTTTTACTATTTTAATCTATAAGAAAAAATATAAAATGACTTTTGAATGCCCTGTATAAATTGAATATGTTTTCTTTAAATTTACCTTTGATTCCGAAGACCCATAGGTTATTGATTTGGTCATTAAATAATTTTTACTAAAAATATATGTAAACCCTCCCGAAACACTACGTCAATGTGCGACGTACGATTTCCCTTTCCCCGTCTGGTAAAACATGCGGACAGAAAGTGTGTAGGGCGGGCGAGTCTATCTTAGATAATATGATGTCTATGGATGTAACATTGCACACTGCGCATGCTGTCTATTTTAAGCCAAAGTAACCCACCAATTGAAAATCATTGTTGCACGACGCCACCCGAATTGCTCCGATTTCCATTCAGCGATCACACCTCCACCTGAGTTTAATCACCATTGACAGCAGTTTTTTGATTTATTTGTTGGTATTTTAGCAATTTAAAGTGTTCTAGTTATTCAATTTCAAGTTCAAAATGTCACGATGTATCTTGAAAAATTGTATGTACTTATAATACAAGTACTACTGTTATGAATATATTCGTTTTCAGCGGTAAATATTTATTAACGTTTTGACATAAAGCGGCATGATTCTCTGGGCTGAATACTTCAGATCCGCATTAAGGGGTTTCAATAAATATTAAGCATCAGATTTCATATTACTTACATAAATTTACAAAAGGGTAAAATTTTGAACATTTAATTTAAATAAATAGTAAATAGGCATTATTGCTAACGAAATTTTGTATTTAAAAAGTAGTTTTATAAGAATGTTTTCTAAAGGTAGTTTTTAGCCCTTTTTGGTAGATAAATAAGAGGTAAAGAATCATAGTTGCTAGCTAAATTTTATTTTTATAAGGTATTTTTATAAGAATATTAGATGAAATACAGGATGACCTACTTAAAATTTCAAGGTTCATCTTATTTGCGGTCAAATCGAAAGTGACATTGAATTTTCAGTCTTAAAACAAAGTCATCTAGTATAAGCAAAAAAAAAATACTAAAGTTACAGGAGTTAGGTCCGATTCCACCGTTGTGTTAAACGGAGATTAAAATGACAGTGTTAATGTAAAAATGTCATTTTAAACTTCGTTTAACACAACGGTGGAATCGACCCTTAGTCACGTTAATAAAATGTTACATTACAAACCCCTAAACAACTCGAACATAATTTTCGTTTACTAAAAAAAAATCCAAAATTTAGTAATATTTATTTATTATACAAGCGAATGCGATTTCAAAGATAACTGGATCAAAAAATCTGAATCTCTAAATTTTGGAGCTAAATGCTCAGATAAAAGCAAGCGACCGATAGGGGTTACAAAAATAATCGATTTATCGATAATTTGATATTTTTTAATGAAAATCGATTTATCCGCTGTTTTTAATAAATTATTTTCGTTTTTTTTTTAAGATAATGTATTAATCGATTTTAAAGGAAATACAGAAAAAGTAGATTTATTCAAAATTATCGATTTATCGTTTAATCGGTTTTTTAATTATTTGATTATTTTCGATTTTTCAAAGATATTATATGAAAATAATCGATTGAATATAATCGGTTATTTTACAAAATCGATATTTTGGTCATTTTTTTAAAATTATCGATTTATTGGATAATCAGCTTTTTAATAATCAATTATTTTCGATAATCGAATAATCAATTTCAAAGGAAATATGAAAAAAGAATTATTAGAAAATAATAGATAATTCGTTTTATTTTTTGGAAAATCGATTTATCATAGAATCGGCTTCTTAATTAATTGGTTATTTTCGATTAGGCGATTATTTTGGAATTATTTTTTATTTTTCAAAGATTTTAAAGGAAATGACAAAAAATATATTGTTTGAAAATAATCTATTGATCGAAAATAATCGATGTTCGACTCATAAGGGTAGATTTGCAGTATTAGCCTGCGCACATGCTATTTTTATAATACTCGTAGACAATGAGTAACATTTTTTGCTCTATTAACAATATATTCTATTTCAACATTTTACTGTAATCTCTTGCAGAAAAGTCCGTAGTAAATAAACGCTAACGAAATATTCTATAAAAGGTCTTCTCTTTACATAAAATGTCGTGGCATCTGTTTGATATTAAAAAATCACGATAACTTTATTTCATAATACAAAATTCGATTAAACACCTTTTAAATAAACCTAATAGTTCATTAAGTTGCTAATAAACAAAGTCCGGTCCCTGTCATAGAGTTCGGGTCGCCGCGTGTCGCCGCCCAGTTCCCCCACTCCGTTAACCCTTCTTTAGAAATTGGCAACATTTGCGCAGGTTTAAAACCGGTGTATGTTATATCTCTGGTCTCTTTTATCTAAGTGATTATGTAACTATAATTTCACTGACAATTAAAGTGACAGTAGATTTTTTTAGTGCATTTTTTTCAATTTGTTTACCTAAATTATATTGTTTTTACACTTTTATAAATATATTCCTAAAGTAAGTAGTTAACATGCATGAAATATATAATCGTTTAGTTATCAATTACATATCTCTAAACTATTTTTTATGACATGCAAACAATATTTAGAAAAAAACTTAAAACAGTAAAAACGTATATAGCAAATTTATTGATGTTTTTGTTAATAGTTTGGCTAGAATTAAATGTCAGTGGAACCAAAGTGACGTCACACTAAACTGGCATTTTGACAGAGGGAATAATATCAGCTCTCAGCTAAAGCTCATGTTATCTCACTTCGTTATTTATTTATTTATTTATTTATCTATCAGAAACATACAGGTTGCCCTAATTACATGTTCCTGTAACATACATTATTTTATAATGACGTAGCAATACTCTGAAATATAATACTATTATTAAAATAATATACATTTGTAATAAATTATAGTTTAATATAGGAGGCTAATACAAAGTCAGATATATTTTATTTAATTAGGTAGTACGTATATTTATAAAGCTTCATTTTTATTAAAAATTTCATGTTGGTATCGCTTTGGGTGTTTGATTTCTATTTTTCGTTGAGTTAGGTTTTATTTGTATTTCAACCCCCTTTAAACCCCCATTTTTAAACAAAGTTTTAGCAAAAATCAAGCTCTATAAAAGGAAAAAGCCCTTTGATATCTTTCTTCGTTTTTGAGTTAGGATATTTTTTTATTATTTCAACCCCTCTCAATCTCCCATTTTAATTCATATTTTTTCAGAATCAATAATTACTTTTCTTATAAAGCTAGATTTTTACTAAACATTTCGTGTTGATATCGCTTTTCGTTTTTGGTTAATTATTTTATTTTTAATTTCAACCCTCCTTAACCCCCCCATTTTTAATTAGGCAATAGGCTTTGTCCCCTTATAGAGCTTGATTTTTGCTAAAAATTTCAAGTTAATATAATTTTTCGTTTTTGAGTTAGTATTTTTTTTAATATTTCAACCCCCTTTAACCCCCTCCCCAGTTTCATTCCGATTTTTTTTAGAATCAATAGACTTCGTCCCATTATAAAGCTTGATTTTTCCTGATTTTTTTTAAAATACTTCTAATAAATTTTTGTTAATGGAGTGATCCAATAAATTTGGATTACTTATTTTTTAGTTCTTCAAATCTTACCTCCTTGGAATTTGGAAGCTGAACTATTATGTAAACTCATACTCATGCTGTTGTGACTAGCTTGGAATGGGCTTTCAGTTACCGAATGGGTAGCATGACTTTTTGTATGACTTTTGATTCCTCCAGTAGTTTTCGTCTTTGTGTAGGTTGTTTTTGTAGATCTGTAAAAAAAATATAAAAATGGTGAATGCGCTTAATTATGGCTAGGCCAGTTCGCCAAAATATCGAATAGTGATATTCGAGTGATGGATTTTAAAAGTTATAAGTTGATTAATAAACTAAAAAAGGAAAATAATTTCAACTTAAATATGACTAAGACGTAAAATAAATAAAACATAAAGCCATATGTCAGTTTCTTTATTGGCTAATACCGCAACAGGTATTGAATTATATCCAAAAGAAAGACAGCAGAGACATAAATTTAATTTCAACACTCTTCCTTTGATATTGCCACTAAAGAGAACGTCATTCTTGGACCAATTTTGTCCTTATTAGGACTCATCAGCAATAATTCGATACATTATCTATTTCAGTCTCTAATGGAATAAGCAAAAGCGAAAAATAGGTTATTCCGACTCAGAACTCTGAAAAATTGATTTTTCTGGCTTACGATTCGGAAAAATAAAAAATAGATTATTCCGATCAACTTGCTGTTTTGTCTTTACTATATAATTTTTTAAGCCGCATACACTAATGATTTTCAGAATTTTCGGTTTAACTTTAGTGCTTTAAGTATTTAACACTATTTTTAAAATGCAATGTATTTTTTATGGACCTTATTTAGTACAAATGGGTTTTGCGCGAGCTAAAGGGCTCCTATATTCGCTTTCCCTTCGTTACCGGGGGGAAATTCGAATACTAGATCAAAAAACATTTGATCCAATTGGAAATTTGATCGAAAATACATTTTGTCGAATGACATTTAATCAAAAATATATTTTATCGAATAAAATTTAATCGAAGATATATTTCTAACGAAAAGGCAATAGATTTAAAATTCAATAGATCAAAAGGACAATATATATCGAAAACATTAAAAATAGTAAAATATAAAAATAATCAAACGACACCATGCAACCGTCCGTCTAATCCAGTCATACTCAAACATTTTTAATGAATACCCTTTTTTTAGGCCATCCATTTAAAATTAAAATTAGTGGGGATCTCTAATAAATAAAACACAAAACAAATATATCCCGTCGGATTATTGGAAAAACAAGATAATTAACATTTTTAAACTCTGTTCAAAAGGTTAAAATTGAATAAAAAATCAGTAAAAACTTCAAACTGTTTAATAAATAATAACAGCCTTTAACATTATTGGATAATATTGGTAGATTGTTATAATAATGGTGAAAATCATCAGGTGTAACATCTGATTTGCAAAGTTTTAATAAATCTTTCTTCTTGGACTATTTTGAATTTTTAGAGCTATTTTTCATCCTGTCAAGCATCGTTCTATTGGTTTTTGAAGGTTAGCTATAGCGCGGAATGAAAGAGTGACGTAATCACCTTCTTGATTTCTGAACAATCGTGAAAGGCCAGAGACGGCTCTAAGCAAAATGTTCAACATATACATTCAACAAAAATAAGTTTTCTGAAGGGATGGGTGGCTCAGTAGTAGAGTCTCTGCCTGTGAATCCAAGGGTCCCAGGTTCGAATCCCACTGTTGGCCGGGATTTTTTATTTAATTTAATTATTTAAAATTAATTCTGATGCCTTGGTAGGATTCCCCACTCGACCATTCGTTTACTGAATGACACCAGGAATGCGTGTAAACCAACAGTCACGAAAAAGAGAAAGGTTGCCGTAGAACCAGGAAAAAACGTGTCAAAAGAAGAATTTGCTCAAGCTAGCCCATCCTCACCAAGGATTGAGACTACGGTCGAAGACGACTTTGATAAGCTTGATGTTGTGGAGAAGGCATTAGATTCTTTATCATCTTCTGATGACGAAGAAGCTGACTTGGTTTTGGAAAATTTTAAAAAGATGATTTTGTTGAGATTCAGTATGAAACAGATAAACAAGACAAATATTTTATTGGCCTTATCCGGAACGTAGTAGATGACGAGTTAATAACCATTAAGTTTCTTCGCCCTAATAGAAAAAAAAAAAGATATCTGCGTAATAAACAAACAACAAATTAAAAAATTGTTAGCACAGCCGACAGTTTTGCGAAGAGGTGGCTACGTGTTTACCAAGAAGAATAGCAGAAGAGCTTACTCAAATCAATATTTTATATCTGTAAATTTTTTGCATTTGTGATTTTTTGTTTTTAAGAGTTTTTCTTAAATGTAAAAACGTTTCGTTACATGGGTTAAGATTTTTTTGTTTTTAAGAGTTTTTTCTTAAGTTTCAAAATGTTTTTTACAAGGGTTAAGTTTTTTTTTGTTTTTGAGAGTTTTTTCTTAAGTTTAAAAATGTTTCGTTACATGGGTTAAGATTTTTTTTTGTTCTATGTTAAATAAAAGCTGATTTGACGTTATTTTTGTCGTTTTTATCCCGTTTTTTTTTCTGTAACTTTTAAAAAACTAAATTTTTTGTCCTGATACGCCCCATAGCTGGGGTGTATCGTCCATTCCATCAAAATAAATGGGGTGTCCCGATTGACCCAATTTGCGGGGCGATTCGGGACACGTAAAATCACCTGTCTAAGTGACATGTGTGAATGATATGTTGTTTTGAAGCTCTAACAGAAACCCAACTTTTGACATTTACTTGGAGCCTCTATCTCATTTATAAGAAACGTTATTTAGAAAAATATGTCAAAACTGTCCTGATTCGCCCCATTTGTTGGTACTAATGGCAAATTTTTCAAAACTCTCAAATGATAGATTCCTCATTTAACACATTTTATCCTCACAATACTGTTAATTTACAAATTAATATTTTCAAAGCTAAACGAGTATTTATCGTCATTAAGATTAGAACCTTGTGATTAATTCGCACAAAATATGCATTTCAGTAAGGTCGCGAGTTGTCTCCTGATGGGACATTTTATGTAAATTATTTTAATTTTTTTTTATATATGTATATCTATTTTTTTATCTGTATCTAGTGCGTTCATGGTTGTCCTTCCCAATTTAACGGAGCTAACCGGATGTTGATATGTCTAGTTTTTGGGTGTTTATGACCTAGGCAATGAAAGAATTCGAAGTTTATCGCAGATGTTAATAAACCGATTGTTTATTATCACAAAGCGTCAACACATTTTTCTGATGTTAAATTTCGGATTTTATAATATGAACCCTCTGAATAAAACTATAGTTTAAATTATACAGGGCGTCCCAAAACGGTTTATATAAATGGGAAAAAGTTTTATCTTACATATTAAAAAAAATTATAATTGATAGAAAGTTCTGCATCAGTGGGGAATTCATAATTAAGGATTATTCAATAAATAATTCAAAACCAATGCTAAAGTGTGTATTCGAAATTTTTTAAGTTCACAAATTACATGCTTGATTATCCGCAGCCTCTAAGGCTTTTTCATTAATTATTGGTCCAGATAATAGAATGTTCTTACTTCTCACTTTACAAAACCAGTCGTACACTATAGAATCGAAGGTAACACCCTCAGTTTTAATCATCTTTTTTGTTTTTCACTATACAACTTTTTTAAGTCGGCCTTTTTATTTAAAATGTCACTAACTTGAGTTTTTCCTGTTCGGCCAATATATCAACGATATTTCTTTCAACTTAAAAACTTTGTCTTAGTCGAAGACATTGTTACAATAAGTTATTTGGAATTCCCAATTTCCCGAGCCCAAATTTTAATCGCCTTTATTGTTCGTTGTTACAAGAATTTCATAGAAAAAATGATGGTAAATTTTGTTCAGAGTCGTTATGAATAGGGTCCATTGTTCGGGGGTGTCTTAGCCCATTTACCCACATATGAAAGGTTCGGTGACCTAAAAACTATCCGTTCAGTGGAGGTTTCCATTGTGGACAGGTGTTCGTTAACAGAAGTTTTACTGTATATTGTTTGAAATCGTGAAGATGTACGAAAGCATTTAATTCACTCGTTGACCAGTAAGAGGTGCTATATTAACATACTGGGGAACGTTAAAGTCTCCTAAAACAAATACTGTCTTGTAATTAGCAAAATTTAGGGTGGAGAGACAATCAAATAAGGCTTCCAAATCGATAACTTTAAGACTTGGAGAAATGTAAATAAGTTATATTAATATTTTGTAATAATTTAGTGTAATCAAAGTGCCTAAAATATCAATAATTGGAATAATATCGCTAATAAATGTTGACCAGTGAGAGGTGCTATATTAACATACTGGGGAAAATTAAAGTCTCCTAAAACAAATACTGTCTTGTAATTAGCAAAATTTAAGGTGGAGAGACAATCAAATAAGGCTTCATAATCGATAACTTTAAGACTTGGAGAAATGTAAATAAGTTATATTAATATTTTGTAATAATTTAATGTAATCAAAGTGCCTAAAATATCAATAATTGGAATAATATCGCTAATAAATGTTGACCAGTGAGAGGTGACGTATTAACATACTGGGGAACGTAGTGTCTCCTAAAGCAAATACTTTCTCGTAATTAGCAAAATTTAAGGTGGAGAGACAATCAAATAAGGCTTCATAATCGATAACTTCTTGGAGGAATGTAAATAAGTAGTATTAATATTTTGTAATAATTTAATGTAAACGTAATGCCTAAAATATCTATAATTGAAATATTATCGCTAATAAATGTTAGGCCTATTTCATTACCAATAAATTTTTTATTTGCAGCTAACAAAGCACCCCCACCGTAATTTTTTTAACCCGAGAAGTAGATCTATCCTTTCTATAAACATGATAATTATCGGAAAATATCTCACAGCTACGAAAAGATTCATTTAACCAAGTCTCTGTCAATATAACAAAATCGAAATTGGACTGAAGAGAAAACAAGTAAACGATATTTATTTTAGTTCTAATTCCACGAACATTTTGATAATACATGGGTAGCAGATCGAGTTTTTACCACCTATGGTTGATACATCCTACTGACTCATTTACGATTGCTATGCTACATAAAGCGAAGATTTTAATTCATCTATATGACGTTGGCAAGATTTACAATAGCTGTCCCATGTAGCATGATTTACATTAATTTGAATCAGAGAATCCTGTTCCAACACCTTCACATAATTTATACATTTTAATTCATTCTTTTAAAGCATGTTTTTATGCACACCTTGGACAATAAATAGTACTACTGGGACAATGTTTTTAAAAATTATTAAAACCATTACAATTATAACATCTCTTAACAGATACACAATCATAAACAGAGCAAACATCAAAGCCAATAAATAGCTCACCTTCACCGTTTGTCATAATATTATTATATGATGCAAAGGATGAAAGTTTTTTTTAATTAAATAAAATATGTTTATAGATATACCGCAAATGGGTTCAAAAATAAAAGGCACACATTAGCAACATATAACTTTTGAAGAGGAGGGTAAGATATGCTTAATTACAAATAGTTGTAATTCGAAAGAATTCAAAGGCAATAGCCTATTTTTATCTTCAAACACTTCACTAGGTACAAGTAGATACTCACCCAGACGCAGCATAAGAATTCGGCGACGCTGATTTGGTTCCATATTTATTTTTCAAAAATTTTGGAACTTGAGCACTCCTGCAACAGAATAATAATATTAGTTAAATAACAATTATTTACAGTTTCTTATTAACAGGACACAGGATACGTCTAGCGATAACTTGATTTCCTTCACTAACGAGAGAAAATCCCGGAAGTTAACTTTCGTATCCAATGACGAAATAAGTTGGTCTGTACCTACATATTTTCATATATCATCCGCCTCTTATTTATAATACATATTTTGATAGCTTATATTTATTAACAATAAAAAAGGAAGCTCATTAAAAACTAAATACGTTTATACTCATTGTCCCTCATCGCTGACTGCAAAAACATTTACTGGTGCTGGAAGGTGTCGTGTTACCTGTCAAATTCAAAATAATATTGCCTATCGATGGATTTTTCCTTTTTTGCTGTAAATGATATAATTTGTTTCTAGACATCTATATCAATTGCAACCATTTTCTGTCGTCCGATTTTGTTATTTTCGGTGTAGAGAAATCTCTGCACTTACACCGAAAAAGGCAAAACTGGACGACAAAAAATTCTTGCAAAGGGATTTTTTTATTGTTATAGATGTACAAGGGCATTTTTTTTAATTGTCAGTAAGAAAACGAAAAAATCCATCGATGAACAAGCTTACTTTAAATATGGTAGGTTACACGACAGCTCCCACCACCGGGACATTATTTGAGTAATTATTAGCAGAGTCAGGCAAATATTCAAAAGTGCATTTATGCATTTAATATTATGAAAATAATTTTAATTTGTATCTTAAATAATATGAATTTTCTGCCATTTTTCATTCAATTCATACAGTTTTAAGGCCCTAGACATTATTTTAGATTAACTTGCGTTTTTAAAAGTTTTTTCAAATTTTTTAGTCGATGAATCTTTTGAAGTGATTTTGAGATTTTTGTAAGATTTTTGTTAGATTTCAAACTTTTTCGACACTTTTTAAAATTATTTTCCACCGTTAAGTAATTTTAAATACCCCTTAATCCAAAAATAAATTACTTAACATACTGAAGCGGATTTTTTTGCAGATACTAAGTGACAAAAAAATTTAAATAGTTTAGTATTGCAAAACTGCTTTACAGACGGCAAAAACAAAAACTAAAAATACGTGTGGCACTCGGGGACTGTCGCGGTAAAGCTATTGCATAGCATTTTTTATCAACTTACGCAATTATAATTATTTATTTATTTTTATTTATGCAGTATATTTTTTCTTTGATATTAATTCAAGACATTTTTGAGCGTGGTGACCGATAAGAAAACAATTTTTTTTCTTTTATTGTTAATATTGTTTAAAATATTTTTATTATCTTACAATACATGAGGTTATTCAGGAATTTTTATCATTGAAACTATAGGTTTATGGTAACTGAAATAAGAAACATAAGTTTGAGACTTGATATTCTCTAAATATCTGAAAAATATCGCGTCAATGGTGGTCCCATATTTTGTTGTGGATTCTTGTGGATCATTATTCATTTTCAAATTAAATTTTTCCGAAATTGTGTCTAAAAGAGATAGAATCAGTTATGAGCAGTTAGCAGCTAGTCTACACGCATAAGTCTAGTCGCACGCAAACACCGTGCCGAAGTCTGCCGAACTGAAACGAAGTTAGACGATGCACGGCTTTCAACGCCGGAGTGGGGGGTATTAGGTTTATTTTCGTTATGTTCAATTTTTCAATTTTTCGATTTTTCGATTTTTCGATTTTTCGATTTTTCGATTTTTCGATTTTTCGATTTTTCGATTTTTCGATTTTTCGATTTTTCAATTTTTCGATTTTTCGATTTTTCGATTTTTCGATTTTTCGATTTTTCGATTTTTCGATTTTTCGAT
This sequence comes from Psylliodes chrysocephalus, assembly GCA_927349885.1. Lineage (NCBI taxonomy): Eukaryota > Metazoa > Arthropoda > Insecta > Coleoptera > Chrysomelidae > Psylliodes > Psylliodes chrysocephalus. The sequence continues at coordinate 93,221,100 of OV651813.1, forward strand.
TTTTCGATTTTTCGATTTTTCGATTTTTCGATTTTTCGATTTTTCGATTTTTCGATTTTTCGATTTTTCGATTTTTCGATTTTTCGATTTTTCGATTTTTCGATTTTTCGATTTTTCGATTTTTCGATTTTTCGATTTTTCGATTTTTCGATTTTCTTTTATTGAATAAATGAGAATAATATTGTTTAACGCAGCGCCGCTGTGGAGGGTGTTAGGTTTTTTTTCGTTACGGAATTTCTTGATTCGGTCGCCGCGCTCAAAGCCGGCGATAAAAGCTATGCAATAGCTTAATAAAATCTGGAGAGAAAAAGCAAGATTCAATATCTGAGTATTTTCAATCAAATAAATAAATCGGCGCATGTTGGGAAAATTGCTCGGACATGTCGATTGGTATTTTTAGTTGCGCATTTTTTAAACAAAATTTTTTTATACAGTGTGTGTCATGTACCAGTGGGTTTCTTATTTTAAAGGCAACACCCTGTATATTTTTCAATTTTCAATGCTAGACATAGTTTATGTACTATGTCCTATATCTAACTGTTTCGGAAATATTAAATGTTTTTTGATTTATTGCAAAAATTAACATTAATAAAATAAAATTATTTGATTACAGAAATTCGTTGCAACACACTCAAAAACTAATAAGTAATTCTGTTTATTTCTTGATAATGTAACAAATACATTTCAATGTAGGAGATGTTCAGAATGCTCGCCGCGAACCTCTTGGCAACATCCTAATCTGAAATAAAAATGTCTTCTAACGTTACTCAACATCTCAGGCGTGATCGATCTAATCGCTCAGCTAGATCGATAGGTTTAGTTTTGTATACAATACTTTTGACATATCCCCGTAAGAAATAGTCTGATGTCAGATCAGGGGATCCTCGCCTCCCTATCCACCAATTTGGAAATACTCGATTGAGGTACTTCCGGACATTGATTTGATAATGGGGCGGTGCTCCATCTTGCTGAAACCATATCATATTGGAACTTGTGGGTTTGCTGGAACGGGATATAAGTTCGTCAAAGTTGGCACGACATTATTTTGGAGCAGTGCTAAATAATTATCGCCATTCAAATTACTATCAATGAAAAATGGACCCATGATATGATCGCCAACAATTTCTGCCCAAACATTAACCTTTTTAGGGTAATGCTTATATTCTTATCTCATCCAGTGATGATTTTCCCTAGATCAATAGCGGAAATTTTGACGATTAGCATGACCGTGAAGTGTAAAGGTACACTCATCAGAAAAAAAAACATGGTCTAATTGGATCACCATATTATCTAACATTACCATCATTTGTTTACAAAATTAAGTTATTCTATCAAAATCGTCTTCCATGAGATTCTGATTTGCTATTATTTTATAGGAATATGCACTTTATTTTCTTTTAATGTTCGAATAATCGATGAATGGCTAATATCGAACATTTCGGCTGCTTGTCGACTAGAAATATGTATCTTTTTCTGAAACTCAAACAGAATATTCAATTTGGTATCATTAGTTATTGCATTGGCAGCTGTATTTTTATCTGCCTTACATGTCCAAGCTCGCGAAACTGCTTCTCTATTTTACTAATAATTATTTCTTAGGATATACGCGGCAAATTTGGAAATTTTTCATGATATAAGCGAACAACTTCTATTTGTGTCCTTGTGTTTATCTCCATAACCAATCATCTGTAGAATTGTTATTTTGTGCATTTCTGTTAAATGAACCATTTTTCTGATATGTAGTTAAGTAAATTCAAACGACTATAATACTGACAACTACTGTCATGCAGTCAGATAACAATTTGCTAAGGTCAGGCGTTTTAAACAAAAGTAAACAAAACTATTTAAGTATAGCTTTATTTTATTTCATATCAGTAAAAATCTGATGTCTCCAACACATGACTTTCCTATCTAGTTATTAGAGACTTTTTCCGGTTATTTTGTACAACCTATTGCAGCACCTCTATAAATGTTTAGAGGATAAACTATATATATACATTTTCCACATACTCTACCTCGAAACATTTTTCTATAGATATTCATTGACAACGAAAATACTGAAAAATATTAATTTAGCACTTTTCTTCCAATTTTTCCATTACGGTCCATTTTAGAAAAATCGTGTATAAACAAAAATTATAGAGATCGATATCGCAAACAACTTTTATTTTAACAATTTTCATAAAAATCAGAATTTTGCACATTTTGTCAAATTTCTCGAATACGGACCATTTCATGAAATTTTGACATAAAACAAAAATTATAGATAATAATATTAGAAGTAACTTTTATTTGAACTATTTTTTTTCTCCAAACATAAATAACAGATATATTCCATAAAATATAAAAACGGCCTCCCATAAAGTACCCCCCAGATGTTTTGACTTTGTCCAAAATCTAATCATTTCACGTCAGGCCGAAATAAAACAACTTAAGTTTAATATTTAATGTTTTTTTCTTTATCAGTTTTTGAGTTTTCTTCAAATTTCGAAATTTACACATTTTCTCAAATATCTCGAATACGGTCCATTTTAGAGAAATTCTGTAAGGAATAAAAATTATAGAGAATTATATTACAAACAACTTTTGTTTTGAAACAATTTTTATAAAAAAAAATATTTTTTTACATTTTGTCAAATTTCTCGAATACGGGCCATTTTAGGAAAATTTTCTACGGAACAAAAATTTTAGATATTAATATAAGAAGTAACTTTTATTTGAATAAGTTTCTTCTTCAAACGTAAATAACAGATATATTCCATAAAATATAAAAATGACCACCTATAAAGTACCCCCCCAGATGTTTCGACTCTGCCCAAAATCTAATAAGCTCATTGGACGTTGGAACAAAGCTTAAGTTTAAAATTTGGTGGTTTCCTGTGTATCGGTTCATGAGTTATGCGACACACCACACAGACACACAGACACACAGACACACAGACACACACACAGACACACAGACATCATTGCGAAAATAGTCAAAACGGATTCAGGGGACCTCAAAACGTAAAAATCCGTCGAAAACTCGAGGTCGAAAAAAATCATGATTCCTATACTTTCCTTATATCTGTATACAGATAGGAAAGTAAAAAGGAACGCTGTAATAGTTTTTGCTTACTTTTTCATTAACAAGACCTAAATTTTAGGTTCTTAATGTTAATTTTTGCAATAAATAAACAGGTTATATATAGTATATATGTTTAGAATTTTCTGAAGAATTCAAAAATTGAAAAATATACAGGGTGTTGCACTTAAAATAAGAAAGTTGGTATTGGCCACTCATACACCCTGTATAAAAATGCTCAACTAAAAATACCATTTGACGTGTCCAAGCGTTTTTCCGAACACGTCCCCATTTATTTATTACCGAACTTATTCCATTTGGTTGTTCCACACTGCATGTAGACGAAATAACCGATTAATAATAATATTATTAATAATAATTAGGTCTTTATTAAATAAATTATTACATTACTGCACCAAGAAGGTGAAGATTAGCTGAAGCTACTCTGTAACTCTAAACCTTCTTGGTTTACAAAAGAAAATTAATGAAAAAAAAAAAAAATGAAAAAAGTAATTAGAAATGGACAAAAGCATTAAAAGAGTTGTCAGACAATATTAATTAAATGAAAAATATAAAATAGAATTTAAATTAAACAATTATTTATTGCCTGTTAAGGAGAATATTTTTAATAGTGTAACGAAAATTGTTAATTGAACTAAATTTTAGGTAAAAGAACGCTCAAACAGTGCAGTAGAATGGTGTGGCATGGTAAGAGTATTAAATCGGACATTACAATTGTGGACGGCATTTCTAAAAATTACCTTTTCAAACAAATATAAAGGAATCCTATTTTTACATAAACGGTACAAGAAAGTTAGAAAATGTAGCTGAAAAAAATTATTAACTTTTAACCACTTAAGTTCATTAATGTTAAAGGATATGTCATTATATTTCCTCAGATTAAAAACATACCTACAACATGTAGCTGGTTTTGTGAGGTTTTATCAATGCAAGGGTAATAAACTGTAATACAGTAGTTTAGAACTGAGATAACCAAAGACTCGCAAAGCTTTTTACGCATTTTGAAGTTTAAGATATGCTTGTTGGCATATAACATACGTATTCTTACATAATATCTTTAAAGTAATATTTTAATACAGTCTTCGAATCTAAGTGATTGTTCTATGATTAATCCTAGATTTTTGGCTTCCACAGAAAAATGTATTCTAACTCCACCCAACTCGAGCCTTAATGAACCTTCACATATATTTCTTTTGGTTTTACCACAAAATAAGATTGCTGTAGTTTTAGATGAATTGACGGTTAAGTTATGTTCTCTGGAAAATTGAAAAATGGCATCTAAATCCATATTTATATTGTTATTGGTATTAGGAATATCTGCAGGTTCAAGAGAATGAACAATCTGTGTGTCGTCAGCATAAAATTGTATTTCACTATTTCTAACAAATTTGGCCACTCTGAAGTATATATAAAAAAAATAACAGGGGCCCCAAAATGGATCCTTGTGGCACCCCGAGAAAATAAATTTGGAACCATCAACGCATACACGTTGACTATGTTTCCATAGATAGGACTTAAAAAAAGATAGTGCAGGGTCATCTAAGCCATAGTATTTCAGTTTAGCACAAAGTAAGTCATGGTCAATTAAATCAAAGGCTTTGGAAGAGTCTATTGTAATTAGTAGTACACCAAATTTTTTATCAATAGATCTTATGTAAGTTAGATTTGATAAAGCAAAAGCAGTAATGTAATTTTTGCGAAAGCCAGACTGCTGAGTGGGTATGATATTGTTGTTTGTAACATAGTCATATAACTGTATATACACATCTCGTTCAAGTATTTTGGTTAAGACAGGTAAAAGACTTATTGGACGTAATTCACATACCGTATTAGGATTAGCTATTTTAGGTATGGGACAAACTACTGATTCTCGCCACATTTTCGGAAAGTAATCATACTGTAAACAATAACCAATAATGTGGGTAATATGATCAAGGAACGTCGGCATAGTCAGCTTGCTCATATAAATCGATACTTCATCATTACCAGCAGCATTTGATTTAATAGAATTTATAACTTTGAGAATTGTATTCTGATCTACTGGAGTTAAGGTTAGTTTGTTATTATTAAATTTATTATTCAAGTAAATTGTATTTTCTGCAAACAGTTATCAGATTTATTGAAGACACTAATAAAATAGTCATTGATATCATTAGGATCACGTTAATTGAAAGGCAACTCTTTATTAGCGGTAGAACATTTAATATTCATGTTACTTAAACCCTGTCATAAAGCTTTCTCATTTAATTCATTTTGAAGTTTATTCTGATAGGCCGCCTTTTCTCTTCTAATAGAGGCAAGAGCAAAATTACGACATTCCTTGTAGTAATTCCAATTTTGAGTAGTTTTCCCAGATTTAAATTTTATTAAAGCTTTTTAAGAATTAATTTTAAATTATCAGTTAGCCAAGGTGCTGGGGGATTACTGACTCGAATAGTTTTAAGTGGAGCATGAATATTAAAAATTGAAATTATGTACAAAAGGCATTACGTTGTGGTCGCTTAAATCCTATATTATATTTCCATTTTCTCTACAAAAGTTACCGTTAGTAAATATGGGATCTAATAATGTGGCAGAGGTTGCTGCAATTCGCGTCGGTTCATTAACATGTTTAACATACCCATAAGTCTCAAATAAATTGAGTAGTGTGTTGGGGACTAACATATTTATATTAAAGTTACCAGTTACAATAGAATAATCGTATTCAGTAAGCAATATAGGGAGAATATCATTAAAAAAGAACTGAAGTTCAACAAGACTCGAATCTGGAGGGTGATAGATTACCGCCAAAGCCAAATTTAAAGTTTTAAATCTAAATTTTAATAAAAAATATTCAAAGTTCTAATTGTTATTTGAATCTTATTTGATTTTTCGGGCCGTTACATCGCGCATTTATTAATTAATCGGAGTTCTTAAAAATGAACAAGCTTCTAAATTGCATTTAATTGCTTGCAAGCAGCCTTAACAATTTCAAGATTTTACAAGACAGTTTAACATTTTTTTTTCTTCTTTTAGCTGTCCCAATAAAAAATTTTTATTCTTTCTTTCAAACGCAGCACCTTACATGGTTGAAGCAGGATAAAATCTAAAATTCTTTTATCCACCTTTGGTACATACATACTTGGTTAGCCCATGGTATTAACAGGGTCGCAGAAGAAATTAGGAATAAATTTCTTCTTGATAATAATTTAATTTCAAATGTGAAAAAATATTTCTTAAGGCACCTATAAGACACAATTTTATAGAGAACATTTGCTGAATGTTCCTCTTCGGCCATAACCTGTTGTTACTAGATGAGGAACTTGGTTAGAGGCTGCAATGTTTTATGAAGAAAATTTTGCTCAACTGAAGCTCACAATAATGGAATTTGTTGACGAGTCTTCCCAAGATCTTTCACAGGCAAAAAAATTGTTTAAAAATCACATATGAATAACAATTTCCATACATTAAATCAAATTTATCTTTAATTAAATCGATTAAATTAATAAAAAAAAATTGAATTATCTTGCAAAAATGTTGAAATTGAAAATCAGTCATTGATAAAAATAATGGTTTCGTATTTCTATCTAAGGTTGCAAATGTTTTAATTGGGGTGTTATATGAAACAAATCTAGAAGCAGAAGTTCTAATTTATTTTAAATATGCTCCGATAACTTTGGTGGATGAAGAACGGAACTTTTCTATTTACAATATGTATTCAGATAGAAGATATAACTTTTTATAAGAAAATTTTAAAAAAATCATCAAATATTGTTTCTATAAATAAATGAACATGTATGGATAATTTAATACAGTAATTGTTTAAAAGTTTTATTTTATTTTATAAAATTAATCTATTGCTAATCTATAAAGTGCATATTATTTTAATTAAATGCGCATTTGACACAAATAATATGCATATATAATATGCGCATATGTCTAACTTTTTGGTCTACATATTTGCCTGAGTCGTTTATTAGTAACTTAAAATAATGTTAGTTAATTTATGAAACTCATTAAAACAGTGTGTTATTTGAATAGAATCTAAAAGTATATTAAATTTTGCATAATCAGTGATATTTTTAGTTTAATTTGTAAAAATTAAGTACCATTTATATTTCTAACAATTGTTACATTTTTTTTTTGTAAAAATTTTCTTTTAAATGTATAGTTTTAAAAAATAAAATATTTTTATAAATTAAACTCACCCTATTTGCTGGTCCATCAGTAAAATGGCCAGCACCATAAGGGAAATCCATAGGGATAAAGTCCCCATGTCACGATATAATACTTAAAACCACTAACTTGGTACTAATTGAAATTTGCGAAGTTAGTATAATTTATCTGAAAAAGTGCTTTTATCTTTTATCGCTTTACTTCGATGAAAGCGAGAGCGCCAACATTTATCAAAAGTTCTCTATACACGCACAGGATGAGATATCAACGGTACTATTTCTAAAAACAATTTTTTAATTAATTAGTTATTGAATGCAGTGGCAAAGCTTCCATTGATGTGTCGCATCCTTTCAAAATATTGTCATCTAATATGTTTTTATTTAAAATAAAATCAATAAGATCTCTTATAATAAATTGAAACTCTCAATGAATTTATTCAAATAATTAAATTTAATTTCAATTATTTATATATGCATTTGTCGAGCTTGATAGAATACGCTACTACGCTACAAATAGAAATATTTCGACATCGCCATGATGCGATGTTTCTCATTACATCTTAAATGCCTGGTGGGTTCTTGAGCGACCTTTCCGGTCGTGATTTCGCTGTTTTAGCTGGTGAGTGATGCGGTATCTCAAACGCATCTCGGCGAATGCAAGTATCGTATTCGCGCTCTTCATCTTCATTTTAAGAAAATGTAATAAATCTTTTCGCAAATCTACACATTAAAAGAAATGATCTTAATTTTAAAGTTTAACAGATACGTTCACATTTTTTTACGTAAACTGTCCTACTTTAAATTAGTTCACTATTTTTTTTTATTATTTTGATTATTTTTTTAACCTGCCATATATGTTGTATACCTACGCCACGGTATGCCACTGATTAAATGTGAGAAGAAAATGAAAATTTGACGATCTTTTTATCTCATTTTTTATTATACAGGGTGTCCCGAAATTAGACGGTCATATTTTAACAGCGTAATCTAAATCCTAAAATAGGAGTAAAAGTTCATATAAACATAGGTCCGAAAACGTTTCTTTTCCCAGATACAGGGTGTTTAAAGTGAAGTCCTGATGACACATTTTTGTAAATATTTTCTAAACGCTTAAAGATAACAAAATTAAATTTAGAACAAATGCTTACCTTTTTACGCTCTATGTAATGGACTTAATCTTAATTTTTGATCATCTTCATAGATGGGTAAATTAGGGGGGGCTTAAGGTAAAATTGCCCTAAGTTTTTTTTTTGTCAGTTTTTAACATTTTTGACTAAAAAATTTGGAAACCCAATGTTTTCTTTATAATAAAGCTACTCTTGTTACATCTCGCTAGGACGCACCATTTTCAAGAAAAAAGCATTTGAAAATTTTATGATAAGTTCATATTATTTTATTCGAAAGTGCAAACAATAATAATTAGCAGGCCTGTGGAATAAGAATTTTTTTTCAGGTTTGGAAAACCGGTGACTAAAGAAATGTATTTAGCTTTAATTTAATGTTTATTTTATAAAGAAACTTTAAATGGTAAAACTAAATAGTATTTAAACTTAAACTAATCAATTGTTTTTTTTAATGGTTTGGTTGGCTTTTGCCCAATAAAATGATTGATGAGAATTTATTTCTTTAACTGCCGACGTTTAAACTCTTTTAGGGTAATGGTAAAAATAAGTCAGATACGTTTAATATCGTAAAATTATAGCAAAACTGTATTTGAAATTAAGAATAGCTGGTAATTTCTTGAAAATGTGAAGTTTGACTGAGTTAGAGAAGAAATCATTAGTTACCTACTTTTAGTTATTGCAAATGCTATTTGATAATAATTTTAAGCTTTTTAACGTGAAGTATCTACTTTTATTTTCCTAAGGATGACTTAAAATAGGTCAAAATGACGACGATAAACAAATGATTATCAAAAATTGTTTTTGTCTATACTACTAAAAATTCTACTAAAAATAACAAAAATTCTATTAAAAATAACAAAAATTCTACTAAAAATATCAATTTATACAACATTTAAAGTAAGTGTTCAAAAACGTTGCCTTGCTGACGAAGGCACATTTCGGCTCTACGGGTAATTGCATGTGAAGCTCGCATTACTTCAAAATTATTTTGCCGTATTTCATTCCCTGCCAAACGTATCCTTTCACGCAACTGTTCCGCACTGTCAACTTCTAGAGCGTATACCATATCTTTTATACGACCCCAAAAGTAATAATCTAATGGATTTAAATCCGGAGATCGAGGTGGCCACGGTATGGGACCACCTTTTCCTATCCATCTACCCATCTAATATGGCATCGAAAGCTACAGGTATGTATTGCTAAAACATGGTTTCAACGGGTTATTGTAGCCATGAAAATTTGCACAGGACATTCAAGAAGTTGAATATGTATATAATTATTGATAGTAAAAATAAAAAAATATAAAGAGGAATTAAAAAAAAGGACGCAAAACGTTTTCTCTCGATTGTACATTTAAAATACCATTTTTATGTACAGTAAAAATCCACTTTGTTTACCTGCTACAATCTGCTACTTCAGGAGATATTCTTTTTTTTTAGGTGGGTCACATATCACGAATATGGAACTCGCTCAGTTATGGATAGATAACAAGAAAGATCGTTGTAATGATATAATTTTGAATAAATTACGTACTGAGTTAAACTTAAAAGATTGTTGCGAATCTGACCATAAAAGCCTTATTGAATTTACGAGGTTGTTCAGTTTGAATGTTAAAAAAAAAGTGGCAGAAAAGTTCACGAATACGTGATAAGTTTCTTTCAACTAATAAAGTGTGGCTGGAGCGAAAAGTTCATGTACCTAATTTGGTTGATGCTACCCAACTTCAGCCAGGATCGAGCAAACAAGCACGTGGGAGACCTTACAAACCATTTGAAGAAGTTACTACTAGGGTTAAAAAAAGCCGTGTTTCAGATTTGGTGGCAAATCGAACGGCCGAGGAATTGCGGTTTGCAGCAGATTTGGCAAGTGGAAAATAAAGCGGATAAAAACAAGAAAACCAAAAATGTCTGACACCTTATCAGGCTTTAGCCTTATGTCTCGATTTGGACTTATCTGATAGAAAGTACAGAATATTAAGAACTGTTATTAACGGACTACATGAAAACTGTCTTCCAAGTTTATATCCTTTGAAAATTGCAAGAAAATCATTTTTACCAACCAGTTTAAAGGTTACGGACACTTCAGCTGAGGTAGAATTGCAGAATTTACTTGACCTAACAGCGCAAAGCATTTGCAAAATATTGGATATTTATGGAACAAGATTTAAGTTAATATATAAGTGGGGTATGGATGGGAGCTCCGGCCATAGCATTTATAAGCAGTTGTTCTCAAATGACGAGGACACTGACGAATTTATGTTTCTGGTAGCCCTAGTTCCACTTAGATTAATCGATGTGGACTCGAATAAAGAGTGCTGGATTAATAAAAAACCGTCATCGACACTATTCTGCAGGCCTGTGAAATTTGTTTTCGCAAAAGAGAACCGAGACCTTGTTCGAAACGAGGAAGCGCAAATGCAACAAAAAATTGATGGCTTGCAGCAGAGTAAAATAATAATTAAGAACGGTTAAGAAATATCTGTCAAGCATGACTTAATTTTTACCATGATGGATGGCAGTGTAGCTAATACTCTGTCTAACACTAACGCTACTTCCAAATGTATTATTTGTGGAGCAACTCCCAGTCAAATGAATGACGGAAACGTTGTGAACCGGCCTCCGAATATATCCAATTACCGTTTTGGATTATCTTCTCTTCACTGCTGGATACGGTTTTTTGAATGTTTCTTGCATATATCGTACAAACTCCCAATAAAATGTTGGCAAGCTCGTGGAGATGAAAATAAGCGAATTGTGGAAAAAAACAAAAAACGGATCCAGGCAGAGTTTAAGTCTAAAATGGGACTTATAGTAGATAAGTCTAAGCCCGGCTATGGATCTTCCAATGATGGAAATACTGCTAGGCGTTTCTTTTTTAATCCCCAACTTTCGTCGGAGATCACTGGCATTAATAAGGAATTAATACAAAAATGTTCGATAATACTTAGAGTAATCGCAAGCGGCTGCGAAATGATCTAGAACTGTTTGCACTGTTACTTAAAAGTACCAGAGAAATGTACTTACACTTATACAAGTGGTATAATATGCCTAGCAGCGTTCACAAAATCCTTGTTCATGGGTCAGATATAATCGGTTCCTTTGATTTACCAATAGGGCAGTTATCCGAGGAGGCCTTAGAAGCAAGGCATAAGGAAGTCAGGAAGCATCGATTGTCTCATACCCGCAAAACTTCAAGAGTTAGTTGTAACACAGATCTTATGAACACTTTAATTTTAACCTCGGAACCCCTTATAGCATATCAAAGGAATACGTTTTCGAACAAAATATATCGTACAGATGACGAAGAAGTTCGGAGGTATTTGAAAAAAATTAAACCCATTTCTACTTATAATGATGGTCTTAATATAACTGATGTTAATTTGAATGATGGTAGTTCGGAATCTGATTCATCATAAATCATTTAATTTCTTTTTATTAAAAGAAAGAAAAAATGTATTTCGTGGTTAAGTAAATTTATAGTTTTATTGTTCTTTATAGAATTATTGTTCTCGTTTTCAAAATAAAAAATATTTTAGATAAGTTTTGCTAACGAGGTTTTCCATAAACACCACTTATATTTTAAGTAGATACCCATAGTAGATACCCACAGCTCTTTAGGATAAATAAAATAATAAGCATTTTTATATTTGATTGAAATTGTAGTTTTCTATAGAATTTCATTTATTGCGCCAATTATCCTACAAAAACACAGCAATATTCATCATTTAAAAATTGGATTATCCAAAGAGAGCACCAAAATCGTTTATTCTACTGCAAGGCGTCTAAGAACGTATATCATAAAGGTAAGGTGCTTTTTTTCTCATTTTATTTTCATTTCGTTCAACTCGGCTCAACCGTACACAAAATATGATTTTTTACCTATTTCCTCATATGTCCGATTCACTGTGCGTCGTGCTGAAAGTGCAGCTGATGTCGAATATTTAATGGGAGATTATCCAGAATGGGTTCAAGGTGGGTTTGTAAAAAATTCAGATACTCAATTGCATTTAACCGAGCAGGAATTTCAATCGGCCCAATTAATCTGTCATTGATTATTTCCGCCCAAACATTAATAGAAAATCTATCTTGAAAAAATCGACGTCGCACCACCCGAGGATTTTCTTGAATAAAAATGGTGATTGTGAATATTAAAAACACCATCTCTATTAAATGTAGCCTCGTCGCTCCACATAATAAAAAGAAGCAGTTCCTGATGGTTTCTTATCCATTCACTAAACTCCATTCGTGGTAAAAAGTCGTGGAGTCTTAAGGCTAGAACACGCTGATAATGATAGGGATGAATACCCTGCATTCTTAACATTCTTCCAACCTAAATGAACATATTTTTTTAAAAGAGACGTAAACTAAAGTAAGAATTTAAAAATGCCTTTAATCTGAAACTTGTTTGTATTATTTTTAACCGACTTCAAAAAAGGAGGAGGTTCTCAATTCGTCGCGATATTTTTTTTTGTGTATGTTCAGCGATAATTCTTTAACACGGTGTCCGATTTCAATGATTTTTTTTATAGAAAGGGGGGTACTACAGGAGTGGTCCCATATAAATTTGGTCAAAATCTAATAATTGGGTCCATGAGAAAATCCTCAAACTCTTAATTTTTTATGTATGTTTAGCGATAATGCTTTACCACCTTGTCCGATTTATATGATTATTTTTTTTGTTAGTAATGGGATACCTCAGGGGAAGTCGCATATAAATTTGGTTAAGATGTGGTGATGGCATCTGCACGTTTTTTGAAGTTGGTTTGTTTAAATTTTTAATGTTTAATACTTGTACTTGTAAATTTTGAGCAATAAAAACTAATATTCACAAAATAGTATAAAGAAAAAGGGAAATAATTATTACTTACTATTTCTCGTGGTATTTCTGAAAGGGTGGAAACAGTTCAAATACTCCTTCTTGGGTCCTCTTCAAATAAATTAAGGGCGTGTTCCAAATTGTTGTTCCCATGTGGTCTCCCTTGTCCACGATCACGTTGAAATGAACCATGGTCAACCAAATTTCTATGTGTATTAATAAATACACGGTAGTCAGGAATTCTTCGGTTAGAAAACCGTCTACGGTATGCTCAAACCGCTGCTCCTTGCCCTTCCATTACACAAACCATATACAAAATGAATATCTGCCAATTCTCTATTTGAAAATCTCTCCATTTATTAGAAGTATTTTTCTTTCACGCAAAAAAAGTACAAATAATTACACAATTGACAGCCAATTTTTGTTTATCACAAAGCAGCTATTGGATTCCAGGCCTACTAATTTTTGTTTGCACTTTCGAGTAAGATAATATGAATTTATCATGAAATTTTCAAATGCGTTTCTCTTGAAAATGGTGCGTCCTAGCCAGATGCAGCAAGAGTAGCTTTATTGTAAAGAAAACATTGGGTTTCCAAATTTTTTAGTCAAAAATGTTAAAAACTGACAAAAAAAAAAACTTAGGGCAATTTTTAAGCTTAAGCCCCCCCCTAATTTACCCATCTATGAAGATGATCAAAAACTAAGATTTAGTCCTTTACATAGAGCGTAAAAAGGTAAGCATTTGTATCAAATTTCATTTAGTTATCTTTAAGCGTTTAGAAAATATTTACAAAAATGTGTCATCAGAACTTCACTTTTAACACCCTGTATCTCGAAAAAGAAACGTTTTCGTACCTATGTTTATATGAACTTTTACTCCTATTTTAGGATGTAGATTACGCTGTTAAAATATGACCGTCTAATTTCGGGACACCCTGTATATTCCAGATATTTCTCGTTGCCAGTTTAATCACTAATTTTTTTCCAGAAGCTATACTATAAACGGTTCTTGAGATATGGCTGGAAGTCATTCTTATTAGTCTACCCAGTAACTACAAGAGAAAACATGAAAGAGAGCATTCCTAAAATACTGATAAAAGTACGCAATTTGCTAAAATAAAAAAAAAATAGACTAAGAAAATGGACAATATTTTCAGCATTTAATTTAGTTTGAACTTAATTTTAATTCGCCAAATTGCTAAATTAGTTTTTTGTTCTAGCTATATGGACTGTTTAGTCAAAAACTTTGAAAAGGTTTAATTTAAACCTATAACATGTTGTATCCATAGAAAACTTGTGGAAAAGCCTTACTAAATATACAGTGCGTTGCATTTAAATTCTTTTTTATATACATAGAATAGTTTTTGCACGCCATAATATAAAACATGCATGAGTGCCCAAAAAAAGGAGCGATAATATGTTTTTTAAAGTTCATGTTATGTATGTGATAGTGGCGGCTTGTGGAAATTTGAAATGAGGGATTCAATTTTTTTCCAATAATTTTAGCATCTGTAAAACTTTGTACAAGATTGAATTTCCCTTAAAAATTTCTTTGGCATCGTCCGTTTTAATACAATTAAATTCCGAATTTTTTTTTAAGATTCCTGAGTCATAAAAAAATTGCTTGATAACATCACATAGATGAACCATTACTAGAAATGGTACATTGCGCTATACAAGCACAGAAACTATTTTAATTTTTACCGTTTTTATTTCATCTGAAACTCTGGCATTTTCGAAGAACTTGCCAATCTAAAAAAGCAAAAGGTTTCCCTACTGTTTTGGTTAGTTTATAGATAAGACAACCCTTAAAGCTGCTAGTGAATCCTGAAATATACTTTTAGTGAAATAATTCTTGATTAAATTACCTGGCTATACAATAGCCACTATACCCACCCTGGGCTTCCCAAAGCCAAGATGAAAATAATGGGTTTTGTTCCCATTTTACTCGGTAGAATTGTTCAAAACTTCATTTACACCACACTATAAGTAAAACCAATTGTATCAAGTATATTCAAATACGCGATTAATCAATAATAAGCGATAATAATCGATTAATAGATAATAATGGGTAGATTAATAATCTATTAATTTAAAATATTCGAAAATAATCGAAAATAATCGAAAATAATCGAAAATAATCGAAAATAATCGAAAATAATCGAAAATAATCGAAAATAATCGAAAATAATCGAAAATAATCGAAAATAATCGAAAATAATCGAAAATAATCGAAAATAATCGAAAATAATCGAAAATAATCGAAAATAATCGAAAATAATCGAAAATAATCGAAAATAATCGAAAATAATCGAAAATCATCAAAAATAATCAAAAATAATCGAAAATAATCGAAAATGATCGAAAATAATCGAAAATAATCGAAAATAATCGAAAATAATCGAAAATAATCGAAAATAATCGAAAATAATCGAAAATAATCAAAAATAATCAAAAATATTCGAAAATAATCGAAAATAATCGAAAATAATCGAAAATAATCGAAAATAATCGAAAATAATCGAAAATAATCAAAAATAATCGAAAATAATCGAAAATAATCGAAAATAATCGAAAATAATCGAAAATAATCGAAAATAATCAAAAATAATCGAAAATCATCAAAAATAATCAAAAATAATCGAAAATAATCGAAAATAATCGAAAATGATCGAAAATAATCGAAAATAATCGAAAATAATCGAAAATAATCGAAAATAATCGAAAATAATCGAAAATAATCAAAAATAATCGAAAATAATCGAAAATAATCGAAAATAATCGAAAATAATCGAAAATAATCGAAAATAATCGAAAATAATCGAAAATAATCGAAAATAATCGAAAATAATCGAAAATAATCGAAAATAATCGAAAATAATCGAAAATAATCGAAAATAATCGAAAATAATCGAAAATAATCGAAAATATAATCGAAAATAATCGAAAATAATCGAAAATAATCGAAAATAATCGAAAATAATCGAAAATAATCGAAAATAATAGAAAATAATAGAAAATAATCGAAAATAATCGAAAAATAATCGAAAATAATCGAAAATAATCGAAAATAATCGAAAATAATCGAAAATAATCGAAAATAATCGAAAATAATCGAAAATAATCGAAAATAATCGAAAATAATCGAAAATAATCGAAAATAATCGAAAATAATCGAAAATAATCGAAAATAATCAAAAATAATCGAAAATATTCGAAAATAATTCGAAAATAATCGAAAATAATCGAAAATAATCGAAAATAATCGAAAATAATCGAAAATAATCGAAAATAATCGAAAATAATAGAAAATAATAGAAAATAATCGAAAATAATCGAAAATAATCGAAAATAATCGAAAATAATCGAAAATAATCGAAAATAATCGAAAATAATCGAAAATAATCGAAAATAATCGAAAATAATCGAAAATAATCGAAAATAATCGAAAATAATCGAAAATAATCGAAAATAATCGAAAATAATCGAAAATAATCGAAAATCATCAAAAATAATCAAAAATAATCGAAAATAATCGAAAATGATCGAAAATAATCGAAAATAATCGAAAATAATCGAAAATAATCGAAAATAATCGAAAATAATCGAAAATAATCAAAAATAATCAAAAATATTCGAAAATAATCGAAAATAATCGAAAATAATCGAAAATAATCGAAAATAATCGAAAATAATCGAAAATAATCGAAAATAATCGAAAATAATCGAAAATAATCGAAAATAATCGAAAATAATCGAAAATAATCGAAAATAATCGAAAATAATCAAAAATCATCAAAAATCATCAAAAATAATCAAAAATAATCGAAAATAATCGAAAATAATCGAAAATGATCGAAAATAATCGAAAATAATCGAAAATAATCGAAAATAATCGAAAATAATCGAAAATAATCGAAAATAATCAAAAATAATCGAAAATAATCGAAAATAATCGAAAATAATCGAAAATAATCGAAAATAATCGAAAATAATCGAAAATAATCGAAAATAATCGAAAATAATCGAAAATAATCGAAAATAATCGAAAATAATCGAAAATAATCGAAAATAATCGAAAATAATCGAAAATAATCGAAAATAATCAAAAATAATCGAAAATAATCGAAAATAATCGAAAATAATCGAAAATAATCGAAAATAATCGAAAATAATCGAAAATAATCGAAAATAATCGAAAATAATCGAAAATAATCGAAAATAATCGAAAATAATCGAAAATAATAGAAAATAATAGAAAATAATCGAAAATAATCGAAAATAATCGAAAATAATCGAAAATAATCGAAAATAATCGAAAATAATCGAAAATAATCGAAAATAATCGAAAATAATCGAAAATAATCGAAAATAATCGAAAATAATCGAAAATAATCGAAAATAATCGAAAATAATCGAAAATAATCGAAAATAATCAAAAATAATCGAAAATAATCGAAAATAATCGAAAATAATCGAAAATAATCGAAAATAATCGAAAATAATCGAAAATAATCGAAAATAATCGAAAATAATCGAAAATAATCGAAAATAATCGAAAATAATAGAAAATAATCGAAAATAATCGAAAATAATCGAAAATAATCGAAAATAATCGAAAATAATCGAAAATAATCGAAAATAATCGAAAATAATCGAAAATAGTCGAAAATAATCGAAAATAATCGAAAATAATCGAAAATAATCGAAAATAATCAAAAATAATCGAAAATAATCGAAAATAATCGAAAATAATCGAAAATAATCGAAAATAATCGAAAATAATCGAAAATAATCGAAAATAATCGAAAATAATCGAAAATAATCGAAAATAATCTATCGGAAAAATCAAATAATCGAAAAGCATCTTATCGTTTAATCGAAAATAAACGATAAATCTTAATGAATCGAATAATTGAAAGTAACTGATTCTTTATTTTGATAATCGCCCGGCCCTAACGTTTTAAGCAATTATTTTTAGCAACAAAATTATTTAAACAGGAAGCTTTATTGTACTTCAATTGGAATTTTTTATTAATTTATAGAAATCTGCTAAAATCTTAGATTAAAGAGACGGAAGATGTAACATTGCACACTGCGCATGTTGTCTATTTTAAGCCAAAGTAACCCACCAATTGAAAATCATTGTTGCACGACGCCACCCGAATTGCTCCGATTTCCATTCTGCGATCACACCTCCACCTGAGTTTAATCACCATTGACAGCTGTTTTTTGATTTATTTGTTGGTATTTTAGCAATTTAAAGTGTTCTAGTTATTCAATTTCAAGTTCAAAATGTCACGATGTATCTTGAAAAATTGTATGTACTTATAATACAAGTACTACTGTTATGAATATATTCGTTTTCAGCGGTAAATATTTATTAACGTTTTGACATAAAGCGCCATGATTCTCTGGGCTGAATACTTCAGATCCGCATTAAGGGGTTTCAATAAATATTAAGCATCACAAACTCAGATTTTATATTACTTACATAAATTTACAAAAGGGTAAAATTTTGAACATTTAATTTAAATAAATAGTAAATAGGCATTATTGCTAACGAAATTTTGTATTTAAAAAGTAGTTTTATAAGAATGTTTTCTAAAGGTAGTTTTTAGCCCTTTTTGGTAGATAAATAAGAGGTAAAGAATTATAGTTGCTAGCTAAATTTTATTTTTTATAAGGTATTTTTATAAGAATATTAGATGAAATACAGGATAACCTACATAAAATTTCAAGGTTCATCTTATTTGCGGTCAAATCGAAAGTGACATTGAATTTTCAGTCTTAAAACAAAGTAATCTAGTATAAACAAAAAAAAAAAAACTAAAGTTACAGGAGTTAAGTCCGATTCCACCGTTGTGTTAAACGGAGATTAAAATGACAGTGTTAATGTAAAAATGTCATTTTAAACTTCGTTTAACACAACGGTGGAATCGACCCTTAGTCACGTTAATAAAATGTTACATTACAAACCCCTAAACAACTCGAACATAATTTTCGTTTACTAAAAAAAATCCAAAATTTAGCAATATTTATTTATTATACAATCGAATGCGATTTCAAAGATAACTGGATCAAAAAATCCGAATCTCTAAATTTTGGAGCTAAATGCTCAGATAAAAGCAAGCGACCGATAGGGGTTACAAAAATAATCGATTTATCGATAATTCTGATATTTTTTAATGAAAATCGATTTATCCGCTGTTTTTAATAAATTATTTTCGTTTTTTTTTTAAGATAATGTATTAATCGATTTTAAAGGAAATAATAAAAAAGTAGATTTATTCAAAATAATCGATTTATCGTTTAATCGGTTTTTTAATTATTTGATTATTTTCGATTTTTCAAAGATATTATATGAAAATAATCGATTGAATATAATCGGTTATTTTACATAATCGATATTTTGGTTATTTTTTTAAAATTATCGATTTATTGGATAATCAGCTTTTTAATAATCAATTATTTTCGATAATCGAATAATCAATTTCAAAGGAAATATGAAAAAAGGATTATTAGAAAATAATAGATAATTCGTTTTATTTTTTGGAAAATCGATTTATCATAGAATCGGCTTCTTAATTAATTGGTTATTTTCGATTAGGCGATTATTTTGGAATTATTGATTATTTTTGATATTTCAAAGATAATCGAATTATCGATTTTAAAGGAAATAGAATAAAAATAGATTATTGATAATAATCGATTGATCGAAAATAATCGATTATTTAAAATAATCGATCATTCTGTTTTTTTTTGAAAATCGATTTGTCAGTTAATCGACTTTTTAATTAATCGAATATTTTTGAAATACAATAAAATAGATTATTGGTAATAATCGATATATCATAGAATCGGCTTCTTAATTAATTGATTATTTTCGATTGGGCGATTATTTTGGAATTATCGATTATTTTCGGTATTTCAAAGATAATCGAATTAACGATTTTAAAGGAAATACAATAAAAATAGATTATTGATAATAATCGATTGATCGAAAATAATTAATTATTTAAAATAATCAATCATTCTGTTTTTTTTTTAAATCGATTTATCAGTTAATCGACTTTTTAATTAATTGATTATTTTTGATTAATCGATTATTTTCGATTTTTTAAAGATTATCGAATAATCTGTTTCCATGGACGAAAAAATTATTTGAAAATAATCGATTATTTAAAATAAACGATAATTCTATTTATATTATATTTTGTAAACACTGATTTATCGGTTAATTGGCTTTTTAATTAATCGATTATTTTTGATTTTTCAAAGATAATCAAGTAGTCGATTTTAAAGGAAATGACAAAAAATATATCGTTTGAAAATAATCTATTGATCGAAAATAATCGATTATTTTCAATTATCGATAATTTATTTCGATAATCACTCATCCCTAGCGACCAAATGACTTTTAATAGATTTAAATTTTAAAATGTTATCTGGTTTCAGACATATGCATTTCTAGAGTTTTATGTGACTCATCCTTTATAATAATTAATATTCTTAAAGAAAGAAGCCTTAATATACTTTTTCTGAGGTTACAATACAAAACAGCATTTTCTCATTTTGACTAATTTTTAATAATATGTAATAGCCGTAGAAAAAATATAATGTTCAACTCATAAGGGTAGATTTGCAGTATTAGCCTGCGTACATGCTATTTTTATAATACTCGTAGACAATGAGTAACATTTTTTGCTCTATTAACAATATATTCTATTTCAATATTTTACTGTAATCTCTTGCAGAAAAGTCCGTAGTAAATAAACGCTAACGAAATATTCTATAAAAGGTCTTCTCTTTACATAAAATGTCGTGGCATCTGTTTGATATTAAAAAAATCACGATAATTTGATTTCATAATACAAAATTCGATTAAACCCCTTTTAAATAAACCTAATAGTTCATTAAGATGCTAATAAACAAAGTCCGGTCCCTGTCACAGAGTTCGGGTCGCCGCGTGTCGCCGCCCAGTTCCCCCACTCCGTTAACCCTTCTTTAGAAATTGGCAACATTTGCGCAGGTTTAAAACCGGTGTATGTTATATCTCTGGTCTCTTTTATCTAAGGCTAAAATCTACCAAAAATATTGTATACTAAAACTAGCCAAAAAAATTTACCAAAAAAGCAGAAATATACTAAATGTGACAACGTCAGATTAAATACCCACAGTCAGAGTGACCTTGACCAAGCACAACGACTAATCGTCGTGACATGCGATGCACAAAATTGTGCTAAAAAAAGCATGGTTTCAAATAGGCAGACTTTTTGTTTTACGGGTCTATTGTAACAGGCTTCTGGTTTCACTTACAGTGAACGAGGAAGTCTGTATGGCGCTAAGATGGTGAATGCAGAATAGAGATTGCTCGGGCGCCAGTTTTGGTAACACAGTTTTCTCTGCGACCCTGTAGTACATCAAATTGTACTCAAGATAAACTCAGTGGAGTTAAAAAATACCTCCGGGTGGTCATTGCTAACGAGGTAGCCACTAAAAATAGTATTAAGACACTTGTCTCCCTTATACTATTCGGAAATGCAAGAACGGTTCAAATGGTTCACTAACTTTTTTACTGTTTACAAAGCTTGGGCAAAGAGTATAGTTAACACAAGAGATCGCACTCAAATGTCAATTGGTTTGAAAGTCTGTGACCTTGAAAATTTAAAATATTTTACGCGGGTAAATGTTTCAATCTCATAACCTAGCTTTCTGATCATTTTTCTTTTTGGTGCAAACATTTATTTATAATCGAATTCCATTATAGATATGTATTTCTTAATACAAATTGCATCATGAAGGTCTGTGCAGTGAAAAACTGCAAAAATACTAATCAATTTTCTAGATTTTTTAGGTTTCCTAGGGCAGCTGAAAACTTAAATTTACTGAATAAATGGAAATTATTCTGTAACAACGAAAATTTGATGAAGAAAGATGACCTAGCAATATATAAAAACTACAGAATTTGCGATGCTCATTTTGAAAAGTGTGAAATTACTGGGCATTATTTACGAAAGGGGGCATTTCCAAAATTAGAGGTAAAATTAATTGTAGTAACTTGTTGGTTGACTATGTTTTTTGAAACCTTTTGTCTCAACTAAAATTTCAGGCAGTAGCAGAGGATACTCAAGACGAAATTAATTTTAAAAATAAAAGAACTTTTGCAACACAGACAGAAATAGTAACAAGAAATATAGGTAAGTTACTAAGTAGATACCTCTACTTAATCCTCATTTAAAAAGTATTTGCAAATATCACAATTCTATATATTGGTAAAAATATAGGTACCCAAACAGATTGTGAAGGAATAAGTGTTGAAGTTCAAACTTTTGCTTACGAGATTAACCAGACAGATATTCAAGTACAAACTCCGTTAACTTTGTCAGCTAATTCTCCAAGAAAATCGAAACTGAAAGAAAAGATTTTGGTAAACAAAATTTTTTATGTTTAGGTCTCATTGAATCCTCCATTTTATATGTTTATTTTTGTTAAACATTAAATGAGAAATTAAATACCTACATTAAAACATTTTAGGTAAAACATGGAAAAATACAGAAGGTGGTAAAGGAAAATAGAAGATTAAGACTGAGGAAGGAACAGAACAATGAACAAACCCTGCCAATTTGTGATTTTATAAAGAGTTGTGATTCTTATCTTCCAGATTTTATGGGAAATGTTGTTAAAGAAATTGCAGTTCTTCATAAATTTAAAGGACGAGGAAGAAGATATTCAAGAACATTAAAAGAATACTGTTTATCTATTTTTATTCTAGCCCAAGAACATATAGAAGAATAGCAACTAACTTTCAGTTCCCATCAGTTTCAACTTTACATCGGATGACCCAAAAAATTAAATTAGGTCCAGGTCTGAATGACTTTATATTTAAAAATTTGGAAACAAAAATGGAAGGAAAAAGTGATTTAGAAAGGTACAAAGATTTTTGTAAATTAAGATTTTTAAAACTATTTTCTGAATATTTACATTTCAATCACATTATGTAAGCAGTTGATTGCTTAACCTTAACATATATTTTTTTATTACAGAATGTGTATTTTGGCTATGGATGAAGTCTCACTCAAGGCACATTTATACTATGATGTTGGAACAGATGAAAATATTGGTTTGCAAAATTTAGGTTGGAAATTTCTAAATTTGAAATTAAATATTTTGTTTCTTAAAATTATTTATTATTTAATACCACAAGTTATTTTACAGGATATGGAAATGACCACGTAGCAGCACAAAATGGAATGGTTTTGATGGCAAGAGGAATTGATGACAAATGGAAACAAAATCTAGGCTATTTTTTTTATACATACTAATATTACTGTCAAAGACTTAAAGAAAATTATTGAAGATTGTGTCCAAAAACTGAATAAGGCTGGATTATATGTCCGAGTTCTTACCTCAGATCTTGGAACAAATTTCAATAAATTTTCCAAAATGTTAGGAGTAACTATAAATAAACCTTATTTTCAGATACAAAACATGAAAATTTATTATATATTTGACGTGCCACATTTAATTAAAATTATGAGGAATATTATATTGGAAAACACCGTAGAATTTGAAGATATGGAGGCAACATGGAAATTTGTAGAAAAACTATTTGAATTGGAAAAAGAAAACAATCTTAGAATGGTACCGAAGTTGAAACAATTTCACATAAAACCTTACATAAAACCAAATAATTTTCAAAGGATGAAAGTAAAATATGCAACCCAAGTCCTAAGTGCAACAGTAGGAGCAGGTTAAGTTTTAATACTATTAAAACACCATTTCTTTTTTGTGGAGATGTGCATATTTTGTGTCTAGGAAAAATATCTATCTCTATTTTCATTTCATTTTTAGCTATCTCAACTTGTATAAGTAAGGGACTTATCGAAGGAAGAGCATCTGGAACAGTGAATTTTATAGAAAAAATGGATCGGCTTTTTGATATGCTAAACTCAAGTGGAACTGGGACAAAAAATCAACATAAAAAACCATACACAGGCAAAAAGAAACAGAAGGATTTTTTGTTGGATATGTTAGAAAGCATAAAAAAGATGAAAGTGTATCGAATTTCACAGTCAGGTAAGGTGGATATAACTAATAGATTCAACGGCCCTTATTGCTTTCAGGTTACAATTAGAAGTGTAATGGGATTATTTGAGGATTTGACTAAAGAAGGATTGAAACATCTAAAGACAAGAAGATTAAATCAAGATTGTTTGGAAAACTTTTTTGGGAAAATTAGGCAACAACAGGGCAATGCAGTAAATCCAACCCCGGTGCAGTTCATGAGTGCCTTTAAGAAATTGACTTGCTTAGATTTTCTAGATACACTTGGTACTTTTAATTGTGAAGAAGATGCTGATGAAACTTTATTAAATAGATTAAATGACACTGAACTGATACAAAATCCAGTTATGAAGTGCCCCTTTCAGGTAAAAATGATGGGATTTGTATATAATAGTCCTATATTATTGAAATGGTTTTACAGATTTCAAATGAAGAATTCAGAAAAGATGCCATAGAAGAAAAATTTATGAAAAAAAATGTGGAAACTTATATTGCAGGATACATTATACAGAAATGCCTCAAGAAACATGATTGTCCCTGTTGTCAGGATTACAGTAGACTGGGAAATATGGATGGAATGGATGAAAATAGACTTTTTACATATTTTAAAGGTTTAAAAGTTCCTATAGAATATAAGCTTCTATTTTAAAAATTCATTATTATTTGTAGGTGATACAGATAAGTATGGACAGAGCGTATATTTACATGGTAAGTTAAGGATGCCTGCCAGAAATTTTTTGGAGTATGTAACCTTATTGGAGGCCAGTTTTAATAAATTGATTGTGCTGACGAGAGGAAGAATAGTTGAAGAATTGTATGAAAGGCTGCAAACCATCCCATTCAATCATCCCTGTCCTCAGTTCCCTTCAAAATATGCATTAACATTATTTATTAGGTTTGTATCGACTTCTTTCAACATCAAATTTATTGTGAGGTGGCTTTAGTTTGCAAATATATATTTTTTGTTTTGGAAAGCTAATTATGTATTTATGAATTTGAGTATGGAATTAACTAGATAATTTTCATAACATTTTAAAAACCAGTATTATAATTGATTAGGTTTCAGATTATTTGACGAGTGAGTCCTCTCTTTTCATCAGATCCCTGGGATCTTGTTGAAGAGAAGGGTTAAATCAGAACACCATAACTTATTTATATGTTTTACCGTAGGATGAGAATATATTATGTAGTAAAATTTGCCAATAATAAATTGAAAGAAGATAAAATATTTAAGCGACAAGCAAAGAAGAACAGGAAGTTAACAATTTTACAGCATCAATAAAATTTTCTTTTTTTTGTTCTTGTTTTATTTTAATAGTATTCTTAAATCCATATGATTTTATAAAGCAATAAATATCATGAAATCATACTTTCGTTTTATTGTGATATTTAGTAAACCATGCACTAATCAACAATCTTGTTCACAATTTGTCCTTTAACAAAACTGTATTTTTCATTGGCTTAATGTAAAACTAAGATCAAAAATTTAATAAATACATCTTCAAGTTTCTTGCTATTTAATCATTAATTATAACGAAATAAAAACTAATCACATTTTTGTTTCATTGATGGGATATTTTAAAAAAGTACTTAATAAACCATGCATTTATTACCAAACTTTAGTAGATTTATGTTTGCCTAATCATTTTTCTGCAAAACTATGAGAAAATTAAATGTGAATTTTTTCAGTTGCCTTTCATTTAAAGCATTCATTCCCTTTGTTGAACATCGACCCAATGACAAAACATACCACCACTTGGATTAAAATATTACCTAAATTTGTTATAAATGATTTTATTTGCCTCATTTAACAAATTATTTTAAATTAAAACTTTCTAACCCTGAATATTTTTTAATGTTCTTGATGTCATGTCATTTTTCTCATATGACAGCGACCAATGTTCTGATTGGTGACGCCAGACTTGTCAAAAATACTCCAGACCAATAGGGAGGAGGCACCGATGTCAACATTATTTTAAAAACAAAAAAAAACATAAATTTTGTAATAACCACACTAATTTTGTCTTCAAGTGGCTTAAAACCGGAATATTTTTTACTTTTAGATGTTATTTTTCTCGTGTGACCACAACCAACGTGCTGATTGGTGACCCCAGGCTTGTCAAAAATAGCCCAGACCAATAGGGAAGAGGTACCGAGGTCATTAAGATTTGAGCCGGAATTTAACATGGGAAGTATAGGGAGTGACAGGCCTGTGGCTTCGGAGTCCAGCACTAAAAAGATACTTACGGCGGTCTGGAATCAAGAGAGCGAAATTTGTTTTCTCACTCCTATTTATGTCCTTCCAGCAGAAGAGCTCCTGCTGCAAAATTTCGGAGTGGGAGACGCCACCACCAGTTTTCGGATTATTTACAACTGATGGCAAAAAATGGGGGGCTCTCTCAGGTGTTCAAAATCGGCAATTACTAGAAAATCCAAAATACGGTGATCTTTAAAACGTTCCTCGACGGAAATTAATTAAAATATACATTTTTATAATTAATTTACGTTAAAATTTAGTGACTTCGTCACACTATTGACATTCTCGGAAACCTCTCGCGTTCAATCAACATATTGAACCGATTGACGCGATCAGCCCATGGAGATATAATACTAATGAAGATATCATAAGATACGTGTTAATAAAAATGACCCCACTGGGCGTGGCTTAGATGGTAGTAAACAGGGTCGTATTTAGTTCTAATTAAAGTCGCCTGTGAAGAATTACAACTTTTAAATGAGTTATATATCCAAGATTTGATTCAACATGTCTTATCCAAAATTAATCGAATTTATTGCGCAAGTGTGACTTCTACATTATTTTTTGACAATTTTACGACTGAATTAAATTAGATAAATGTTGCCAAGACAACGGAAAACATTAGATTTTATGAATTATTTCAAAACAAATTTTACAGTTTATAATCATTTTTCACATTTTAAACAAATTTGTATTACATCTGATGGATATTAAAACCATTTATTCTTTATGTTCTGAACATTTAACATTTTCTAAGCGTGCAAAATTTGTAACTTATAAATTTATGAAAATAATGAATATATATCTTTCTTAAAAATATTCGTGAGTAAACAAAAATTTCCAGACAATAATTTTGGCACGTGTGGTATTCGGTAAGAAAATTTTAAACCGAAATATCAAAATTTGAAAACTTGACAGACATGCATTAAAACGACTAAAATCAAATTTGCAAAGTTGGCCATGCCAGTTATGCGAATTAGTCAAATTTGAAGGCTTTTAGTTGACGCGAAAACTATAATTATTATTTTATTTAAAATAAATGTAGTGTATTTCTATCTATAATGGTATTAAATAAAATTTTTACAATTGAAACAGCAAATTTTTTGAATCACACCATCGCATTATGGTACCGGAGATCATAAATCTGCCCAAAATTAACAAATAACGAAAATAATAATTTGACAACATTAGTAGCATAATTCATTTGACAAATCATCAGCTTATATTATTCCATAATAATTTCACTCAAATATCTAGTAGGCTGCGCGTGAAGACAAGCGAAAGTTGACATTGTGTTTGTAGGTAAAGTTTGTAAATGTGCAATATCAAAACGATAAATTTTTTGACGAATTTTTATAATGGCCAATATTGATCAGGGTAAGGTTAATGTGGGGTTGGTTGTAGCTTAGCCATTGCTTTGAAGTTTAGATTGCTTGCTTGCACACTCGCTTAATACGCCTGCTTTGTGGGTAGGTAACTTTTCTACGGGACGATGGAGAAATGCAACCATCGAGTGCCTGCCTCCTCGTGGCACCACTGGATAAGGCCAATAGCGATGCTTCAAGAAGCACCACTATTGACTAACCAAATGGCACTCCATCAAAGCCCAACGCCACGGTGTAAGGTAACGTGCCTAAGTATGAATGGCCGCAGGGCTAAATATGCGTTTGCGAACGTTCCCTTGGGGGAACCGGGCGAAACCCCCAAGTATCTAGCCTTGACTCTGTACAGGGGGCACTGCAGAGTTGGACTAACCCCTTCCCCCATACTCGTGGGACAAATATGAGTGCAAATAAGAATAAAATGGACACCGAAGGAGAAGAGTCGGATACAGACGACTCAGGCTCCTTGAACATGACTGTCGGAGAGATTGCGTTAGCTTTGGACTCCGACAACTCAAGGGAAGGAGGAACTGCGAAAGCAGAGGACTCTAACCCCTTAGCGGGAGGAGGATCTGTGAAAACAGACGACTGCTCCCAAACAAAAGAAAAGGTCAAAAAAGCAGAGGTTAAGCCTGCTGATAGACCGAAAAAACCTTCAGGAGCGGAGAGAAAGAAGCTTCTGAAGGAAAGAAAAATGGCTGCAGGAACGTGGACGGAGGAAAATCCCCACAAGAATGCAGCCCAAAAACGAACCCAACGGAGGGAGAACCAAACGAAGAAAGGGAATAAAAGACCCCGATCTGAGTCGCAGACTCCTCCCACTCGAAGTGGAACTAAGCGGGCCAGAAATGCTCCGGCATCGGCTGGCTCGTACAGCGATACTTTGAGGGGTATCCGACTGGCTGTCATCCAGAGAAGGCATCCAGATACAACTCTAGACTAAGAACAAGAAGACTTGGTACAAGAAACTCTTGTGGAAAGGCTCTACGCTACCCCTTCAGGCAGTGGAGGAGCACCACAGTTCCACAAAACCTCGTTTAGCGCAGAGGTCATTTGGATGACCTGCGCTAACCAGCAGACCGTGGACTGGTTAAGGAGGATGGTCGGCACTCTGGGAAACCTTTGGGAGGGTGCGGATTTGACCGTGGTTGAATCTAAGGACCTCCCGAGAAGACCCAGGGTTCTGGTTTTCATCCCGGACGAGTCCGAGGTTGAAAAAGTCAGGGGACTTCTTCAGCTCCAGAATACGGAACTGAAGACGCCGGACTGGCTTTCAATGAGCAGAAAAATTGAAAAGGGATAGCAACTCCTAGCCTTTTCAATTGACGAAGCGTCGTACAGGGCCCTCGAGAGGTCACAATTCCGGGCCTATTATAAGCTAGGAAGGGTGACCTTCAGGGTCCTAAGGCGGCCTGGCGAGGATCAGGATAATCCAGATCAACCTCCAGCACTGTAAAGCTGCTTCGGCGGTACTTATAGTGGCGATGGGGAGGTTTGAAGTGGCCCTGGAACAAGATCCGTGGATTAAACACGGTACAATAAGAGGTTTAGGAGGGCTGGGTGGAGAGTTAATATATGACAGATCCACAGACACCCCTCGAACCTGCATAATTGCCAAAAAAAGGCATAAAAATACTGCCGTTAACTAATTTCTGTTCCAGAGATTTGACAGCAGTCAGAATCAAGATCGATGCAGGAAATGGACCGAAGGAGGTAATACTCGGATCGGCATATCTACCTTCAGACGATCCTGAAGCAACACCTACCAGAAAAGTGGAGGAGCTGGTGAGATTCTGCAGGCGCAACGGAATGCAGATGATCATTGGCTGTGATGCAAACGCACACCACAGGATCTGGGGGAGCACCGATACCAACGAAAGAGGTGAGTCTTTACTACAATTTATTATGGCAAATAGTTTAGACATAACAAATGTAGGCAATAAACCGACCTTTATAACAAAAAACAGAAAGGAGGTACTAGATGTAACAATAGCATCAACATACTTGAGTAACTTTGTTACAGACTGGCATGTGTCTGACGAAGAGAGTTTATCAGATCACAGACACATAAACTTCAATATTAAAGGTAATATTGCAAAAGAAACTTATCGGAATCCCAGGAAAACAGACTGGGAGGCATACAATGCTTCCCTGGAATGTAATCTTCCGAAGATGAGAAAGACGATAAGAACAACAACCGACCTAGAAATGGCTGTGGATGAGTTTAATGACACAGTCACTAGCGCTTTCAACGATACCTGTCCCTTAATAGCAAGGAACTCTACCAGAAAAGTTCCATGGTGGAATGATGACCTGGCTATACTAAGGAAACAGGTGAGACAAAAATTTAATAAGGCTAAAATAACCGGCGAATGGGACCTATATAGAACCATACGCACCTGTTACAACATAACTTTACGAAAAGTCAAGAGAGAGTCTTGGAGAAGGCACTGTGAAGAGATAGCAAGCACTCAAGAATGTGCCAGGCTCCAAAAAATTCTCTCAAAAGACACACAACACACAATAAACACCCTTAAGAATGAACTTGGGGCGTACACAATCACAGGGAAGGAAACAGTAAGGGAACTCTTCAGGGTCCACTTCCCTGGTGCACAAACCATAGCACACACCCCGGCTAACCGGAATCTAAATAGACTGGAAGCTCATAATAGAGCCAACAGGGAAGATTGGAGGATAGCCAAACAAGTGGTGAACTATGATAAACTGAAATGGGCAATTAGCTCATTCGAACCATATAAATCACCGGGCATGGACGGGATTTATCCAATAATGTTACAAAGAGGTCCTGATATTTTATACAGCAGACTCTGTAACATACTCAGAAGTAGCCTGGCCTTTGGACACATACCAAAAGCTTGGAGAAATATTAGGGTAACTTTCATACCAAAACCTGGGAAAATAGGACAGGAAACGGCAAAGTCCCAAGACCAATAAGTCTTATGTCCTTTGTACTTAAGACTTTGGAAAAACTGCTAGATAGGCATATTAGAGACGGGATATTGGTTCAGAGGCCAATATACCAAGACCAATACGCCTATAGTGCAGGGAAATCAACTGAAACAGCTCTCCATCAACTAATAAAAAGGGTGGAGAACACACTGGAAAACAAGGAGGTAATGCTGGGAGCATTCTTGGATATCGTGATCATGGCACAGGGAAAATACAACACTATAGTAAGAGATCGAATGCAAGAGGCTCTAAATATAGTAACAAAATGGACAGAGGCGGAAGGACTAAACATTAGCCCAAACAAATCTGACATAATTGCATTCACCCGTAGGAGGAAATTGGAGGGACTAGGGCCTCTAAAGCTAAGAGGTGCAAGCTTCCAGCTTTAGGGGGAGGTAAAATATCTCGGGGTTATGATTGACTCGAGACTTACCTGGAACCAGCATCTAGAAAGAACCACAAGGAGAGCGGAAACCTCATTAATGATGGCAAGGCGATCCTTTGGAAAAAAATGGGGGTTAAAACCAGACATGGTATATTGGATTTATAACATGGTGGTGAGACCCATAATAACATACGCAGCTTTGGTGTGGTGGCCAAAGACACAGCAAAGGAAAGCAATAACGAGGCTTAGCAAGGTACAAAGACTTGCCTGCCTCGGAATAACGGGGGCAATTAAAACAACCCCCACTGCTGCAATGGAAGCACTAATAGGACTCCCACCTCTTCACTATGTGATACAAGGGAAGGCAATATTAGGTGCTTACAGATTAGTGAATACACTGGGAAATCTTGACATTAGGCCAGGTCACATGAGTATCTCAGGGTTTGTGACAGGAGACGTGCTAGACATGAGATCAGACCACTTAACCAAGAGGTACTCTTTTAATACTCCCTTTGAGGTTTTAATACAGGAAAGAGCGGAGATCACCATAAGGGAGCCCAATGCCCAACGACAGGAACAAACCTGGTATACAGACGGGTCTAAGACTGCGGAAGGCACTGGGGCAGGAGTATTCTCCAAAAACCCTGATACTAACCATAGCTATGCTATAGGAATACATTCCTCGGTATTTCAGGCCGAGGTATACGCAATTTTGCAATGTGCAAAAACGAACCATGAAAGAGCTGTCGAAAATCAGCATATTCAAATAATGTCAGACAGCCAAGCGGCACTTAAGGCCATATCGAGTCAGAAAGTTACGTCGAGGCTGGTATGGGAATGCATCGAAGAACTAAGAACACTGGCAGACCGTAATAGAGTAAAACTATTTTGGGCGCCAGGTCACAAAGGGATCGAAGGCAACGAAAAGGCTGACGAACTTGCAAAAAGAGGGTCAGAAGAAACACCGGAACCAGACACAAACCCAGTAGTACCAAAAAGTACAGTCCGGGGTTTTATAAATGACTGGATTCGGGAACAACATATCAACTATTGGGGAAGCACCCCAAAACAGGCACATGGAAAAGTCTTCATAGGCAGACCATGTCCCAAAAGAACTGGAGAACTACTCTTAATGAATAGGAACCAGTTGAAAGTGATAACAGGGTTCATGACTGGGCACGCCCCAGTAAAGGGACACTTG
This sequence comes from Psylliodes chrysocephalus, assembly GCA_927349885.1. NCBI lineage: Eukaryota > Metazoa > Arthropoda > Insecta > Coleoptera > Chrysomelidae > Psylliodes > Psylliodes chrysocephalus. The sequence goes on from OV651813.1 coordinate 93,253,540, forward strand.
AACAAAATTGGCATGTACAATGGGGAACTCATGTGCCGACTATGTCACAAGAAACCAGAAACGGCCAAACACATACTGTGCGAATGCGAAGCTCTAGATCGCAAAAGACAGGCTTTTTTTGGACAACCCCAGGTTGATCCAACAACGTATAGAACCCACTCACCCAAGGATCTGTACAAACTTGTACAAGGTACAAAGGTGATAGAGTGGGTGCTATGAACTAACATGGGGTAAAACACAATGAGCCAATAGGCTTCAGTGTTATTCGGAGACACATAGTCAGACGAGCCCAGGAGAGAAAAAAAAAAGGTTAATTTGTTTATGTAGAATACATTGAAACATTCCGGAATTTTAAGTCGTAATTATTTAAAATCTAGTATAAAATCTCTTTTTTGCAATTTATTAACTAAAAATAAAGATACAAAAAATTGTCAGCAAGTGTCTAATATGGATGTTTTTTATTTCTTTGAAATCTGAACTTATTTCCTAGAAAAAACAAATTGCGTATCAGCGCGTAAATAGGGTTTTTTTGGCTTTAAAACTTTACCCATGACGGGTATTCTGAAAAAACTATTCGATAGAAATATTTAATTGAAATTTTTTTTTGTTTTGATAATTGTTTAACTATTTATTCATATATTTTGAAATTGTCTATATGAAATTAGATAATAATAGCATTATTAAGGCTTGTAGCCCGAATTTGACTTTTAAAATTTTTTGGGGGTAAAAATTAAATTATAATAATATTTTAAATACTTTATCTTCTTGCAATTTAACCAAAAACTCAAAACAGTTCATATCTTATTGTTTTAGACGTTTTGCGACTCAAAAATGAAGGACTTTTCAATGTTTGTCTCTCCGAAAATAACCCTACCCTTAAACCCGTTGCTGTGGCCAATTTTGTTTTGAGAAAATATGATGAAAATACCAGAATATCACATTAAACATGTACGGAATAAATCACGTTTATTTTGCGTTCATTTGAAATCACAATGGTCCAAAGTTGACAGTAATAAATCAGCTTTTTTGAGTAAATTCAAAGGATGGCTCCAAGGCTATACGATTTTTGAGAAAAGTAGAGAGGCACGCACAATAAAAAATAATTTGTTGACCCCACGATCAGCACCAGTACGTAGCTCAAAAATTTACATTTTCCGACAAAAGTCTAAAGTCACAAAAACGAGATGCATTGAAATTGTCGAGGGAGAATGAACACGATTCCAGTTTAATTGTAAGTGTGCAACAGCCAGTGGAAATAAAGACTTATCATGTGCTCTTTGACAGGAAAACATCCATATGCTCTATATAGTAAGATGTGGTTTATATACCTGAATAAGGTAGCTAATATTTTATCAATATCACACAATTATACAGTGCTTTTCAGATAAAAGTATCCACCTTAAGTAACTTTTGAAGGACTGATTAATACAAAAAACAAAAAAATACGTCAATTAATATTCGAAGGGGGAGATATCGTGCCATATTTAAGTTTGCTAAAAAAGTCACCCTTTCACCCCTACTATCATCCCTTCAATTATTTTAAATGGCTTGCCCCATTTTTTTTATCCATTTTTGGATTGCTCTCGTTTAACTGATTTCAAAAATGTATAAAACATGGGGATTAAAGTAATTAGTTTACGATCTACAGAATTTTAAATTGAAATAAAATTGAATTGTGCAAAACTTTTATTTTAATGATTTTGTCACAAGCGTTTCCAATGACAAAACGAATATTTCATTTTCAAAATTTATTATAAAAATTGTTCAAAATGTCCACCATTTACTTCCATACAATGGTATAACCTAGATTGAAAAGCCTCCCTGACATTACCGAACACGTGTGCATTTAAATGTAGGCATTCATACTCTATTCTTTGTCGTAAATCTTCTAAAGATTCTGGTTGGGTAGCATAAATTTTTGTTTTTAAATAACCCCATAAAAAGAAGTCTAGAGGTGATAAATCCGGTGATCTAGGTGGCCACTCCATCATCGAGCCTCTTCTACCTATCCAACGATTGGGGAAAGTTTCATTTAAAAATTGTCGTACTGGCAAAGCAAAATGTGGAGGCGCTCCATCCTGTTGAAAGACAAGCAACTCTTCAGAAAGATTATGATCATTTTCTATTATTGTTGTAATACGTGGATCAATTACTTCTCTCAATAACTCAAGATATGACTCTCCATTTAAGTTTCCGTCTAAAAAGAAAGGTCCGACTATGTGGTCACCTAGGATACCACACCATACATTTAACTTTTGAGGATTCTGTGTGTGGTATTCACGCACAACATGTGGATCACTCTCAGCCCAATATCTGCAATTATGTCTATTAACTAAACCATTAACTGAAAATGTGCATTCATCCGAAAAACAAAGGTTGTGCAACAAATGTGGATTGTCAGTCAAGCGCTGACTCAATAGTTCACAAAATTCAAGACGACGATCAAAATCATCTTCATACAACTCTTGAACCAATTTAATTTTGTATGGATGGTACTTATGCTTGTGTAATATTCGATAAACTGTGGAAGATGAAACACCTACTTCTCTGCTTATTGTTGTCAGTGACTGTGCTTGTTGATTTTCAAGACTTACTTGTCCTAAAACTGCGACTTCAATTGCTTCGTTATTTACGAGTTCCAGTCGGTTATGTTTTTTATTGCCAACTGACCCGGTTGATGTAAATTTATGCATAAGATCAATTACATACTTATGAGTTGCATGACCTCCTTGATGTGTTTCGTTGAAAATTCTAGCAGCAGCTCGTGCAGAACTGTTATTTTTTGTAGTATAAACCTACAAGTTCAATTCTTTCTTGTAAACTGTAAACCATTTTCAAATAAAATAAATAACCTCAACAAATAAATGTGCACATATATCAAAATACACTATAAAAGTAATTTAAATTCATTTTTCAAATCTCCAATACCTTTACCATGTATCATAAAAAACTTCAACGAGTTTTTAGCGGTACGATTAAGGTATAATGTATTCTAAATCCAATTTTGCTGCAGTCAGTAAGGTGAGATGTAAAAATTTGTCACTCAAATAATGGAACCCTGTAGATCATAAACAAATTATTTTAAACCCCATGTTTTATACATTTTTGAAATCAGTTAAACGAGAACAATCTAAAAATGGATAAAAAAATGGGGGAAGCCATTTAAAAAAATTGAAGGGATGATAGTAGAGGTGAAAGGGTGACTTTTTCAGCAAACTTAAATATGGCACGATATCTCCCCCTTCGAATATTAATTGACGTATTTTTTTGTTTTTTGTAATAATCAGTCCTTCAAAAGTTACTTAAGGTGGATACTTTTATCTGAAAAGCACTGTATAGTACTAGAAAAGAGCGAAAAATTGTGGGCCCAGTTTTCGTAAAACATACACGCACTTTCATTTTTTTTTAACCAAGTTAGTGGCACTGGATATAAACCAACAGGCCAGTCAATTGTCAGGTAAACAAATAAAAATATCGTATAACAAAATTTATTATTTTTTAAACTAAATTAAAGTTGCTTTACCTTAATAACTAAAATAACCTGAACTTATTATGGTTTAAATGTTTTATTTTTTATTTTCCTTTTTGTTTTTTTTATTTGTTTTTTGTTTTTTTTTGTTTTTCTTGTTTGTTTCTTTATTCTCTTCTGCCTTTATTTTTTCCTTTTCTTAACATTTTTTCGAGTCTTATGTACAAATAATTTTAATGGTAGCATCGCTACTTATAGTATGAGAGCCCACTGCAAATTTCGACCATCATCTGATAACGAAATGAAATATGCTCCAAAGGCATGTAACATTATACTTTACCAAATTGCACCTGTGTCAATCCCTATCCTGAGCAAAGTGGTTAAAAAAATGATTTTATATTGAAAAAATCACATAAGACATGACTGCGACAATTGTGTTTTCCCTGAAAATTACAATCCTAATTCATTGTGAACCTAGCTTTTAAACCTAAATTATTAATATTTTCACCTACCTTTCAAACCATGTTTATGTGTGAAAGGAAGAAGGATGGCATTGTATAAACCATTTGCAAAGATAGTCAATAATAATAACTCTTGTTAGACAATTATTTTAAACAATAATCATAGTAGTTTTTTTGTCGTTTCTATGGCAACCTGTAAAAATGAATCACAACAATAGGCATATAAACAAATTTGTTTGTAAAATGTTTGGTTTAGACGATACAACCACTTAAAATGACATCTTAAAAATATTCAATGTAAATTATACGTATGCAAAATTATCAAAATTCGATTTTCATTGTTAAAACTATGTAGTAAGTGTATACAGGACGAGAATGTAATTTTGAACACCTGTTAAATTAATTTTTTTTTATTTTGATGACATGTTTGTAATTTAAAAATAAACTTGATTTTGATATTTTTCATACGTAGAATTTACATTGAATATTTTTAAGTTGTCATTTTAAATGGCTGTATCGTCTAAACTATACTTTTTACAAACAAATACTAAGAGACAAAAAAGTTTTCAAATAGAAGTTGCATTCCAGTGGCGTTTTACTTGTAATTAAATTTTATAATACAAAAAAATTGAGTGGAGAAAAGACCAAAAACCTATAAAATTCAAGAAAAAATATTGCCTCTTCCTCGGTATTATTAGTCAGGTTTAAAAGAAATGTTAAAAAAAAATTTTAAATTTTTATCTTATACACCCTGTAACTATTTTTGGGTACACTTTTGTATGTAGGTAAGCTCGGTTTAATCGACCTATTTTTGACCCAAGAATATGAGGTATAATTTATGACCAATCTTTTTGAAACACCCTGTATATCAAGACATATTTGAATGTTATTTTCTAGAAAACTTTAAGGGCAAACAAAATTAGCGCTGTCATGCCTTATTTTTTTGATATAAAATAATTTTTTTAAGTCACTTTACTCAGGATTGGGATTGGCACAGGTGCCATTTAGTAAATTACAATGTTTTCCCATACTTTTGGGATATATTTCACTTTGTTATCAGATGACGGTAAAAATTTGCAGTGGGCTCTTGGGCTATTACATGTTTTATTTCTATTTTCTAATTACAATTTTAATTTCTTTTTAAAGCTTCTAATGTAAGTAAAATAATGAATTTATGGTTAAATATAATATTTACTGTAAACAAGTCACAACACGTATCACGGAGTGTAGTTTATTTTATAACAAGTTTCTATCAAATTAAATTTTACAGTCATAGATCCTGACTTACAAACAATAATAATTATACATAAAATTTTACTGTTTTAATGTTAGATAAAGAGTGGCTACTGTTTTTGTTTTTTGATTGAACCCCAATTTTATCATTGTAAATGTTTTTTATAGGATCCTAAATGCTTAGAACAGTCGTTCCTAGGGCCGATAAACTACTTTCTAGAGATGATGCTGTTCTACACTTTTTACAAGATATTTCCAAATATTAGAAGACTCTTTTTACTGATGATACTGTTAGCAAAATAAAAAGTGGAATGCCGAAATTAAAGGATCAGGCAATATCATGTAAATACATTCCCAAATCTCCCTTTATGCTTGTATTATAACAATAAAAAATCAGTTTCTCTACGCCCATGTCAGTAAACGTTAAAAATCTCACTGTCAACATTCCTTATAAATGACATTTAACAATAACATTCATATAATGAGATCTTATAACATACACGTGCGTTTTGATAAGAAAACTTAAATTTCTTAGTTTAATCAAGTTTCAATCAAATTTTTATCTACGTAAGACTTTATTTGATTTATTTACATAAATTAAGTCAATTTAAAAACATAAAAACTTTTAGCTTAGCGAGATACATTTTGGATTAAAAAAGTGATGTCCCTAAATGTCGGCAACACATTATAGAATTTTAAAAAACTAAGTCGCGTTTTCTTAGCATGCTATGGAAATAAACGTCGTTTCGTTAATATTGTCAATTTTTGTAACAAAATATTATTGTATTTTGAACATTTTTTCAACTTTACCTACGAATATGTCTGTTAGTAGTCAAAGTGATGAAATTACAAGCACTCCACCGGAGATTTTAGAAAAAGCTCAAGATGCCACACATAATTTGTTACTGCTAAAATCCAAAGAAAGGTACAAAATTACCTATCGAAAATTTATGGATTGGCGACACAAGCATATGTCCTTTATTTAATAGAAGAAAATAAGTGTGCGTAGAAAAAGTATAGTACGTTACACGAGTTGTAAGCCCATTACGCATTACTTAATGTATTTAATAATTTTCGAAACGACTTTGTTTCACTTTCTGTGCATGAAATAGCCACTAAATGTGAGACCTATACTGGAGTGTCTAAGCGGACAGTGTATACCATTAGTAAAGAAAACAGTTATAGGAGAAGTCTCACATCCGGAAAAGACCCCAGGAAAAAACAAGTCCTTTATTGAAACTTGTACAGGGTGAGCGAAACTCGATGTCTCAGTTCCATTATGGGACAAGGGAAAAAGATAGGAAAAAGTTGAAAAGAGGTTCTTAAATGGGATAGAGTAAGGTCCGTTTTAAGCCCAATTTGCATATTTGTCCATATTTGGAAACTGAGGTAATGACGTCATCGATTTTTTTTCGGAAACATACCTATATTTTTACAAATTTAAAAAGAGTTAATTTTTCTGAACAAATTTTATGAAGAAAAAAATTTGATATCTCCTTCACTTTAAAAATTATAAGCAAATTTGTAAAAAAAAAGTATAATCAAAAATTCAGAATAGTCACAATTTAAACAAGTCGCCTTTGGAAACAAATAGCAAAGACGTATCTGTCAAATTAAATTAATGGTTGACAAATATTGTTATGTTGTTATTTGGCTTTGAAAAATGTTCACGCACAATGAAAAAGTCGACATGTTATTAGTTTATGGGGAATCTCAAAAGAACCCTAGAAGAGCAGTTCAGTTATACGCCCAGAGATACCACGAACGTGTTATTCCAAGCTTAAAAATATTTGCAAGATTGAAACGCAATTTACGTTCAAATAACAAGGCATTTTCTTCTCGAATGGGAAAAAAATTGCTAAAAGAGTCAATTCTGATAATACTGTTGCCACTGTTTTGCAGTATTTTGAAACCCATCCAAGAAATTGGATTCGGCAAGCCTGTCGTGAGTTGAATTTAAAATATTGTTCGGTACGAAAAATTTTGAAGGAAAATGGTTACCACGATTATAAACTTCACAACTTAGAATACTTATCAGATCAACATCAACAACGAAGATTGAATTATATTGCCCAAGTGATGAAAACGTTAGAGTATGAAAATCGATTTTTTCAGCATGTTTTATGGACGGACGAAAGCCGTTTTGTTAGTAATGGTAAGCCCAATAAAAAAATGAACATTATTGGGCTACTGTGAATCCACATTTTGTCAATCCGATTGACAACCAAGGGCATTTCGGAATTAACGTTTGGTGTGGTATTATTAATGGGCATTTGATTGGTCCATATTTTTACGAAGGAATTTTATGTAGTGAGCGATACTTGCAATTTCTTCAAGAACAATTGCTTGTGCTTCTCGAAAATTTGCCATTACAGCTTCGAGCAAATATGTGTTTCCAGCATGATGGAACTCCACCGCATAAAGCAAGAATTGTCCAACGATATTTGAATGAAACTTATGGAGAACATTGGATAGGTATACATGGACCGATACAGTGGGCGCCTAAATCACCGGACTTGACCCCACTAGATTTATTTTTGTGGGGAATTTTGAAAAATAAAGTTTACAGAACACCATCAGTTAACATGGAACATTTAAAAGACAAAATCAGAATTGCTTGCGATGAATTATCTAGAGAAATGTTACGTAAGGCTTCGGTAAGAGAAGTAAGACGGAGATTGGATAAGTGTTTAGAAGTAGGAGGTGGTCACATTGAAAATTTGTTTTAGTGATTGACTATGCATACAAGCTTTGTTTCTCTCTCTTGTAAGTAATATATTATTTGTTTCTTTTTAACAAATTTGCTTATAATTTTTAAAGTGAAGGAGATATCAAATGTTTTTCTTTATAAAATTTGTTCAGAAAAATTAGCTCTTTTTAAATTTGTAAAAATATAGGTATATTTCCGAAAAAAAAATCGATGACGTCATTACCTCAGTTTCCAAATATGGACAAATATGCAAATTGGGCTTAAAACGGACCTTACTCTATCCCATTTAAGAACCTCTTTTCAACGTTTTCCTATATTTTTCCCTTGTCCCATAATGGAGCTGAGACATCGAGTTTCGCTCACCCTGTATAAAGAATGTAATAATACAAATGATTCATTCTTTTTTCTTTCGAAATGAAATTGCTTCGCTTAAAAAATTACACCCAGAAATAGAAAATAGCCCCACTCTTCCAAATATATCATATTTTTATCTGCAAAAAATATTACATGAATTAAATTTTCGTTACAAAAAACGTGATAGAAACAGGTTTTTAACAGAGATTTACAAACTAAAAATTAAAATTATGCCTAAGTAAATTTTATATCAAAAATAACAAACGAAAAAACCAAGAAGGGCATAAAGATACAGTATAAAGAAACGCGGATAAAGTGATTCGCTAAAAGCATTAAAAGCATTTAAAAAACCTGCCATTTTCATGTTAAATAGGTTTTTATTTATTATGTACTATTGAAACACACTAAATAGGGTATAACTTATATATTATTTTTTACTAGCTTTTCAATGATGTATGAAATAGGTATTGCTTAGGGGTTAATGCTGGTGATATCTGCATTTTTCATTCTCTGCATTTTGTTAAGTTCTTGCTTCGAACTCTAACGGTTTTCTGCATTTTCGAATATTCGATTAACCTTTGTTTCATGAGGTATGTATAACCATTGTAAGTTTTTTAATTGTTACCCCGTATAGCTTTACTGATATTAGGAAATGTGCTGTTATAGGACGGATTTTTAGGATTAACCTCTGGTACTGTTCCTTGAAACTTGAAACTCGGCACTTAAACATTTCGTCTTTTAATTCTAGCCGAGACAATCTAACGTCCTTTCCTTTTAAATGAAATTATCAGAAGAAAATTATCCAGTTTAAGTAGCGGCGTTCTAATTTTAATTTTAAAATGCAAAATTCGATAAGGACTTCCTGAAAATCGCATAATACGGTTTCAATATAAAAGTTATCATCGGTTTCGTTATCGAACGGCGCACATAAGTATATCCCAATCTCGAATATTTCCTCTTTTACTCCTACAAATTTGCCGTAAAAAATAATAAGAAAAACAACGCATCGGGATATACATCATTAAAAGCGGAGGCATATTATTTTCTGTTCTAATCATTTCATTAATGTATTTTTTCTTTTAATTTTTAGTTTAAAATCAGTAGCGTAGTTGTGGATAGGCTAACTGTAATACTTCGTTTTTTTAATTTTTAATTTTATTTTTTTTTTTGTGTCAGATTGGTATCAACTGCAATGGTTATTAGCCTCGTGTTTTGTGTAGGAGTTGATACTGTTTTCCTACTCCACTTTAAGAACACCACTGTTAATTAGAACCCAGCAGTGAATGGTCGAGTGGGGATTACAACCTATGCATTAGAATTAAAAGGTCTTTACAAAGTCTTACAGCATATCCCTTGGACCAAAATAAGCCGATTTAAGTAAATTTACCTCAGTACAAAGTTGCTCAGTTTGGTCACTAGATATCTTTCTTATTTATATTCATGTTTTAGTAAATATATTTTTCTCTAAAACCTACAGTCAAAATTATTAAAATAAAAATTCGCGAAAATCATGAGAGTAATCGAGTCTTATCAGAAGTAGTAAATGCGTTAAGAGGAATACATATCCTCGCTTATTAGAAATAAAAGTCAAACGCCGTTATTTATCAAGGATTTTTTTGAAATTTTGAGAGTTAATTTACTTCATACTTCATGCTTTTATCTTTAGCCGTTTGAGCGCACAACAATCTCCGATTTTATTTTTTTTCAAAAATCTGCTGCCATAACTTTTTAGATATTAGTTAGATGTAACCATTCACAAAATTTCATGCTTTTATCTTTAGCCTTTGAGCGCACAACAAAAATAAAGGTTTTTGTTCTAAAACTTGCTAAAAATAAATAAAATATTTGTTAGCCCGGTCGAAACTCTCACCAGTGCAGTGGCGAGCGAGATTGAATGTGTTACATCTTTCTGAGATTCTAGATTTTTATGTCTTTGACAGTATGTCTGTTTTACTTTCCTCGTGCATTTTTTTTAATAATTTTATAAATTTAAATGAACAACATTTAGTGTATATTTTTTTCAATATATTTTAAAAGCGGATTTGTAATTATTATTATACAAACTTCAAAGGTAAAAAAAGAAAATACAATATATTTGGCTGATGCAGACGCGTTTATCAAGAATAAAGTTTTCCGAGAAATCAACAATATCTTATTCCAAAACAACAATCTCAAATCTTTTAATCTCCTAATTAAAAAACAATTATAGTTTTATAAAACTTTATAAATCGGTTAATAAAGCTAATTCTATGTAGAAAATTAGGTAATTTTAATATTCAATAAAACTTTAAAGTGTTATTGATTGACACTTACCTGGTTTAATAACAATGTTTTAAAGAATATTGATTAGGGTTGAAGTATCAGCTACCTGCGAATCGCAATGGGAAATACCTATCAAGGTAGGTGATTCATGATCTAAATGTATTATATATTTCGTGGCTCTGATTGCATTGTGCATTATGTAAATAGTTATTTTCCTAACAAGTGCGGAAAGTGTTACTTTCCCGCACGCGACTGCAGTTGGCCCGAACGACGCGAAGCGGAGTTCGGGCAAGCGGTCAAGTGCGGGAAAGACACTTTACGCATGAGTTAGGCACATTATTTTTTCTACGACCGTATATACAAAAAAGTAGGAAAAATTATTTTTGGAAAATTATTTTATTTCAACATATACAAATCTTTAAATAAAAACAACTAATTATTATGGATATTAATGTTAAATACACAATTTGAAGCATTTTTTAAATTATGTAAAATTGCCGGTACAGAGGAATTAGTTGGTGTTAATTGGCTGTTAATAGTCGTAACGCTCGTAGATTGAAAAGATGACGTGGACGGGAGTGACATCGGTTGCAGGTCGCATGAAGGTGAAAATGACGGTGGCAGCAAAGGTTGCAAGTCATTTCTATTTTAAAGAATTTTATTCGAAATGTTTTTCTTCTGTGTTTCGGAGTCCTCCAAATAGCCTTCAGCGATAGTAGTGGACTTCCAGTCACCGAGACGTTTTATATTGGTTATCGCTTCACCTGAGTCTGCTAGGAATGTTGCTGAAGAACGTCTAAAACTGTGTCCTTTATATCGTTCTGGATTAGATAGATGCAAATATGCAGCAATCTCTGTTGGCATCTTACCAAAGGTGTTTACGCCAACGCACTGAATTAAGCATTTTCCCTTTTTATAATTAATAAAAAAGTGGCGATGCGGAGTGGTAGGTGGTCGTAAACCTGCGTACTTTCTGTACAGCTTCAGAAAGTTTCCATTATTTATTTCTTCACATAAAACAAATGATCTTGAAGAATGATTTTTGGAATCGGAAATTTTCACAACTATCAGATTGCCTTTATCTTGTATATCATCGAGAGTGATATTTACAAGCTCCGCTCTGCGGAGAGCACCAGCTAAAGCAAAAATGGTACTCACTTTAATCATAAGGTATACCTCATCAGGGGCTAACATAAACCTGGATATATCTTCTTTGGTAAAAACCTGCGCCTTCTGTGCTCGAAAACCAACATTTTTTTGTTTTAGAAATGACGTTAACTTATGGAACTGGCTTATATCCAAATTTTGTTTTATTTTTACTAAACTTTTCACCATCGAATAGCGAGACCATAAAGTATTAGATTTCAAAAACTTACTTAGGTGCGAAAAATACGCCAGAAACACCTCTTCTTTGTAGGTTTTTACCCCTCCATGTGACAAAATGGTCGTATTGTTTTTCATATCTTCCTCGTGATTTGGTAGGTAACACCTCCAAATGTGCTTCATTTGCAGCTTTTAAAATGGCTTCGGGCAGCTCTTCATCCGATGAATCCATTATTTCTTTAATTTATTTTAATTCAGTTGACGCTTCAACAAACAACTTTGACGTTTTTGTAACAATAACACGCCTTGGTTACCATATAGCAACCATATCAAGCCATACATGTCACAGCCTAGTCTGACTTTTAAAAATATACAGAAGGTATATAAAAATATCTCTATTATTCAAGTTTTCCAAAAAATTAAAATTATAACAAAAAGCAAGAAAAAAAGTAAATTTTATTAAATGGAATGGTTGGAAAATACTAAATTACCTATTGTAACAATAACATCTGAGGTAAAAAAACTATACAATAGGTAAGACCACTAGTGCGGGAAAGTGACACTTTCAAAACTAAAATGCGTGCGGGAAAGTGGGTAAAAATACACGGTCGTAGAAAAAGATATTTGTAGAGTGAAGTGATTTTTTTGTGAGTTTTGAACTTTTATTGTGAAGAATATGGAAACAAAGAAAAGTATTGCCAAATTGGGTAAACGGCGATATGTCCAATCCAGAATGCGATAAGTATCATAAGTAACATTTTTACATTTTGATATTTCTAACCCTTTTTACTTTCCCTTAATTATATTTTTTGAATTATATTATTGAGGGGAAGTATTGTAATCGCCCAAAATTTTGACCTCAAGATTTTAATTGATTTTCACGTTTGGAGGGCCCTGGGTTCGAAAAACATGTCTGTGTGCCTGTCTGTCTGAAATTTATGTCAACGGTTTAAAAAAAACGGCTAAATAGATTTTCACTAAAAATCAAATGGGTAATAGTTTTTGGAAGAAATCGGAGCGTGGGAGGGGGTTTTTTAGGGGATTTTAAAATTTTAAAAATTCGTATTAAAAGAACGAAACGTCAGAATCGAACCAAATTTTATACTAATATTATTTATATTAATGTTCATTATTTTCCAAAATATTAAATCCATTGGAGTACTTTGAGGAGGTATTTAGGGGGATAAGTGTTTAAAAAATTTGTAAACATTAAAAGAAATGTCAGCTTCTAACCAAATTTTGTATTAATATTACTTATATAACGATATACAATATTTGTAAAACATTAAACCCATCGGCGTACGTTAAGAGGGCATTTCAGAGGTTAAAGTGTTTAAAAAAATTGCAATCGATATGTCACAATCGAATTAAATGTATTTATATTAGGTAGGTAAGTACCTACCTATTACATCAATGCATTATTTTTCAAAATATTAAATTCATTGGTGTACGTTAATTGCAAATATTTGCAGAAAGTAAACAAATAAATTAATTCAAATATAATTTTGCATATAAGTAAACAAGAGGGGCTCTCTTTATCACATATAACATTAGACTCCATGACGTACGTAAATAGAATCTTTTTGAAATTTAAAAAAATAATAGTACAAAATCTAAACACGATTTCAAAAAAAATGTCATCTGTCATCTATTCTAGAGAACTAGTAAAACGGAAAATCAATCCAATATACACTTCTGCTAAAAATCTAACATGTAATAACATAAACTTTTCTTTCAAGGAATCTACGAAAGTCTGTTGAAGATGTTGATATAGGTATTGACAATATTCCTGCAGTACCTGAAGAATTAGAATTAGAAAATAGTATTCCTGGTCCTAGTACTGCAATTATTCAAGATGAGTCCATCTCAGGAGATGAACTCGACACTGAAGTTGTAAAAGAGGTTGCATCTTACAAAATTGATTGTCGAAGGCTGGTGAACATTTCATATTTTTGGGATCAAATCAAGAATCTTGAACATATGCCATTATTTAATTGTGCTATATCACAGTGCGATATCATAAATGAAACCAGAAATGGTTATTTTTCATCGTTCAGAATCAAATGCAAAATGTGTGGGGTAACCTCTTGCCTAAATACTGACGACCCCACCACGAAATTGGATATTAATATGATAGCAGTTATAGGTAAGTCACATAATATATTATTATCTTTTACTTATTTTCGTTTTTTTATTTTATGCTCTAGCTTTCGTCCAAATAATTTGTTTAAATTACATTATTACATACTGAAATATTTAAAATATAGCGACCTATTTGAAACTCACATATTCATACAGGGTCTTCTACCATATACGAGACGGTCCTTATAAATTCACATAATTACTGATTTTTTGAATACAAATAGAACAATAATAAAATTTTCATAAAATGCACTCTTATGAAGTAATTACACGTATTGTATATGGCTAGATTAGACCGGAGCTGGTAACATGTTTTGGTCTCCGATTTCATACAAAATAGTTTTTGAGGAGGATAGATAATGTAGCCCAAGGTCCCAGATAACAAAGATAAGATGCATGGTTTTTGAATGATGCACACATGCCCTTTTTAAAGAAAATTTCATTTTCATTTGTGATTTTTTTGAGTTTTTTCGTTATATGTATATTGCATTCCGTTTTGTATTTTACTAATAATTTATTTGTATTAAATTTAAATGGCATGCTGCCATTTTTTAAAATTCGCCTTACGACACTCTTTAATGAAATACAAAGTGTGCAAAATAAACAAACTAGTTTGCATATATATGAGTGGTATCTATACCATGTAAGTTACCAAGAAGTTTTTGATTTGTTAGGTTTCGAAAAGTCCTGGCTGAGGAAGTTCAAAAGGACGAAACAGCACTCTCTCAGGATATTCGAACCTCCAATAAATCAAAATAAATTCTTCTTTTTTAAAAGCTTTTATTTAACTTCACTTGTTTGTATGTATGTAATCGAAACTTACAACTTATTTTTGACTGACTTCTACATAGCCGATTGACTTCAAATTTGGTAGGTGCTTATAGTTCCAGTGACAATACCACCCTATAATATTTTTAAGTTTCCACCTCCCCCCTTGTCAACGAGAGTGGAGGGGGATCTTTTTAACTTCGTCCGATTTACTTCAAATTTGGTAGGTATTTATAGTTCCGGTGACAATGCCACCCTATGGTATTTTTAGGTTTCCACCTCCCCCTTTGTCCACTAGAGTGGAGGGGGGTTGAACTCATTTTTGTCTGACTTCTACATATCCGATTGACTCCAAATTTGGTAGGTGTTTATAGTTCCGGTGACAATACCACCCTATGGTATTTTTAAGTTTCCACCTCCCCCCTTGTCCACTAGAGTGGAGGGGGGTTCAACTCATTTTTGACCGGCTTCTACATATTAGATTAATTTTAAATTTGGTAGGTGTTTATAGTTCCGGTGACAATGCCACCCTATGGTATTTTAAATTTTCCACCTCCCCCTTGTCCACGAGAGTGGTGGGGGGATCTTTTTAACTTCGTCCGATTTAGTTTAAAATGGTGTGTGAGGGTATTCGATATCAATAGGTATAAGTTTATTTTTTTACTTGTACGTACGTAAATTTGATATAAATTTATGGTTTTGGTGACGATACAATAATATGGCTCAAAATTAATAGAAAAAACACCTTGCAACAATGACGCGTTACCCGAAATGCAAAGATTAAGAACCCTAGCCTAAGTGTGCGTGATTAAAAATTTAAAAATAATTTTTATAAAAAACTTTTTAAGCACAAGCTTTTATTAAATGCACTCAAAAGTAGAAAATATTTTTTTTGATTTCTGATACCATAATAAAAGCGGTGGGCGCAAATTGAAACAATTTTATGTTTTAGACCTACAATTTAAATTTTATTTTGTGCCCATCGCTTTTATTATGGTATCAGAAATCAAAAAAAATATTTTCTACTTGAGTGCATTTAATAAAAGCTCGTGCTTAAAAACTTTTTTATAAAAATTATTTTATATAATATCACGAACAAATAAAAAAAATCACAAGTGAAAATACGAACTTTATTAGGAAGTACATACGTGCATTGCATAGGTCAAAACCCATCTTATTTTTTTCTCTTCGACTACATTATTATCAACCCTTAAAAATGAAATCGAGGACCAAGACCTGTCACCATCTCTCAGTCTAGATAGGAATGGATATAATATGTAGGAACGTTACATATCAACAGCATTACTTATGAATATTTTTTTGCTCTTTACAGGTAACACTTGTATTGGAAATGGACAATGGCAATTGGAGAAATTTACTTCTGTTTTAAATAGGCCAGCTCTAAATCCCGTCCAGTACAACACAGCTCATAATAAAATGGAAAAAATAGTTGACAAGGTATTTCTAGAGGAGTTGAGAAAAGCCGGTGAAGAAGAAGCGGCAATAGCTCAAGAAAGGAGATGTCGATTCGACTGGCACGCCATATATAACAGTTATTGCAGATGGAGCATGGTCTAAAAGATCATATAAGACAAATTACAACGCATTATCTGAAGTAGCTGTTATTATTGGAGAAGCCACCAAAAAGGTTCTATTTATGGGAGTCAAGTTTTGCACAATATGCTTAAAATTTGAAACTAAAAACGAAGATATACCTCAACATCAGTGTGCCAAGAATTGGAAAGGGTCATCGACATCTATGGAGAGTGCGATTATTCTTGACGGGTTCCAACGTAGCGTTGAGATGCATGGATTAAAGTATACAACGCTAGTTGGTGATGGAGACAGTAGCATAACTAAAAAAGTGTCTTCACACAAACCTTACGGAGCCACCCCTATTCAGCAAATTGAATGTCTAAACCATTTACTAAGGAATTTTTGTAATAAATTAAAAGATTTGTCAAAGTCAAGGACAATTCGCAATTAGATGGCTTGATATCTAATAATTCCGTTAAATTTGAGAAAAAAATTGGAATCAAACATATTAAGATTTCGAATATCAATAAAAAAGGCGGCTGCTTTTCGTATTCAGATGACTGTACATCTGGCTGAAAAAATACGATTGTTTCAGAATGACATTAAAAATTCTGTGGCCCATATATTCGGTGAGCATTCCAATTGCGAGGAATATTTTTGCAAAGGAGCAAAAGACCAGGAAGAAAATATAATGCCAAAGTTAATAAGATGTGGTTTCAATGATGATATTATGGCGTGTCTGCAAAGAGTTTTAAATAATTCATATTCATTTTTAATTAATAAAAACAACAATGCAGCGGAGCAGTTTAACAGCCTTGGTTAACAAATTTGTTGGAGGGAAAAGGGTAAGTTAAAATTTTTTACTACATTGCCAATTTAACAAATACCTTCTAATTTAGAGTCTTTTCATTCTTTGTCTTTTTAAATAGTTATAGGTAATGTTTTTTTTTTTAAATATGTTATAACTCCCTACATATTTACGAAAATTCTTCTATAAAAAAAAAACATATATTTTTGCATATCCGGGAAGTTTGTTTGTGATCTTTTTGAAAATAACAGATTACACATTATGCTCCGAATTTTTATTAATAATATCGCCATTGTAGTTACATTTAGTTTTTTGTTTTCAGATTAACTTTTCGTTCAAAGGATCCTATTTAGCGAGGTGTCAGTTGGCAGCTATTTCGAAAGATACCTACCTTCAACAAATAGTAAATGCGTTCGGAGAAGCTACTGGAGATTATATACAAAAATTTTTAACAAAAAGAAAACTCAAGCGAAATAGAACTCAAAGGTATAAATGTAAACGGGGATATAAACCAAAATTAATTATTTCAATTGCTGATAAAGATTATGGGGCAGTGGAAGATGTCGTAAATGAAGAGGAACAGAATACTCGAAAAGAAAAGCTCCAGAATATCTTAAAAAAAACGATGTCAGATAAAATTAATTTAGAAATAATCACAAGAGGGCAACATTTAAATCCGTTATGGCATCAGGAACGACAGTATAGGCTGACTGCATCTAATTTTGGAATGATTTGTAGATTGCGAGAAACGACGGATCGTCTTACAGTAGCAAAGAGAATGTACAGAACAAGATTTACTGGTAATAGAGCTACGCGATATGGTCAGGACAATGAAGCCATAGCAATTCGTTCATTTGAGGACTTGACTGTTATACCTTGTGGCTTATTCATTAGAACTGAAGAAGAATATTTCATAGCTGCTAGTCCAGATGGTTTAATTGAAAACAACAACAATTTTACTATTGAAGTGAAATGTCCCTTTGTCCTGAAAAGCTGCTCAATAGAACAAGGAGTAGCTGTAAAGAAAATTAAATTTCTTGCCTATGATGAGGAGGGGTTGTTGTATTTAAAAAACACTCATCCGTATTACTACCAAATACAAGGGCAGCTACATCTTTCAGGCAAGGAATATTGTTATTTTATTGTCTGGTCTCCTTTAGGCCCTATCCATGTTGAAGAAATTTGCAGAGATGATGAGTTTTGCAAGAACAAAATGTATCCTAAAATATTTTTTTTATTACGATGCTTATCTAAAAGAAATAAAGATGTCATATAACTTCTATGTGGTTTTTGAAATTCCTATTTCCTATATTATACCGTATTTAATTAAATTTATATAATATACATAACTTATGATAGCAATATATTGAATAAAAATCTTAAACAGATAGGTAAAAATGATGTGCTATAAAAGAGAATAATGTCTAATATATTTAAAATAAACACCTAAAGATATTTTTTATTCCAACGAATTTAAACAATCTGAATTTGGATACTCGATGAATTAAAAAAGTTGAAGAAACACTCCTAGTAAAATATTTTTTAATAAAACGATAGGCAGTATTAAATCAATTTATATTAAAATCCTCAATTATTTACTGCCACTTCCCAATATTTTAAGGGAGGAATTTATATAATCTTAGAAATACAAGGTGCCCATCTATAAATTGACACATTTTAAACGTGATTATTGACTAAAAAGAAATAAGATTAAAATGTGCGGTTTTGACCAATGAGTTTTAAATTTCGAAAAGTTTTTACCCAATCACATTAGCAAATTTTCCCATTTATACAGGGCGAGGAAAAAAATTTGCCTATTTTCAACTAAAAATAACTTGACTTGTTTAAATAGAACACCCTGCATGTTTTTAAACCATTCGGAAGCTGAGTTCTTTAGCTTTTAAAAAATGCCAGCATGTGCATTTTAAGTTGTACAAATAATTAATAATTACATTAATTTGATTAGCGCATAGCTTTTCAATTTTTTAAAGTACGTATTTTCTGCATGTTTAATTTTTTTGGTCATTTATGTACTGAAATCTTTCGGTAAGTTTTACTTATTTCAATGTACAAACGAAAAAAAAAAGCAGAAAATGCGTTTTTTAAAAAATTGAATATCTACTGGCAATATGGAAATTAATGAGAATGCACGCACTCACAAAAAGTCGCGTATCTTCTTTATTTGTGAAAATTAAACTGCACATGCTAGCAACAACAAAAGAACTCAGCTTTCGAATGGTTGAACAATATATATAATACATATTTAAATAAGTCAAGTTATTTTTAGTTGAAAATAGGCAAATTTTTTTCTTCGTTCTGTATAAATGGAAAAAAAATTAATTCGAAATTTGAAACTCAGTGGTTGAAACCGCACATTTCTATCTTATTTCGTTTATTTTAAAAGTATTGAATCAAAACTATAATTATGTTCTTAAATATCTGAAGATTATAAACATAATTATAATATTTTTGTATCTTAATCTTTTCACATTAAAAAAAATGTAGTTAAACATTTTGTTATCCGATCTAATTCACGTTCAAATGCTCGATGATTTAGATCAAGTTTGTAAAGGTCAGCTCACAAAATTATATTTTAAACATAAAAAAAATATATTAAAATACTTGAAGTTTCCTGAAAATAAAAAAATCTCTCGCAACGGGAATAGGCGCTCTCTGTGATTGGTAAAACATTCCCGTAGAATTCACAAATATAATTGTGTAGCTACGGCTACGACGCGCGCACCGTGTTCAGATACTTCAGTTAAATTCGAGGGCCTGGAGGAACAATAATTTTTGGCTGGCACGCTTATGATTTTCTCTAGTTCGCTTGAGACTGGAGCTGACGATTCGAGCAGATTGTTGACGCAAAGTCAACATTATTCTCACGTAAATTTCTCTGTTAATCCTTTTTCGCACAATGTGGGCCGTTCAGACACTGCAGCTCGAGCGAGCCTATTACTTACTCTTAAGCAATCCAAATTTCATAATAAACACCCTTCTCTTCCATTAGCGTAGAAAATTTAAATTTAATAGTGTACGTAAATAAATATAGAATGTACCACAAAGTTATAAACTGCTCGTGGGACGTTATTTGTTATGTATACAAATATTAATTAAACTAATGTGTGCTTCCAAAAATGTTTGTATCGCCCTTATAATAACAATGAATAAACAGAAAATAAAAATAAAGAAGCTGACCTTATATTAAATAACAAAGGATATAATAGAAACAGGCTACTATGAAAAACAAGGACATTACTTTTATTTCTACTATTGTGGATTTATTAGAGTTCCAATTTCTTTTCGGTCTGTGGCAAGTATTAATTATTGTCCTCAAGCCAAGAGGGCAGATTTAAGGGGGGGGGGGGGTACATAATTTATAAACTTATACACACAAAATTGTGAGTGGTGCTTCTTATGACACAATAAAGAAATCGTCGAAATCTTGATTATTGCATTTATTTTTACATTGGACTAGTATTCTCTTACTTAATTATAAAAATTCGTAATTATTCTCGTTTTTTATAAAAAAAAAATATCTATTTACTACGATTTATTACTAGATATCAACTATCTATAAAATTTAAATTTGAAACAGAAAAAACTTATTTGTTGAACAGCAAAATCAAGTTATTTCAGTAGAAAACGAACATAAAATTGAGACACATAATGAATATAAGATGGCTTCTACTTCTTCAGAAATAGAAGAAACGGCAAAAAACTATTGAAAAAATCTATAAACTAGGTACTTAAGACGCTTTGGAATTTTCGAATACTCCTTAAGAGGAAACCGGACCTCTCGCGAAAGCAAAAATTAAGGATTTTGTAATATAAAATTGTATTTATATGCATTCCATTGGGAATACTTCGGGATATTATATGTCTTGACAATATTAAGAGCTTTAAATTTGTGCAACGATAAGGCAGCTCTCTACAGAGACGTTTAAGAAAAATAGGTGGGAAAGCATATCATTTAAAAACTATTAGATATTTATTAAAACAAAAAGCACCAAATTTTCATAAATGTAATACTTACTGAATAGCGCGGAAAGTTTCTTTTTAAATTTTTTAAAATAAACACTTTTTGAAGGTTTACAAAAAATTTAAGGTTTCTCCACCCTATGTTTTGTTATTGGTTGTATTTCCTGAAAATTTCACAAAAATCGGACTAAAAATAAAGGCTCAGCATGAATTTTCAAGGTGTTCGGTTTGCTCTTAATCTTGTGTAATTTTCAACCATTGTTATGTATATTGTTGTTGATATATTTATGAAATTTAATATAATAAAATTCAAATGAATCAGTGATCAAACTGATAATCGAGGATAGAGCAAAGACAAAAATTAATAAATTCATCTCGTAGAAAAATTGTGGTTTAGATAGGTTTAGAAATAATACAATTCGGATTTATGTGTTCTTTTTATACCTACTTACATCTGATAAATACAAATTGGAAGATATTGAAAGGTAGTATAAGTGAATAGTATGAGTGAAAATAATCCCTATCTCATTTTTACCCATACTATATTCAATATTTCATTCTAATTAAGTTTAAATTTTATTGATTTCTTGTTCCTCTTTTTCTTTTACATCGAAAATAAGGAAGTGGTACACCACTTTTTAGTTTTTCTTTATTAAAAACTTACTAATTAACATTTTGTTATTAATATGTCAATAGGTATTTATTTTTTACGAGTTAAGTTTAAAAGCACCATAAATTACTTTTTTTAAAATAAAAGTGGAACTTCCTTATTCGGCCATACTTTTAATAGTAACAGTCAAAAAGTGTTTTATTTCAACTATTTAGTTCTAGGTACTTTCTCAGTCTCTTTGTGATTATAATTTAGTATTA
Source organism: Psylliodes chrysocephalus (assembly GCA_927349885.1). Classification (NCBI taxonomy): domain Eukaryota; kingdom Metazoa; phylum Arthropoda; class Insecta; order Coleoptera; family Chrysomelidae; genus Psylliodes; species Psylliodes chrysocephalus. The sequence continues at coordinate 93,275,457 of OV651813.1, forward strand.
ATAAAATTTTATTTTGAACAAAAAAAGATAAATCCGCCCTTGCCTCGGGCAAGCTTGTTATTTAGACTGGTTGGATTTTTTGTTCTAGCAAGCGGTTTTAATGTAAACATTTTAATATAAATATCTTAAAAAAATATTGTATTTATTTACATACAAACTCCGTCAGTTTCTATACACGTTTCGTATTTTTTCCGAGAACATTGGATACACATATATTTTGTTAAACCAACCATTAAATCGGTCAAAACATATTTTTATATTACTTTTTTCAAATAGTACTTATAAAAAAGTTTCAAAAAGGTTCCTTCAAAACTCTTTACAAACTTTACCACCCCCGTTCACCCCCTTGGAAGATTAATTTTCAAAAATAAGTGTCATCAAAAATGTTTCTTCATACAAACTACCACCACTTTAAGGATGGTATTTAAATAAATTCCTCCTTAATTCACCTCTAAGGTCCACTGGTTTGCTGTGTATTGTATGTCTGTCAGTCAGTAAGTCATGATACTGTTTTATAAATGATGTCATTTTAAAAACATAACACCCTTAATAACATCCCTCCAGTAAATAATATGAGAAATCAGTAAGACAAGTACATTTTTTTAAGGGGGACACTTTCAATTTATGTTTTTAATCCTTGTGGCTCAACTCTTAGGAAGGGGTAGATGTTATTCTTAGAATTTTTAATGAGAAGGGGGTCAAGAGGCACATCATATTAGAGGTAATTTTATATAGAATTTAGTAATATGTCTATTCATAGGGCCCTCTTGCGGGATAAAGAATGGTACATATTGTAGTAACAAGCTAGTTTTTTATGCGCCGCATAATATTAATCTAAATATCTTCGTATTGCACTTGCCACATTCTAAAAAGTAGTAATTGTTGCTAACTTTATTTTGTTCCAGACTGTCACCGGTCCAGTTATTGCTGTGGTGTGATCGGTATTTTAAATACCTTTCCACAGTCGACCAGTGATCCGGCTATTATTAGTTACATAAAATACCTATTTTTAGTTTATTTTTAATATAATATTATTTTCTTGACCTTAATCAATCAACTTTTCGCGATGCCGATACGATAAAGTGCAAGATTTCGATAATGTATCTGTTATCGCATTTTCGAGAGTTAAATAATATAATTTAAATTCAAACAAACAAGATATAAAATTATGTAACGAAATTATTTAAGAAAATGTGTACATTTCCAAATTTTGAAGAAAACTCATAAAGGTGATAAAGAGAAAAACATTAAAAATTTTAAACTCAACTTTTATTCTGGCCTGCGGAGAACTAAATAGATTTTTAGCAGAGTCAGAAAATTGGGGGGGGGGGGGACTTTATAGGGGGTCGTTTTTATATTTTATGGAATATATCTGTTATTTACGTTTGGAAAAGAAAATTCTTTAAATAAAAGTTACTTCTAAAAGCCTGTAATAACTAGATAGGAAAGTCATGTATTGGACACATCAGATTTTTTCTAGAGGCATTTTGTTACTGCCCTTTGTTCTACAGGATTCACTTTTATGAACAATCACGGCACACAGTTCAAGAACTATTCACAACACAACAACGCTTTAAGATACAAAGTTAATATTTTGTAGATATGATCTGCAAAAGTCAGTTAACTTACTGCCAAAACCATTAATCAAACCACCACTTAGAAACAGGTTAGGGGTGGAGCATAGGGATTTATTCTCGTAATTGTCTAAGAAGTCCTCATTTGACTGTCTTAATTATTTCTATAGGAGCGCATTACAAGTTGGCGTGACGATTTATTACAATGTTCTACATTAGCACTAACACAAACGTTCACTGCACTAGCTCAAATTATTTCTTCCTTTTGAGCATTCTGTTGAGTGTAGAGTTGTTCAGTAGTTGCTGCGTTTCTTTGTTGACGTGAGAGTGGAGTCGACCCTCGTTCTTCACAACAAACTTCTTTACTTTTCCATTTGTAAACTACACAAATAATTAAATGTTTATTTTACGTATTAAGTTTATTAATATTAAAATAACGTTACAAAAATAATAATTATTAAAATAAATGGAATAACACAGTCTTAACAAAGAAACCGACTGCATTCCTCAACGGTGTTCGATAATCTGCTTATCCAAATAGTTGTCCCTCTGACGTTGGGTTGTCTCTGCACTGACCGCACGACGACCCTTTTCTCGGCCGCTGTGCTTATTGATATTTTGATTTCCCAGAAATCGTCTCGGGTTAAGGGACCATCCAAAAATAGATTACACATTGGCTGTTGGCATCTTCAGGTCTCTATGAAGATAATCGTTTCGATAGAACCAAGGTGAATCAACAACTTGTACCATGTTCATATTTCTCTTGCTAGCACATCGCCATTGCTGCATGCCATAAATCCAGACTGGTTTTAAGGTTTGTTGTAAATTGACAGCTTGGATTTTCTTCCTAGAACCCAAAACAATTTTTTGAATTTATGATCAAGTTCTTTACGCTTTTCTGTGCTCTTTATATTTAAGTCGTACATCTAGGTTCATCTCTGGGTAATAGGCCGAATTCCAATACGGAATAAGATCATTGTTTATTCTTATTTAATTATGTTCATTTTGTCGAAAAGTAAAATCAACATGCACTGACTTAGTTTGATTTATTTTTATTTTTACTTTTTTGTTCATCGATTGGTTCTGTTGCAGGTTCCCTGGAGTTTTTCTGAATTTTTAACTATGGCACCCTGTATTTCGGAAATCAGTAATATTTTATCTAAGTGATTTTATTTTTAATCAGAGAGTCTTCAGTTGTTCTGTGTCCCATTCTTAATAATTCACTGTGTATAAAAATTAATTACATAATATTGTTACTTTAAAAAGTATTCCTGACTATTCCACATTTTCTGACCTATAGGATGTGAATAATTATGATTTATTATTTTATTATTTATGTAGTTATGATAGTCAATGAAGTCAATGTCAATTCGCTGAAATTTGATAATGACATATCAACACACATATCAATGATGCTCTACTACTCTCGTCTGGTGTACTAAATATTTTGCGTAGGTTATTCTGTTTCGTGCCTGATATTTTATGACGTGATGGAAATGGGGATCTACAGAATTTTTCATGAAGAAATCAAAATTCATAGAAATTTAAATATTTGATAGTTTTAGAATCCAGCAATAAGTAATATATCGATGGTTTAGTGCTAGGGTTGCCACCTTTTTTAAAAGTGAATAAAGGATTACGATGCTGACAGGGGCTCCGGTATACAAAAAGTTATCTTTAAAAAAAAAGGACGCCGAGCATATAAAAAAAATCCTCCTCGTTATTCTACCGAGCTTCTAAAAAAAGGTCCTCAGTTTATATATTTTTGTATAAACCATATCCCTTCCAGAGATATGTGCTGTACAAAAGACATTTGCCGTAAAAAAAGACATTTGCTGTAAAAAGGACATTTTCAGCTTTAAAAAGTCACAAGGACATTTTACTTTAAACAAGGACTCCTTTTTAAAGGACAGGTGGCAACCCCTTTTTAGTGCACACATGTGCTTAAGTAACATTTTGCTAATATTTCACAATTTAAGTTTAAAGGATTAAAAATATAGCTCTCTGTTATCTCACAAGAAATGTATCTAAAAAATACTTTCAACACTTGTTTGTTTTTTCTGATTACATAATGAAGTGAAATAAAGATAAAGTATTTGTACTCGTACACATATTTTATACAATTTGCCCCAAAAATGCACTAACATGTCAATCGATATAGTCATTAAAAAACTAAAATTAGGGAATTTTTTGCACAAAAATAAAACAGAAATTTTCAAATTTGTACAATTTTGATTGGACATTTTAGTTTTATGCGTTTAGGAGATGACACGAAGGAGCTGTTGAGCTGTACTTGAGAAGGTTTTCGATCTATAAATATAACAGAATTAGTAAATATTTTGAATTTATAAAATCGCTGCTGCTTACTATTACGAGACAATTCTCCTCTTGCGGGGATGAGCAGTATCTAGAGCAGGGATTCCTAAAGTGGTTGATACGGGCCCCTTAGGGTCGAAATGAATTTCGCAGGATTCGACATACACG